>JAJMRV010000023.1:0-205735 GCA_030578435.1 Scheffersomyces lignicola | reverse complement strand
TGCCTCCGTGCCTCCGTGCCTCCAAAAATCAAACATCCATACCTCTCACGTGATTTCGGACCCGTGCCGCCAATTCCAGAGACCCACACCGCCACATCCTCACCGCAGTATTAATCTCGCGGCATCCGTACTTCTCGTTTGCATCTCTACCGCAATACTTAAGTATTTGTCACGTGCGTGGGTCAGGTGATCCTGCGGCTCACACCTCGTCTCCTATATGTAATTGGTTACGCTGGTGAAAATGAGCTACCAGTAGGGTTATCTTGGTGTATGTCTATACTTTACCTGAAACTAGTGTGTACGGTGTATTGTAGTGCACTTACACTTGTCGTGGAACTATCTATTAACATGACTTACCTAGCTTGTGCTCTATATCACGCCTTCTATTGCGTTTCTCCTTACTTCGTCTATCTCATTTTTCATTTTTCATTTTTTCAAACTGCCGATTTTATATGCAGGCCGCACGTGATCTATATCTAATAATAGATGAAAATCATAACTAACGAAATTAGATACATGGATATTATGCATTGTATCTGATTCTATGGGCTCTGTTACTTGTTACGTTGGTTTCCGATGTGTCTTAACTTGTAGTTTGTTAAGGTTTATGTTTTGGTGCCTTTTTGCAAATTATCTATGTATATTTTTAAGTCATTTCAGTCCACTGTAATGTTTTCTGTAACTTTCTTTTTGTTAGTATAACTAGATATTTAGTATGCCAGAGGCCGTCATGGTATATTTTTTTAATTACATTACTCTTTGCTCTATATTTGACGTCGCTGTGGTTATTTGAAAGCCTGTTCTGAAAAGGCACCCTCCATTATATGCAGTACGCCCGGCCTTTTTTTCCTTCCTTGAAAGGGCGCCCTCCGTGTATGCAGTACGCCCAAATCGCCAGGTTCTTTTTTCTATCTCACCGATCCATTCAGAAAAGGCGCCCTAGGCAGTACGTCCGAATTTTTTTTCCTCACCTATTTTATTCTGATAAGGCACCCACGTATATGCAGTACGCCCAAATCACCAGGTTCTTATTTCATCCGTTGAGAAAAGGCGCCCTCCGTGTATGCAGTGCGCCCAAAGAGTTCAGATCCGGCCACCCACGAGATTAAAGTAGACAACTCTTTTAGGTCATTAGAAACGAATTTATATAGATAATCATCAATTCTTATCTTAAATACAGCAGATATACGTTCATAGTTCATACAATAAGTTGTAATTGGACTATTGAGGAATTTCAAGAAGCAACTTGCCTGTGGTAGTTCCGCTCTCTAAATCTTTTGCGGCTTTAGAGTAATCCGATAATGGATACACTTTTGTGATTGCGAACTTAAGATTTCCCGCTCTGTAATCCTCGACCAATTTAGAAGAATAATGATCCCATTCCTCTTGTAAAGCTATGTACCCATTTAACAGTGGACGAATAATCGAATTATTTTTGGCACTTAAACGATTGATAGCAAACGGCGTAACGACTCCTGAGGCGTTTCCATAACTAACAAACGTTCCCTTTCTAGCGAGTGACGCCAACGAAACTTCAAAAGTATCCCTTCCTACTGAATCGAATGTTGCTGCGACACCTCTACCGTCAGTAATTTGTTGAACTTTGGAAACAACGTCTTCCTTTTTATAGTTGATAACAAATCTGGCACCTAGTTCTTTAGCTTTCGTCAATTTCTCATCAGTCGAAGCAAGGGCAATAACGTTAGCACCTTTTTCGGCTGCCAACTGTACAACAAATGTACCAACTCCCCCAGATGCTGCCCATACAAGAATATAATCATCTTTCTTGACTCGATAGGCTTCATTGATAATTGTCAAAGCTGTCAAACCTTGCAAAAGAAGACCGGCATATATCTGATACTCCTTGTCTGATACACCGGTTCCTAGATTAAGAATGGGCACATAAGAATCAGAAACTTTGTAGTACTGAACAAACGAGTTGGAGCCAAGATATGCAACACTATCACCAATCTTGAATTTTGTAACAGCAGTTCCAACATCAACAACAACACCACTAGCCTCCTTTCCAAATATATTAATCTTTTGCGAAGATGGATATACCCCTTTTCTAAAATATCCATCTACGAAATTTACCCCACCATATTTATTCTTAATTATAACATCGTGCGGTGAAGTAACTTGCGGTGAATCAATTTCAATCGTTTTAATAACATCATATGAACCATTAACCTCAAAAATAGAAGCCAATTGTGTTTTTGGAATAGAAGTCATTTTTGTTATTTTTCAAGCGTGGATTTCATAGTTTCTGGGGCAGGGATCGACTATTTTATAGTAAAAATTGCAACTGTGGTTGATAATAACCCACACCTTTCACTACTCATTAATATTAGTCATCAATCCCCAGCAGTAATAGTTATACATATGTGGCATTTTATAAATAATTCATACAATTTACATCTATTAGACAAGTCATACATTCTTGTTGAACTAATCCTACCAACACACACTAACAATTGGCTTGAAGTTTATGTGTAAATAATACTTCAAAAATTTGGCGAATTTAAAGTAGTGTATTAGAATGTCGAACTCTTCTCAATAGTCAGAGTCAAATGAAAGGACTTTTCACATTAATGTCTAACAGCTGTAAAAGATCCTCTAATTTATGGTCTTCTAAAGACAACACAGCGCCAATTATTCTTTCTTGTTGCTCTCCGCTTATTATATCTTTTGTTAACATTTTGAATTTAGCGATTATTTCTTCACCCGAAAAGGATGTCAATACACCTTTTGGATTAATCACTCTTTCCACGTATTCAACCCCATCATCCATTGTGACAGTAACTCGAGTACATAACTTGAATTCTGGATTTATTTCCCCAATGAAATCATTTTGTTTGCACTCAACCTTTTCAACTAAGTCCCATACCGAGTCCCGATTTAAATTTTTCTCCTCAAATGATTTTACCAGAAGTCCACCATCGACGAGCATACTAGCCGCTATATAAGCATTGTTCATTTGTGCACCGATAACCTCGATGGGTCTGGAAACCTTCCAACCTCCGTGATGGAATGGTGCTTCTGTAAGCTCGATTGTGACTTTCTTGATATGCTCATACTCGATGGCATGTTGCTGCAAAATATTTTCCACTGCTTCACATGTAGCATGGATACCGGCCATACAAGCGTACATTTTGACGATCACGCCTTCAGTCCTCCACACATCACCTAAACCTGAAATAATCTCATCTGGATTTCCCTTTAATCCACCAAGCGTGAATACTGGAATGTACCCACCATATTTCCTTTCAAAAACTTTGGAAATGCCCTTGTAATTGGATTCAGCCATTAATGCTGCAAATAATCCATTTCTGGCTGCAAATCCATGTTGCATTCGTTTGACAGATGATTCAAATTGGGCAGACATAAGACCAGCTGCTTGAGTACATGCCATTCCAAAGGCATCTTCAACCTGTCTTGGATTAAGATGCAATAGCTTAGATGCCGCTGCGGACGCAGCGGCTGGGCCAAATACAGCCCCACTATGCCATCCTACAGAGAGTATCGATCCTCCACCAATAGATCGACCAACACGTGGTCCGACCTCATATCCAACAATCATCGCCAAAAGGAAGTCCTTTCCGGTAAAAGCGGCAGGATCTCTAGACAATATACTCAATAATACGGGTAACAAAATGGAATTGCTATGCAATGGAGCAAATCCATGGTAATCATCTAATTCAAACCCTTGAATAAATGTGGAATTGAGTAATGCTGCTGTAAGTAATCCGAATTTCTTTGATTTCCATCCAATGATAGGAGCATCACCATCAGGTGTCTCAAACTTTGATATTGCTTCCACAGCTTCCTCAGACCAAGGTAAATGTGAACCAACTAAAGCACATCCTAATCCATCTAAAACTAAATATTTGGCACGTTCTATAACACTTTTAGGAACATCGTCATATCTTAAATTTGCAACCCACTTACTTAACTTTGTTGTAACACTGTTAGGGTCGGGTTGATTATCAGCCAATATTTTCGATGCCATTATGATCTAAATTATTGATTGAGATGAATTCCAACATTGGCTATTTGATCGACAATCGATTTGTATTTATATGGAGTAATCACACTTTCATTGAAAGGTGAGAAATTGCAATCATTGTTTTTGGATGATTTTCCATGGCGGTTAGCTATCCGAAAAAATTTCGGTACGCTAAGCGCAACACGTACTAAATGTGGAGAACGAGTTTCCTGTATTATCTTAGCCAGTTGTCTGAAAACTAGGGTAACAATGCAGTATATATATCACTATTCAGCACCTGTGCTGCCAATGCATGAAAAATGTCGATAAATAAATCCCCTATCACAAATGGTGAGGTCTTACAATTTAATTGAAAAGATTCTAAAGGAGCATGCCTTAGGCGACTCCGAAATTGCTCCAGGAAACATGGTATGTGTTAATGTGGACTGGACAGCTGCTCTGGAGCTTTCATGGGCTGGTCTTTATGAAATCTATAATAAGCTTGGAAAACCTGGAGTATACAGGAATGATCGTATTTGGTTAGCAGCTGATCATATTGTCGATCCAAGAATAAACCACTTGGAAAAACCTCAATTTCTTATTAAAATGGCTGAAAAGGGTGCTAAAGAACTAGATATCAAGGACTATCAGCCACCCAATACCACCATTATGCACACTGAGTTTTATAGAGAACGTGCTCAACCTGGAATGCTAATCATTGGAGCTGATTCGCATACATGTTCAAGCGGGGCTTTGGGTAGCTTGGCAGTCGGCCTAGGTACTTCAGACGTGATCTTTCCTTTGATAACTGGTGAAACATTTTTCCAGGTACCAGATACTTTGAAAATCAATATTGTGGGTAAGCCTAATTTTGGAATAGGTGGTAAAGATACAATTTTGCACATTCTAAAGGAGTTTAAGAGGAATACAATTGCTGCAAATAGGGCTGTTGAATATGACGGCGAAGGACTTCGTTACTTATCCTGCGATGCCAGATTTGCAATTGCTAATATGTCAACTGAGTTTGGTGCTTTAGCAGGAGTCTTTGTACCAGATCAGCAGACTTCAGCTTTTATCAATAGAAGGAAAAATCCCAAGTATAAATGTGAGTCCTTATACTTTAAGCCAGATGATGGAGCACAGTATGCTGAAATCAGAGAAATCAATTTGGGAGATATCGTTCCCTATCTTGCGTTATATCCTTCTCCCGATAACGTTGTTCCTGTTACTGATAAGATTGACATGGAACTTGATGGCTGCTTTATAGGTGCTTGTACGACAGCTGAAGAAGATTTAATTTTAGCTGCTCTTGTTTTAAAGGCTGGATTAGAAAGTGGATTAACTGTAACTCCGAAAGGGAAAAGAAAAGTTACGCCTGGGTCCTTGGTGCTAATTGCAAGATTGAAGGAATTTGGATTATTGGAATGGTATGAGAAGGCTGGATTTACTGTTGGTGCTCCAGGATGCAGCTATTGTGTAGGTATGGGTGCTGATCAGGCCGGGGAAGGAGAAGTCTGGCTCTCTTCCCAGAATAGAAACTTCAAGAATAGAATGGGTAAGGGATCAATTGGTAACCTTGCATCTTCAGTTACTGTTGCTGCATCTTCCTTTAATATGAAGGTAACGGACCCAAGACTGTTGTTGGCGAAAGTAGATGAGAATGAGTACAATAGATGCAGATTGTTCTGGAAAGAGCCCCAAGCATCTGTTATGTACATAGAACCAAAAGAAGCAGTACCCACATCGACGGTTCAATCCACAAGATCTGAGAGCTATAGAGAGGAACTTTCAGAGCTTCCTGAGATTATCAGCTCAAAGATCCAAAGATTTGGGGATGATATCGACACTGACGCTATTATCCCAATTGACAAAATGGGAAAAGAGGATTTAGCTAAAAGTGCCTTTGCCTACGTCAGACCAGAATTCGTTACAAAGGTCAAACAAGGTGCGAGTATTATCGTAGCCGGGTCAGGTTTTGGTAGTGGCTCTTCTAGAGAGACTGCACCAGAGGCTCTTAAATTGTGTGGGGTCCAAGCTGTTATTGCAAAATCCTTTGCATATATCTATAACAGAAATCAGGCCAACATATCATTGTTTGGAATTAGAGTTTCTGATGACAAGTTCTATGATGCAGCACAGGAAGGTGTATCAATCGATATACTTGTCAAAGAAAGAAAAGTGCAGGTTAACGGTGTCAAATATCCATTTGAGTTGGATGCTTTGGAATTAAAGCTCCAAACTAGTGGTGGAATTCTAAAAAGGTTCAAAAGAGATGGCAAGAATATATTCCGCCAACTTCAAGCTGAAATTTCCACAATGCCAGCATCTGGTTGTGATTCGAATTCAATTACCGGTTCATGTGGTGGTGAGCAAAATTTATCGTGGTAGCTTTTTTTTCGCAACAAAGTTTAATATGAAAAATATGATTATAGTTAGCTTTCAGTAAATCTAAACTCTTCTGCAAATAAATTATAAGATCGACTCAAAAATTTCAGAGTGAAACTTCAAGTAGAATATTAGTGCCATTGACTTGCTATTCTTCGGTTGAATTTTTTGTAGTTGAATGGCATGTTTTTCATGAGCCCCGCAATCTTCGGAAAACAAATTCTATTAAAATCTCTTCACCGTTTATCTTACTTCAATATCTACAAATATGAGTCAACCGGATTATAAGAAAACCAAATTTACAAGGTCAAGACGAGCATGTACAACGTGCCGTCAAATGAAATTGAAATGTGATGCATTGGATAATTTCCCCAAGAAGTGTTCAAGGTGTATGAGAATTGGCACAATATGTGAAATTGATGCCAGCTTCAAGAGGGAACCGATGCGACGTAATCGAGAATTGAGTACTTCACCTAGCGAATCTACTGGAGAAACGATTCAAAAGTCTCCTCAAATTTCGTTTTCCAGTACTGCTGGATTCGTTGACCACTGTTATCTAACAGTTAATCCCTTAATACAGTTAAAAGAATGTGAAATAGAAAATCAAAAAGTAATCCTAATGTTCGAATCTTATATCAAAAATAACTATGAGTTCTTTCCAATTGTATCAAAGCAATTAGTAGATCCCGAGTATCTATGGAACAACAATCACAGGCTTTTATTTTATTCAATTTGCCATTCATCAGCACCACAGTGTTGTCCAGAGTTAGAATTGCCTTTGGAATCCAAATTATTAGAAATAGTAAACGCAATTGATACAACATATATGGTAGATCCCTTTCATACTTTAAGCATTATCTTGGGGTTATTGATTTTATGCTATTGGCCGTTAAGGAGTACGAGTATACAAGCCGATCAATCGTTCATACAAATAGGGAAAGCTGTCGACTTGGCAATGAAAATTGGCTTGCACAGATTTTCCTACAGCGCAGAATATTGTATTGCACCAGATGACACACTAACCCAACAAATTCAAACAGCGACAGTGGTATGGGGCGGGTGTTTTATAGTTAAGACCTTGACCAGTTCGTTTTTTGGTATTCCGAGTTCGTTGCCCTTGAACTATCGGTTATACTCCACGCTTCATGATATTCAAAATGTGCACGTATCTGACTTCAAGAAACAACTCAAATTGTGCCAATTTATTCAGATTTCATTGAATTGCTTGGGGAATAATCCTGACACAGACTTTGGCATGGTTGACCCAATCATCCGAGGAGTTCAGCATAAAACTATCATTGAAAATCTTTCAATTATAGTTTCTGAGATATCACCTTGTAGTAAGTTTACAGAAATGGTTTGTTTATCGGCAAAACTTCTAATTCATTCCATTCTATTGGTTCCAGATACTTTGGAAGATAATCAATATACTGCAGCAATGTCCTTGTATTTGGTGTGTGTCAAAATAATCGAGGCGTTAGTGAACTTAACCGAAGAGAAACGTTTACTTCCTGTGTTCGTGTACTCTATATCATCCATGGCATCCACAATATTATATGGTTTAAGTATATCACCAGTGTTTCAAAAAGTGGTCAATAAAGATACAGCAAGAAACTCACTAGCGGATTTCTATATCATAATGCAAAAGTTAAAAAGATATCCGAATGATTTTGCAACACGAGCCATGAGAGTATTAGATGGTTTAGAGACCTTACATAATAGGAATTTGATTGAAGAACCGATTTTTAGTGTGCGGACAAGGATGGGAGCAAGTCCATATTGGAGTTTATTGTTGACTTTTAAGAGGGTGCAGATAGCTGAGCAACAGCAGCAGCAGCTGCTAGGAAGTAAAGAAACGTCAGTTTTCCAAAAAGAGTCTTCATTCATTGGGAATGACGACAATCTCAATCCAACAATTGATGACATGTTTAATCTACTTTGGGATGGGGATATAAGTGCACAATTAGATAGTAACATTTTCTCTTTAATGCCTTAATATACTGCAATATACATAAGAACACGCGCAACGCTCTCAGATTTTTTTTGTATTGGTAGCTCCAACCATTTTGTCAAGAATAATTGCATCTTCTAATCCCATTGTCATAAAAAATTGTTTGGGGTTTCCAGCTGGTATAGGTTGTTTCCCTGATTCTAACAATTCTTTGATGGAATTTTGAGCAGCTACAGCTGCCGGCCCAAGAAATACACCTGGATATAAAGCCAATTTGAAGCCCAAGGCTTGTGCTTCTTCCACCGTCCAATTTGGAGTTAGTCCATTTGGAACAAGATTGACTAATACTGGCGTGGGCGCAAATGTTTCCACGATTTCTTTAGCTTCTTCGTTGCTACGGATACCTTCGATGAAAACAATATCAGCACCAACCTTTAATGCGGCTTTTATTCTTTCAATTGCTTCGGGAAGACCATGATCCTGTAAGGAATCAGTTCTTGCGATAATCAAAATATCTGAGTTGATTCTCTTCCTTTCAATTGCCATAGCATGTATTCTTGCAACAAACTCTTCAGTAGAAACTAATTGCTTTCCTAATAGGTGACCACATCTTTTGGAATGAACCTGGTCCTCAACATGCAAGGCTGCGACTCCTGCTCTTGCGTATAGGTTTAGCGTCCGAGCACATACACTACTGTTTCCATAACCTGTATCAGCATCAGCAATCAATGGTACTTTATTAGAAATTCCAGAAATCATAAGTGCATTCTCATACATATCATTCAAGTTGGCTATTCCCAAATCTGGCAAACCTAATCTGGAGGCGACGGTCCCAGCGCCAGTCATGTAGAGAGACTTTGCTCCCTCCTGAAGGGCAATTCGAGTAGTGATACCGTCAAATACACCTGGACATACCAATAACTCAGGCTTCTCAATTAACTCTTTTAATGCTGCTGCAGCGGTCATATTGCTATCTGATTTCATATCTTTGGGCGGTCTAGATAGAAATTTCGCAGCAATTTATATTGCTCGAGACCCCAGTTTTCGGTTTCGGATACCTAAGCGAATGATAAAAAATTACAATTAACCCCCACACAAATAGCTAATATCATATCCGATAACTTACCGACCACCCTGGAGGGCTCGGAACTGTCAATATGTAAGGGCACAACTAAATATTGTCAACACCTTTGTTTAATCTTTTAGTTGGTTTGGTTCCGATTCGTATCATGGCGAACACTCGATTCCTGGTGACACATTATTTTTTAATTCCAAACCCATAAATGATAAATCCATATAGGCTAAAATGAAAAGACTTCATCAACAGCACTGATCATATAGTAAAGTAAATCCATACGCTACTGATAGACTCCACAATTTTCCGGTATATAGCAGCAGGCAATCGGAGTCAAAAAAATGAGCATCGCGAAAGGCTGTAAGCATCTAGACATGATTTTAATCACCCAGCCCGCTCTTTCTTTCACTTTCATCAGACCAAAACAACTATAAAATGTCGTTACATACAACAAATTTAGATGGAATTTTGCCATTGGTAGCCAGAGGTAAGGTTAGAGATATTTATCAGGTTGACGAGTCAACTTTGTTATTTGTCGCAACCGACAGAATATCGGCTTATGATGTTATTATGGAGAATGGGATTCCCTCGAAAGGTAAAATCTTAACAAAATTATCTGAATTCTGGTTTGAATATTTATCGACTTCCATTCCAAATCATTTGATATTAAGTGACAATGACGATGAATATTTATTCTCCAAATTGCCAAAGGAGTTATCTGAATCCAAGTATAGGAGTCAATTGTCAGGAAGATCCTTGTTGGTGAGAAAATTGAAACTTATTCCGCTTGAAGTCATTGTCAGAGGATATATCACTGGCTCTGCATGGAAGGAGTATAAAAAATCTAAAACCGTCCATGGATTGAATGTCGATCAAGACTTGCAAGAATCGCAAGAATTCAAGACTCCTATTTTCACTCCTTCAACTAAAGCTGAACAGGGAGAACACGACGAAAATATTTCACCAGAAAAAGCTGCTGAAATTGTTGGTCAAGAATTATGCGATAAGTTGGCTGCAAAGGCAATTGAACTTTATTCTAAAGCTAAAGAATATGCGAAAACGAAAGGAATTATCATTGCTGATACTAAATTCGAATTTGGTTTGGATGATGATGATAACTTGGTTTTGGTTGACGAAGTCTTGACTCCAGATTCTTCCAGGTTTTGGAGTGCCGCTAACTATGAGGTCGGTAAATCCCAGGATTCTTATGATAAACAATACTTGAGGGATTGGTTGACATCTAATGGGTTTGCTGGTAAGGAAGGTGTTTCCATGGATAAAAAGACCGCGGAAGAGACGAAGTCCAAGTACGTTGAAGCCTACGAAGCACTTACTGGTGCCAAATGGAGTGATTAGATGTTCGTTACCTTTTACTTTATAAATGCAAATTTTAGAAATAAAAAATTAATATCGACCGTTTTTCTTGAAGTAAAATTCCTCGAATTCGGGTACGTTTCTTTTACTGTCTGAATTCAAGTTCATTCTTTCTAGTTCGTCTGTAATCCTTTTCTTTTGAATGCCGGGTGGATTTCTATTTTGATGTTGTTGCATAACAACTTTGTACTGGTTAGAATGAGTTACATCGTAGTCTTCATTACTACGTGATTTCAATGGAATCCTTTTCATCTGTTGTTGCTGCTGTTGTTGCTGCTGCTCTTCGAGTGCTAATTCGCGTGGGCCCCTAAGTCTAGTAACTGGTGTTTCGTAATTCTGTCGTTGGGGTGAAAGGTTTGCTAGATTTGGGGACGAGCTTGGATCTGATTTCTTCCTGATCAATTCGCCTTGTTTAGATAGTATTTCTTTCAACCTCAGTTGCACTTCTTGCTCTACTACCATTTTGAATTCACGTTGATACCCCAAACGCACCTCCTTGGCTTCTAGATCCATAGCTCTCTTCCTCATTTCAAAGTCTTCGATCAATTCCTGCTCAAATTGTTTCTTTTGTAAGTTATATTTCTTCTCCATATTTGTCAACTCCAGCTGCTGCTCACTTCGACTTATTATTATATTTCTCTCGAGGGTGGACAAATACAACTCTTTCTTTTTTAGTTCTTCATTTTTCTTAGCCAACTGATGTTGGAACTCTTTCAAATTGGTACTGAACTCAATGAGCTCCATCTCCTTTCTTAAAAACTTAATTGGTAGTGTGCTGAGTAAATCGTAACAGGACGGTCTTGATTCCGGGTCAACCGTTATGCAGTCTTTAATAATTGAACAAATCTGAGTTGAGTAATAATCGGGAAGATCTGGTATGACGCCCTTTTTGATTTTTGATTGGAGCTGCAAATGAGTTTTCGCTTGAAACGGCGGTTGCAACGTACACAATTCAAACAACACACAGCCTAAAGACCAAATATCACAGACTGGAGAGTAGGGATTATCCATCAAAACCTCTGGTGACATGTAATAGGGAGTTCCAACGTAAGTCTTTGCAAAATCATTATTTGACGTTAGCATCTTTGCCAAACCAAAATCCCCCAACTTGATTGATTTCCCGGAATTCAACAAGAATATATTTTCTGGTTTTATATCACGATGAATAATTACTGTTTCTGAGTTTATGGACGGCTCGTTATCCTGCAGACTCGAAAATAGATTCACTTTGGCAGCGTCGATACCGTAGTGGCACCTATATAGTGCTAATAAGGTCTGAACCAATACTTGCCACACAAATTCCTCTGGCACTCTCTCTTTGTTCTTCCTGAAGTTAGTTATGATCTGGGCCAAATCACCGCCGTCACAGTACTCCATATAGATGTGAATTGATTTTTGGTCAATGATATGGTCGTGTCTGTAGTATTTAACGATATTGGGATGATTCAACTCTCTTAAGATTCTCAATTCTGATATTAGCTGGTTTCTTTCGTGGACATTCATAGAGGTGTATTCGATTTCCTTCCTCACAAGGATTTGGCCGTCGCTAAGTTGCCGTACTTTTCTGACGGTACCAAACGACCCCTTACCTATGACTTCCAATGCTTCATATTCTTTGCTTATGGATGACATCTATAACTGATTGGCTTGACCCAAAGTTTATCACTATGGCTTACCAACCAAATATTAGTTGTATCAATTGTTCTTCTATAATGAATCGTAGATAAATTTGTGATGTTTATAAAATTTCCCGATTGGGCAGTCGTCTGCTAAAATTTCGGGTGTAAAAAAACGGGCAATCGTTTGCGTCTACAAAAATTTACCCAGATATCATTTTGTCATTTACAAGTCTATTTAAGTGCTCTTTTCTATCTCTTCTATTAGAGGTGTATTCGATGATTGATATGCCATAAAGTCTGTAGGCGTCTGCTCAATGATGGTCAAAAGGTCCTGATGATATAAAAATGGCGACCGGATATTATCTGGTTTTTCCATCGAGATTGTGTAAACATTTTTGTTTTCTGAGGGCGATAGCGAAGTGTCCAGTGCCTTGTTGTAAATAGTCATTTCGTTACCGGCGACTCTATTTATATTTAGCAACGGATGTTTTATCTTGGAGGACAAGTTTCTCGAAACAACAATTTTCTCAATTGATTTGTATAGCTTGATTGGCAAAATTATATCAGTCTTCAATTTCGAAACCATGGAAAATATTGAGGATAATGCGGCATGATACGACAGCAAATCCATCGAGGACTTTAACAAACTCAAATCGTGAATTGAATCGGCCAATCCGCTTGCGATCTCAAGTAATTTAACCACGACTCCTGGGCCATTTGATTCAAAAGCATAAATGGGAATGTTATTGATGGACTTCAAAAACTCGTTGGCGATTGTAGAAGGATAATTAAAACTTAAGCAATTATCTTCGTTGCAATTTCGCTTTAGCACCCCTCGTTTATGAGCTATGTGCCAGGTTAAAGATCTCATCCAGTTCTTTGAGAGCAAGATATTTGCCTTTTGAATATCCGAAGCGGCTTGAGTTATTGATATATTCCTCAACTTTTTGTCAACATCTAGAATTTGCAGTTCACTAAGCGATTTTGAAGCATCGTGAAAGAATGACTGGAACATTTTATAATTGTCACTCAGGTCGTCGTTGTATTCGATCATTTTTTCAAAGAAAAGTCGGTCGGGAATGGAAAAGATATGGACTAGCTCGATGAACCCACTTAGTAGTTCAGGGTACTCTTCTTCCTGAAGTGATGGAAAAGGAACACATGCATCTAAAATTACGGGGACGTTATCCTCGATGCACATGAATCTCTCGGTGATTAACAAAAGATAGAAGATTTTCTTCAATCTGTGTGCCTCTGCAACAGGCTTGTCAATGTATGTCTTGGGGACATGCAATTTGAGGATCTGTGCCATCGAAATGGCCTCTCTTAAATATATAATTGCTGTGGCAGCTGCTCCTTTAACATTGATGTAGTAGACATACAAGAAGAAAGATGTCAATAGCGTCTCATAATTTGGATTTAACCGGTGATCATAAAGATCCCTTATTCTAACTGATTCTTTGGCTACCAAATTGAAATCGATATTTAAGGAGTCTTGTACGCCGCTGATCTTTGACTTTTCTGTTAGGAACGTGATTTGCCGGGATACCGCTGCAGACACGGCTAGGCACAAGGAATAACTGACCGAGGACTCCTGTGACAATTTGAAGCCAAAATCCACTGATGTCAATTTCGAAATTAATTGAGGGACCGATATAACCGGCCAAACTCCATAATACCAGGTTTGGTATATTTGGAGGCTAGGTACAATTTGCAGCAACGAGATTCTCATGTCTTTCTCGGATTTGTTGTTAGAGAAGTCATACGAACCAGATCGGCTTCTTTTTGAGTTATTGGCAACTTTGGGGTTTGTCTTGAACTTTTTGGGTTTGGGCCCGCATTTCTTCCTTATTCGATTATTTGTACATTGTATATTGTTATTAACGCATCTGGTACAGGGAACAGTACCTGAACATTTGACTTTTTTCATAGAACAGCCGTCACACGGACGTGAGTATTTTGTGCGTTTCATACCACTATGTAGTTTTTCACTTATGCTTATATTGTTTTCGTTTGCTATAGATTTGTTATCAGATTGTGGACCTTCTTCTTCGTTTATTTCTTCTGCCTCCTCTTCTTCGTCTTCGTCTTCTTCTTCTTCTTCTTCCTCTTCTTCTTCTTCGTCCTCGTCTACTTCAAGGTAATGACTCTCTAGAAAATGATTGTATCTTCGGTTATACTCTTTTAAGTTTGACATCATCATAATGAGCAATTGTAGTTTTAATTACCAATGTTTTCTGGCATTTAAATTTTATATACGAAGCCCATAATTAAATTGACTTCCCCATAAAATTTCTCCTCAAAATCCAAAGCCTCCACATTAATCTTCCACAAAAATTTATAAATATTTCAGCCGGTTAGTATTCCCGTTATTTGCGCTATGGCAGAAAGGTGGTATACTCCCTTGATAACATTACACTTTACAAGTATCGTTAGGATATGACATGAATAGAGTGCTGTCTATGTGGCACGTCGTAAAGTGGTAAATGCGACAGCTTCAGCTCTTGATTACGAGAGTGGTAGTAGCAGTGCTATACAATTTGTGTAGAAGAAACCGGTCTTTGTGTGTATTCAGTCCTAGTGACAGTTTGTTCAACTGATAACACCGGACTAGTACCATCACTCCCTTTGTCCACTTAATTTCTAATATACTTACCAGTAATGGAACCATGACCAAGCGTGTGACCCCTCGCAACCTCAATAACCCTCGCAGTTGAGACTTTTATATTAGAATCCTTTAGTAGTTTGGTAGCTTCCTCGTCGAGGGCTAATACCTGAAAGTAGTATCTATGATCTCCGTGACCGCGGATAGGTCTTGGACCATAGAAGCTCTGAATGTTGAAGCTAGCGTACCCATAAATAAACTTGGTAGGATTGCTTTTGTTGAGTTTGCCATTGAACTCGTCTAATTCAAACTGAGATGAGGTGGGATCGATGTTGTACACCAACAACTGTGTGACTGGGAACCAGATAGGCACATCTATATCCTGACATACGAGCACTAACGATTTAATAGCTGCAAAATTTTCATGATTCAATACCTCGATAGTGAGTGGCGGTGATTTATTCTCTCCACCGTCGTCAACAGAGGTCTCTCGAGGCATATAACCACCATCGGTGAAAAGTGAACTAGTGACTTTTATCGATTGTGGTTTATCTTTTAGGTCCAAAACACTGAGCACGGTTTGTTCGTCGCCGACTTTAAAGTTGTAAAACAAATAGCCCACAAATCTTTCGATAAACGACATTGTGATTGTGACTATGAACGTGATTTTGGTTTTGATTGTGACTGACAGTTCAAAATAGGAACAACAGCTGTCTAGGGCATCTACACAGATTTATAGTACGATCTATACCATGGGTATGCGCGGCTGTATATCCCAATCTGGCCAACGGATTTAGGCTCCATCCAAAAGTTCGGTGAATACAACCATCAGTACGACGGGGTTGTGGTTATCACTTTTGGACCCTATGTCAAGGCGCCAGACGGCCACCAGGTGAACTGCTGTGGTGTACAGAGAATTACGTATAAGTGCCGGTCACGTGATGTGACGATTTCTAGTGACAAGAGAGTGTGTCGAAGAACCAGAGGCTGAAGCGTAGGAGGCACGGATTCGACCCAGTATGTTGAACGCCGTGTGCGGACACTTACACGTATGTTCTACACGAGCCAGGGCGATCTCGTCGATTCAATTAGGGTTGGGACTCGATGGAGGTCTTATATTACCACAATGTCGAGCGCTGTGTCGCAAAACCGAAAAATGACATTCCAGAACAGATCAAAACCAATGAAAAAGACAAAACGTGACACGAGTGGAGACGATCTGAAATTCTCATCCAATTCCCCATTTGAATGATATCATCGGCCACGACCCAATAACCACAGTGGTTTCATGGCTGTCTGGCTATGGGCAGTTTCTATAGTTAGGATAGTAGCTATAATTAGCAACTGCTGCATTGCGGTAGCGGCACCTTCAGCCTTGTCACAAACGAGTTAGATGATCACGATTCTATCGATAGAGGCTGAGACTGTAGAATGCGGATGATACTCAAGTTTCACAAAAGTCCCAATCTGGGAATTTCACAGGTGTCTCTATACTAGGTTGTTTCACATTCTGGGCTGCCCCTTTTCCCACTTTTTGTACCAGTTTAGGATAAAGCGTACGTCTAATCCTCAACAATGTACAGTATGTCGTTTGTCCTCCGTTTCTCGTTTTTGCCACGATTCCATTCTGGATTCGCTGAAACTTCTCCAACTCTGGCGCACTATAAATAACCGATCAATTGACCTTTGCACCGAAATTTCAACTCTTGATTTTGCTCTTGCTTGTCTAATAATTTACTCAATTATACAATACAATTAGCAATGTTTGGTTTCGGCGAAGAATCCCACGAAAAGGTTTACGGTGGTCAACACGAAGGTAAGTTCTCCCACGAATTGTTGGCTGGTGCTGCTTCTTTCGAGGCTGCCAGAGTTTTCGAACAACACCAAAGAGCTGACGGTAAGCCAGTTTCCCACGCTTTTGCCAAGGAAGCCTTGGCTGGTTTCGCTGGTGCCGAAGTCGACAAGTTGTTTGAAACCAAGGGTTTGGACTACTTGGACAGAGACCAAGTCAAGCAGCAGGCTCAAAGATCTGTTCAGGACAACTACGACTCTCACTACGGCCAACAAGACCAATGGTCCCCTGATCAACAACCTCCATTTGACTACCAATCTGACAGATACAACTACTAGGCGCAGCATGGTCATTGACTGATTGGATGCGTGTTTACGTAAGTATATAGTATAGGTAATAAAAATGTCAACCGTGATACCGGCACCATTGTAGATGAGCCATGTGCCCGTGGGGGTGAAACATACTCCACGCCCAATTGTGGTTTCACATTCGTGTTACACTTGACAGACTACAGCATGCAATTGATCTCGTGTTTGATCGTATATGGCTGCTGGGGTCGTAAAGCTTAATCGACGTCTAGTTTGACTTAGACGTGTGCCAAGACCCACCCCTGACAGCCGCCCATGTGCCTGGGGGAATGTCATTTTTCATAAATTTGCGACACTACGTTTCGACACGAAACGCGCATTGGGACGGTTTTTGTTTTTTGCTTCAATAACGCGTACCACTGTAACTAACTGTTATCAACTCTTCCTTACTCATAGTAGCCAACCCGCCACCAATGTCAAGTACTAGGCCCGACCTCAAGTTTGCCGACAACGCCGACGAGAGGCTGTTCTACACAAAATTCTCCCGCTTGCCTGCCAAGGACCCCTCCACGATCCGGATCGTGGATAACAACAAGGACTACTTTACTGCTTTAGACGATGATGCTGACTTGATAGCTGATAACGTATACAAGACCCAGTCGGTCATTAAATACAACCAGTCCCGCAAAAACAAATACGTGACAATTGCGAGTCAGGTGTTTTTGAATAATGTGTTGCGGTTCGTGTTGATCGAGAGACATTTGAAGCTCGAGATTTATAACAAGCAGTTCAATTTGATCTGCACTGCTACTGCAGGAAACCTCGAGCCCTTGAGTCTCGAGTATGGCGTGAACATGGAATCTATGTTCCAGGATTGCTCCAATCCAATAATTGCTGGAATAAAGTACACCCAAGTCAATAACGTAAAGAAAATTGGAGTTTCGTTGATCGATATCCTGAATTCGACCATCCAGTTATCCGAATTCGATGACAATGACTTGTTTTCCAATCTTGAAAGTTTATTGTTGCAGTTGGGTGTCAAAGAGGTTGTGTTGCCGTCCAATTACACCACTGAAAATGGCAACCAGGAGTTTATAAAGCTCTTCCAAGTTTTGGATAAGATTGGTAGCTTGGTGGTAAGTACTGTAAAGTCCAGCCTCTTTACCACGAAGGACATTGACCAGGATCTCTCGAAAATCGTCGACAAATCTGACAGTGAAGAGCTAAATATTGAGGTTATCTTGGGTAAAAAGGGGATCAATACCACTGATTATCAACTTTCCTTGAGCTGCACCAACGCTTTAATCAACTATTTGAATTTGTTGAATGAGACTGAGTATAATTTTGCCATCGATCAATACAATTTGTCCACATTCATGAAGTTGGACTCGTCGACAATGAAAGCACTCAATATTTTCCCCAACTCCGGAGCTCTTACAAAGTCAAAGTCCAGCAACGTTGGATCGATCTTTGAATTGTTGAACAAGTGTAAAACTGCCGCAGGATCACGCTTGTTATCACAATGGCTCAAACAGCCATTGACTAACTTATCATCGATTGAAGAAAGACACGAGTTGGTGGACCTATTAGTCGACAATACCGACTTGCGAGTATTTTTGACACAAGATTTTCTTTCCCAAGTGCCCGATATTAAAAGATTGCTTAAGAAGATATCCATTGGGATTGATAAAACCGTCGGTAGTGAGAATAAAAAATTAGAAGATGTCGTTAGATTATATCAGTTGATCTTGATATTACCAACCCTTATCGAGAACTTGCAAATCCAAAATCCTTTAGTGGACAAGCACTGGCTAGAACCGGTTAAGAGAGACTATCAACTTCTCTTGAAGTTTCAAGAATTAATAGAAACCACAGTTGATTTATCACCATTGGACTCGTCGTCTTCTTATGATTTGTTGAATACAGACTTTAATATTAAGCCTGAATTCGATGAGTCGTTGATTGAAATTGATAACAAGTTGCAGCAAACACTTGCTGAAATCAAGCAACAGCAAATTGAAGTAGGCGATGACTTGAACATGGAGATAGATAAGAAATTGAAGTTGGAGAAGCACATTCAGCACGGTTATTGTCTCAGAGTTACGAGGATAGATTCTCACGTGTTAAGAAACACTAACAACAAATACAACGAGTTACAAGTTGTGAAGGCCGGGGTGTTTTTCACGACCAAGAAACTTTCGTCCTTGTCAAAGCAATTCAATGACATTTCTATGGAATATAATAAAAAACAACGAGAACTTATCAAGGAAATATTGACCATCTCATTGACTTATCAGCAAGTATTCACATCATTAACATTAACTATTTCACACTTGGATGTGTTGACCAGTTTCGCCAGCGTTGCTATAATTGCCCCTATCGCGTTTGTCAAGCCTAAACTACATCCATTGAGTTCTAGTGTCGACAGTATTGAATTCAAGAACAGGAAAATTCATTTGATTGATGCTAGGCATCCTGTTGTCGAAGTCCAAGATGATGTGAGTTTCATTTCTAACGATATCCAATTTTCCAATAACGAGAAGTCGTTTGCAATAATTACTGGTCCAAATATGGGTGGAAAAAGTACTTATATAAGACAGGTTGGCGTGATAGCACTATTGAGTCAAATTGGCAGTTTTATTCCAGTGTCCGATGCAGAAGATGCCGAGATTCCAATCTTCGATGCTATTTTGTCGAGAGTTGGTGCTGGTGACCTGCAATTGAAGGGCTTGTCTACTTTTATGATTGAGATGTTGGAGACTTCGTCGATTTTAGCCACGGCCACGCATAATTCTCTAATCATTATCGATGAATTAGGCAGAGGCACTTCCACCTATGACGGTTTCGGATTGGCATGGTCTATCCTGGAACACTTGATTAACGAAAAGAAGTGTTTCACTTTATTTGCAACTCACTTTCATGAATTGACACAATTATCATCCAAGTATTCCAATGTTGATAACTTACACGTGACCGCTCATATAGAGAAGGACCAAGATGCAAACGACGATATTACCTTGATGTACAAGGTTGAGCCTGGTATTTCAGATAAATCATTGGGGATTCATGTCGCTGAACTAGTTAAATTCCCCAACAAAATTATCAACATGGCCAAGAGAAAGGCATCTGAATTACAGGACACCAATTTGAGTGAGGACGATAAGTTCATTCAGAATAAGAAAACCAAATGTTCTCAACAGGAAATTGACGCTGGACTACAGAAATTGAAGCACGTTTTAAAGCAGTGGAAATCTGCATGTTACAACGAGGTGGATGGATCTTGTAAAGTCAGCAGCGATGCCGCTATACAGAACTTGAAGACCTTGGTGGAGGCTGAAAATCTTACAAGCGATAAACTAGTTAACGAAATTCTCAATTTATAACATAAACGTCTGTATATGCTTAAATAAATCCCAGATCTATTTCTAAATACTTCCCAAAATAAAAACTATTGATTTTTCTTGTCCAACTCCGCCTGCTCGGCATCAGCAGCAGCTAAAGCCTTGATTGCTCGGTGATGCTTCAATCCATCCTCATCTATGCAAAATACTATCGGTAAACCGGCCACCCACTTAAATGTAAAGTATTTGTCGGTACCCTGTAAGAAACATCGAAGATACTCCTGGTACACCAAATAGTAATAAACACCAGTGCCCGTGAAAATGTGCCACCACCCGTGGCCCTCTAATACAAAGCCGTAAGGAATGCCCCAGTCTCTTCTCTTGCCACGCACAAACGTGCAAAAGTGGATATCAAGATTCCACAAAAAGTAGCCTAACAAGAATATGGATATACCTATTGACATGGTTCGGTACAACTGCTTCTTAGCCACCTTATCGTGCACGTGTTCAATCGTCAAAGACAACGATTTAAGGATAATGCAGGCGTTAAGCAAGGCATATGCAACCTGATGTATCGTGGGGTCTCTATAATGCAAGTAAATTAATGTCAACAAGTTGGCCGCCATGAATATACCGAGGGCCACGACAATTGACTGCTGTCTATTCTTGAACTCGCTGAAGACGGACCAGAATGGGATACACGTAGCATAGATCATCGGTAACTCGTCCAATAACTGAAAATGGTACATGAGCGTCATGTGGAAGAGCCAAGACCCAACGCCGACCAATAAGAAGCCGCATCCGGTGAACAAGAAACGCGGCTCCAAGTGGTTTCTGTAAGCATGGAATATAGCAAAGCTGGCTAGCGCAATGAAAACCGAGTTGGTGACCGTGTTCAATGCCTCGGCAATATAGTTGGATACGACGTAGTTCTCTTCGCACCAATCGATAGTAGAGGTGGGAATGCCCCAGAACCCGTTGTCTTGCTCGGGAGGATATGGTATAGCAAATGGAAGCATTTTATGCTGATGGCTAACTAGGAAGCAAAAGAAACGAGTTTGCCAGTTGGTTTACAGGGCCCATGTTTCGCATTACTGCTTTGCTCCACGTGATGATAACGGAGGGGTCGGCTCAGCCGATGGGTGTGAAAAATTATAGCCGAACTTTTTTTTACGAGCAATAAATAGTGTATATACAGTCAGCTGCAAAACTAGATTGGCTGATTTTCATACCATTCAAGCCAGCACTCGTCGTTAAATGGGCGTATGGTGTACAGGTCGTGCATGACCATCTTCTGTTCGTCTGTTTCATTTTCACCAACTAAGTCTTCGCCGATCTCAACTGGGTTGGGTGCGATTTTGTCATCCGCACTGTACTCGGTTACTTTGCACCAATCACCCGACACCTTAGAATTGAACCGCCAATACAAGTTGGCAATAGCTAGTTTCATCTCTATCCATGCGATGTTCATTCCCAAGCACATCCGTATGCCTTTTCCAAACACCATGATATACTTCAGTTGTTTCATTATTCTCTGATTGTAATCCTGCAAACTCTCGTCGGCATATTGTAACCATCTCTCTGGTCTGAAGCTATACGGATCAGGGAATATATGCTCTAGTCTATGCATGGAATATGGTTGACAGGATATGACAGTGCCCGTTGGTATAGTGGTGTATTTTCCCTGTTCTAATTGAACTGGATACGGTTTGTCTGTCACTCGAGGTTCAGCTCCTGGAATAGGCGCATGAACTCTGCTAATCTCCTGCATAACCGCATTCAAATAAGGTAATTTGTCGACTACTTCAAGATCGTGAATGCAGCTATCTCTTGATGGCACCGGACCAAACTGTTGAATCAACTCCTCTTTCAACTTCAACTGAATGTCTCTATTAACTGGTCTTGACAATTCGTAGCACAAGTAGGTGAGGAAAATGGCGGTCGTCTCATGTCCTGCGAATATGTTGTCAGTGAGAAATGAGTAGGCATATTCGCCAGTGATACCGGCCCTTTTAAAACTCTCTAACGTGGTTAAATTCTCGTCTTTAGCGAACTTGGGAACATTTTCTTCCGCCCGTTTGTATAATGCGAGTTGCCACTTGGTGATGTCTTCCGATGCCTTCAAAATACGGCTGCTGGCTGCCCAGTTCCAAAATCTTGGCATTAAAGTAGTCCAAAATACCATACTGGCTACTTCCCGGTGACTCACAATGATTCGTCTTTGCTCTGGATGAGATAACAAATCAGTTCCGTTCTCAATACCCAATTCAAAAGCAGACACCACGTCTAAAGCTAAAGAAGCGAATAAAGAATAGACATCAATGCCTAAATTCTTTGTCTTGTTTGTTAAATTGAACCATTTCTCCCCTCGATGTCCCTTGCCATGAATGTTGTGTACCGATGCGGCATTTATATAGTCTGGCTCAGTCCCATCAACAGAAGATTTATAAATTTGATTGACCAACAACTTGACTTTCTCCACTAAATTGCCTCTTGTAGAATTTGATTTGGAGAACACGGCACTTTTGCTGTAAATACCGGAGACGATTTTTTTATACTTGATATGTCTATCGTTTTCTAAGCTGGCAAACATATTGTCCTTGAATCCATGGTTTCTAAAGTTTTCATAAAACTTCGATTTTGGGAAATTCTTCACATAAATGTCATTTATGAATTTTGCATTGCCATTAACACTAATTTCATTTGGGGACAATATAACCACATCGCCATATCTTTTATGTAAATCATGCACCTTTTTAATCCACCGCATTTGCCTTTGCTCATTTAACGCTAGGAAATAGGATATTCTGTGAATGTATGGTCCTGGGACTGATCTGAGCGGTGAGAGATAAAATGGATAAAGGAATAAGTAGTAGGTGAGGAGAACTAACACTAGAATGGCCTGCACCTCTAGTGGGTTCAGCACCATGTATTCATATAGTTGAATCGCTGCTTCTGCCAACATGTCTGTGAGCTCTAGACAACCATCTGCCAAAGCTGAGTGGAAGTACAATTATAGCTATATTTATAGGGATGTTCTCTGATCCCACGATAAGCTGTTGCGAATTCCGTCTTTCCTAATCCGTGCTTCAAATCCGCGCGAACTCAAAAAAAAAGCGGAATCCACATACATTTGCGGTCAATACAATCTTACTTACTATTTACAGCATCTAAGTAGTTGGTGAAACTACCGACCTGATGAATTCCGCATTCTGTTTTAGCTTTTCCCTTCCATCTGCCGCTTCTTTCGTCTTCTCCTTCGGCCACAGGAGAAGTTGAGTGCCAGTCCCCAACTGACTTATAGCCCAAATCCAACAACTCGTTATACGGAACTTTATTTTCGTCAATATACTGCTTTACTTGGTTGAAATTCCAGTTAAACAAGGGATTTATTTTTATGATGCCACTTTCTTCCTCGATTTCAATCACTGGCAATTCTCCACGAGCTCCACCCTGTGATCTTCTTCTACCGGTCAAAACCGCTACCACGTTTAACTCTTTGTAAGCTCTTTGTGCAGGTTCAACTTTGACCAAAAAGTCATAATATGAGTCATTCGTTTCCCACAATTGGTCCCCGTATATTTCTGAGAACTCCTTTTCGTTGTCGGCTTTTAGTGGTTTGTAAATGTGAAGTTTTGTTCCATATTTCTTCTCAATGTTATTGACTAACTCGTATGTTTGCGGGAAGTGATGCAAAGTATCGATGAATATTAAGTCTATCAAATGTTTATCTTCATCTGACTGGTTTAACTTGGATATCATATCTATTGTAACCAATCCAGTCAATCCAAATGCTGTTGTCTGATATAAATTTGGAAATGTGAGATAAGCCCATTGGATAATTTGGCTCGGCTGCAAGTGCAGTAATTTGTCATTAAGATGTTTACCATGTTCAGCAGTTAGTACTACTTGTGGATCATTCTTAACAGTCATCTTTTATAATGGTCCTAACTACTGTATCATGAATTAATAATCAAAAATGTTATCAATTTGATTTGATAAATCAGTAAATTTTTAGCAGAGATATATCACGTGATATGATAACATATTTGATCACATGACCTCTTTGTATGCACACCTTTCTGCAGACTTCACTAGTGGAATGCCGATTGCTCCACAAGACGTACCATAACTAACTAGAATGGAGACTGAGGTCGTGCATTTAGATTTGTGCAGATAATCATTTCCCGTGAAGGAAAAAGCTAAAAGTAAAAGCCGGAACCAAAAGTCCGGAGCCAAAAAAAATATTACATTGCTCGTAGAAAATCATAGTACATGAATGACAGAGTAACCGAATTCTCTCAATCAGACATCCTGTAACAGAGTCCACAGAATAAATTAGAAAATCACTTGCATGTATACTAAATATTAAATATCAAGAATCTATTTATTAAATATTGTCAAATGGTGATTAAGTTTTTTCGCAACAATTTAATCTAAGCGGTAGTAACTGCTTCATTTTCTTCAGCTACGGATAAGTCCAGGGCAACTGAAGAAGCAACGAACCAGTATGGAGACCAAACACCGGCGCTCTTACAAATGGAAGTAGCCAAACGAGTGGCAACATCAACATCTGCACCTCTACAGTTTTGAGCAATACATTCACCGATTGGATTAGCAAATTGAGGCATAACACACAAACAACCAGTGTCCCAGTAGGGGCAGGGGGTACTAGCAGTGTCCTCATGTAAACAAGGCTTAGCACAGTCTGGCATATCATCGTAAATTCTGTCAGCGAAACCGTTAATGGAAGCGGTTTTTGGTACAGCCGGGTAGGTGGCCCAATTGGTTGACTCAGGAGCCTGAGTAGTAGTGTCGTCAGCTAAAGTAAACGGAATAGCTGCAAGGACAGAAATTAAGGAAGCGACTCTCATGTTGAAATGTATATTTCAAATTTGTGTTGGATGAATATCAGGAACATCATTATTTTGCAGCTGCATGGCAAATGCAACAGTATTTATGTTCTTTATAATCAGAACAAGAAGCAGCACAAATCATTGCAAATAGAAAACTACTGTCCAATCAATAACCCACGTAAAGCAAAACCAATATCGGCCATGGAACTTGATCCAACTTTATTTAGACCTAGTTACCAAATTGCTTGGAATTGTATTTTTCTTGATATAGGTGTCATTACGACCCAACGTTTTCTCGTTAGATGAGCCAGTTATAGTAAATCCCGATTTCTAGCCATTTAAAGCAAACACCGATTTCAAACACCAGGTCTCCTAAATTTTTCTTAGCATTAGTTTAGTTGATCCTTTGCTACCAGAGCACAAAAATAAACTAGGTGTGGTAGCGGACTAATCGATTTTCTGTCGGGCTTATCGCACAACCACTGGGTAAATTAGAGTTTTGAAATAGTCCAATCATATATAACGGCTCTATTCTCTTGCCTCTATGGGCCAATCCTGCACGACGAAAGAGCGTAAGGTGATGGTATTGAACGAGGAATGGAGGGTGAACTGAGTAACATCCGTCTGCCGTAAATAGCACTTGAATCACGTGATTGACACGTGATAACTCATGAGAACGGGTCGAGTAATGAGTGACGTAGTATTGCAACTATCACAAGTAGGCCAGTACAGCTGTCAACGAGTCACACAACCGCTACCGTATGCAATAAAACGCCGCAAGTCATATAATGTGGAGTATAAATAGTATGTATCCCCTACTGGAATACATCCTCCAAAGTATTTCTCCTTTCTCGTGAAAGACAAAGTAAATTCACTCCAATCGACTCTTATTGTAGATCCATTCTGCCATTAGTAATATTATTTAACACAACCTCGTATCCTGTTTGCTAATGTACTGATTCTAATTAGACCACATACCAGGATGATGTAATCCTAAGATAGCCAGATGCATATATAATTTGTCAACTAGTTAATACTTAAAGCCAGAATCATGGACCAAAATCCAATTTGAGTTCGTAAAACTCCTGCAACTTTCTATTTTCTTATTTTTTGGCAAAGCTTCTGGCCATAATAAACGCGCAAATAATGGAAAATAGCCGATCCCTATTGGCAAATAATATTTTGCGGGACTAAGATCCCGTTGGATTAAAGAGGAAATACGAGACGATGAACCAGGGGAATGGGATTTGAATGGTGTAGATATTTTATACTACCAGCTACTGCTATCAATGAGAAAAAAATGTGACATGAAAACGTCATTATTTTCTTCCCGAGACAGCCAGAAGGACCCTAACAAAACGCTTTGTATATGCCATGGTGTTGGAGTTGGTGCAGTTGAGTCTCGTAATTAGCTTGGGCGAGCCAAGATTTATCACACGTAGGTGATACAGCAACTGACTTTCGATACTCACCATATAATGTGGCCAAATAAAAATATCGACAGAAATTTGACACACGCGCAAAACTATCCAGTAAAACTATCCCATGCTAAGCCATTTGCAGCATTGGCTCATAAATGTGAATTTATTGCCTCATGCTTCTCCCTAATCTAGATTACACTCTGCTATTTTCCTGTTTATAGTGATGGGACAGAAAATAACTGTGTGATACATGCTCGTAGTTGAAGCTATATATAAAATAAAGCCAAGTGATACCAATTCGTAGTAAGTGCAATCGGTTGAGAATGGTTTCAAGTCTCAAGAGCATGCTATTTTCATTTTCATTTACGAACTTTTTTTTTCCTTTTTTTTGCCTAGTTTTGTGGTACAGAATTTACGAACCAAATCATCTAGCCTGCATCTATTTACTCCATAAATTGTTCCATCACTAGCAAGTGCCGTGTAAAAACTGTCAATTATTGGCGACTGTAAAATTATCATGCATGAAGTTTCCAATATTAGACAGAGCTTATTATTTACTCCGCCAATAATGCTGAAATTTCGAAACCACTATAAATATGGTAAGCTATCTCTTGATCTCAAGGAAGCGGTGCTAAGTGGTATTCGGCAGTAAGAAATACTATGGGATTGCTTATACCACAATATCCAGAATATATGCATTACCACAATACCCCGGCCAAGACGATGAATAAATGCAATGGCACCCATACCATTCGCGATAATTTCATTTGCAATTGTTGTTCAAACCCCGTACTCTATTCAAGTAACAATTCCGTTATTAATGTTACCTCAGATTCAACATATTCAATCTTGAACCAGCTATTAGTGAATAACCTTTTCTGTAACATATGCCACAGTTTAGTGGGATACAAAGTAGTAAAGTTCAACGTCAATCAATCCGAAAACATGTCCCTATCTATTAATTTATCATCGTCTCCTTCAGAAACACCATCGACGCCTGAAGATGATTTGAATATGTTTAAAAACAATCTTCAATCGATTGAAAACGATTTGAATTCTAGACTTCAAAAGAAGTTAGACTATCTAGACTTCATACAATCAAATGAACAACTAATAGGAAAATCGTTCTTGTATATATCACAAGTTACCAGCATTCAGTAGAGTCGGCTCACAAAAGTTTGGGACTTCATTTCAATCATTCTTAAAAGAATTCATTTCATTATAGAAAGTAAGGTGTATATAGAAGAAAATATATTTGCGACTAGGGTTCAAAGTCAGCGTATGATATTGCATATTAAGGTTTTTTAGAGTGTAGCGTAGGCCAAGACAGATAGAATTTGAGGCAAAGAATTTCTTTAATTTGCTCAATGGCAGTACCCAAACTAGAATGAAAAATGCTCACTTTATCATACGACTAAACCTTTCACGAACCAACTGACCGTCCTCCAGGAATATAAATAAGGCATAATAACCATGAGGTACAAGTGTCGGTGGTAAGATACAAACAGTATCAGATCCGGCAATCAAAAATGAATATGGGAGGTATGTCAAGTATGGGCGCAGCCAGTGCTGTGGCCAAACCAACGTGTAAAATTTCAATGTTATGGAACTGGTACACCATTGACTCATGTTTCATTGCAAGATCCTGGCACGTCAGAACCAAGGGAATGTTTGCTGGCTCTTGCATTGGTGTATTTTTGATGGTTGTGGCTGCGCAATGGTTGGCTAGATTTAGTCGCGAATTAGATCGGGCCTTTACGTTACGAAATGCTGAAGGCAGGCAGATTGCTACATCCAAAGAACCCACTAGTTCTTCTAGTGACGAATTTGAGAAGAGCACCAGAGAAGTTGTGCAACGGCCATTAGATCCATTGGTTTTCGTGGTGTCCCACTCTTGGTTATTTTCTAAGAGTGTTGGTGATATTACTGCGACCCCATTGCAACACTTGGTCAGAAGTCTTCTCTTTATGGTTCAATGGGGGTTATCTTACCTTATCATGTTATTATTTATGTATTACAACGGATACATCATAATTTCCTGTATTTTAGGAGCATTATTCGGTAAACTAGTTTTTGGATACACTGAACCCATTAACTGCGATGATAGTGAAGATCGCAAATGTTGCAGATAAAAAGCGTGAAACGCGATTGTACATAAATAGGTATATTTAGTATTAAAATCACAGTTGTAAATTGCAGCAACATAAATTCAGTGTAAGCAACATGTCATCGAATCACATCAATCTATTCTACTCATTTGTCGAAGGAGAGAACTACTTTGCATTGTTGGTGATGGCTAAATCCGGTGTAATATATTACGCGTCATTAGGTACGTCAAGAGCGGGCTTAGTACCGCTAATGCTTAAGGACTTCAAGACCGTTAAAGGGTATCGTCTTAATTCCTTTTCTTCGGCCTCAGAAAATCTATTAAACGTTAGTGATCGAAATACAATAGAGTCAACAATTTCGAAATTCCTGATATTAGTAGGCTCCAGTAATCTGCATGAGAACTTGCCGTACAAATTTATCTTCGGAACACCCTTACAAAGAAAGGTTTGGAGCCACTTGATTGAAAGTGTTCCAGTAGGCTCAACAACTGATTATACGACAATTGCTAAGCAACTAAATATGAATAGTCGGTCGTGTCGTGCAATAGGTAATTGTGTAGGTGCTAATAAGTTAGCAATCATAGTTCCTTGCCACCGCGTTTTAGGGAAACAAGGAACGTTGAATGGTTATAGGTATGGTGTTGGTATAAAACGGCGTCTATTACAATCAGAACTAGGTAGCAAATTTTGTACATATATCAAGTAAATGTCATGATGATTTTTGGTACTATATAGACCTAACCTCTAACTCTCAATAATTGATTCACAGAATCAACCACAGTCTCTTCAATTGGAATGAATTTGAATCCTAAGATGGAATTAGTTTTCGAGTAATTCAATACTGGGAATTCCTTGACTTCTTCGACATCTGAATGGGGAGTGCCTTCAAAAATCTTTCCCTTGAATTGTGGGAAATCCTTAAGAACAACATCAGTGATGGTTTGAGAGGTGAATCTCGATGACGATAAGATCAATCTGTGGTTGACTGCATCTTCTTTCTGGAATGCAACCAAGTGGGCCTTGGCTGCATCTCTGACATCAATCCAACTACCAGTATGATGTTGCAACTTTGAGTCAGGACTCAGTTGAATGATGGCTTCAATAACCTTTGAAGAAGAATTTAAGTCAGGGGCAACCAACTCATCATAAACCTGAGGACCAAATGTGTAACTTGGTAATACAGTAGTCAACTTGAAATTGACTTTTTCGTTTTTAACAAAATCCCAAGCCAATCTTTCGGCCAAAGGCTTAGAACCAAGATAGGCTAAAACTGGATGATTCTTGGAACTTTCAAAAGTAGCCTTACTCCACACAGACTCATCCAAAGTGACGGTTGGGTCTCTATCTTCATTTTCTCTTGCAGCACAATCGGAAGAAGTAACCACTACTCTGGTGATTTGAGGAGCGTAATCCTTAATAGACGTCAAAACATTCTTGGTACCTTCAATCGCAGGAATTAAAATGTCCTTCTCGGGACTTTCAATGTTGAAACGGAATGGAGAAGCAATATGCAAGAATGCAGTGATTTGAGGATTTGCTTTTAAGACTGCGTCAAAAGCACCTGCGTCTGCAATGTTTGGAATAACAACATAAGAAAACTTGTCGGTGTTTAACAATTTTTTGAATTGCTCACCTTTAGCCTCAGATCTAACTGATCCAATTACAGTGTAGCCCTCCTTCAATAATAAGCTAACCGTGTGAGAGGCAATAAAACCATTGGCACCAGAAACAAAAACTGTTTTAGACATTGTGTATTTTTCAGCTGATATAGCGTTGTAGACTCCAGCTGGCAAAGTTTTGGAATAGCAGAATTAGGTGACATTTATAGTTTTTGTTGAAATTTCGGTACTGGTGTGGATTTTCAGTGCGAGTGTGGAGAGTGGGGGGAAAATTTGACATTCGATCTTAAGTTTACGGGACCCTTTCCCGATTAGGAAGTACTCTCGTTGGGGGAGCTTTGGGTTAACCTTCTGAAAAGAATTGTTCCGAGAACTACGGAATTATTTCTCGCTAATTGTAATTATATTCTAACTTGGTCCAATACTAACCTATATATGAATCGTCATTCTGCTTCAACTCGTAATAGTTATTTAGCTGCTGCAACCTTAATTCAGCAAGGGTAGACTCGTTTGCGTATTTTTCCTGCTCGTATTTGCCAAAGTTTACTAAAAACTGCTCCATATTAATTGATTGTTCTCTTAAGCTATTGATATTCTCAGTTTCGAAGTTGACATTGATTTTACTTTTGAGAATTGACCGTTTAGGCTTTGGAGTTACTTCTTTGACAGTTTTTGCTATTTTTATGCTACTTGTTTTTGGCAGCGAAAATGATAGTGATCGTTTAACAGATAAAGAATGACTTCTTTTCAAGTTGTTAAGAGAAAGCTTCTTCTTGGGCAAGGACAACTTAGGACTTGTCAAAGTAGGCGATCGAATACTAAAATTATCTTCTTGTACCACCGAATTTGATGTCGGGGATACTTGTCTATTGTAAATTAGCATGTCAGCGAAGTTTTGAAACTTAATCGTACTCTTACAGTTTTCGTCACCACCAGGATACGTGGATCCAGAAAATCTTTCAGGAGATTGGAACATACTAAAGGTCATAGACTTTCTTCTGAAATTTTCTTTAATGGGAACTTTCATTGATACTGGAGAGTAGGACTCAAAGCTGCTTTTAGCAGTGTCCCCTGAACCAGGAAACTCGGGAACGTCCATTCCATTGTTCAAAGAAGAACGAAACTTGGGATGACACCGGTGACACAACTTTTTAACTCTAGATAATACCGATTCCTTGGCCGCTGAATTATAATTTTCTTCTCTATTCTCATTCGGCTCTGGAAATTTATAGCAACCCTCGTCTGAAATCATGTCTGGTCCGCAATTGTTCTCAACGTTACGAGATGCTTCATCGTCAAAATTAGGAAATTTAAGGTTGAACTCGAGACTTTCATTATCAAAATTTATACTTAGAATGCTGTTTTGAATCAGATCTGAATCAGCAGTTGATTCTTGAATAAATAATTCTATTCCCTCTGGCGAATCATCCGAGCGAAACTTATTGTAAATATTGGAATGAGATTTACAAGTATTCATTTCTTTACTCGATTCCATTTCTTGGAGAATTTTGCTCTCCTGGTAAAAATCATCAACTTTGAATAAAGGTTTTGGAGCTTCCTTTTTAGTTTTAGTTTTGAAATAACAACTCAAGAGACTGGAAGTAGTTGTAGGCACTGAGTATGTAGAGCCGCTGATGGAGTTTTTGTTTGAGAAGGGCGATGAGAACAAGGGTGACAAGTTAGATGTCGTAGAAGAAGTTTCATACGACTTTCTAAAGGTCGCTAAAGAGCCAATGCTAGGTGATGCAGAAAACTGCATTGTTATCATGTTGTAGCAAACGGAAACCGTGCCTTGTAGAATACAGACAAGTCTGCTACGTATTTGGCTCTCAAATTTGCATCCACAAATGCAAAAAAAAAAAATCCTGTACACACGATTTTGAGACCCATCTTCAAAACAGAAAATAAAAATTTTAGTACTGTTTAATTAATAGTAGAAGGTAGATCATACGCTAGACGCAATGGAACGCGATGAATCATTGTCCGATCACGATATCCACTTGGATATAGACATAGTTCGAGATGCATATAGTTACCTTGCTTTAACGTTGCCGCCTACAACCAATTTTGCGACCAAGTTAATCAGCTTGTGTAGATCTCAGTACAACTATCTGCCCAGTAAAGAGCATATTGCAGCGGTATTGAAGAAGGATGATCGTACCCACGATCCCAACTACAGTAAATTGGTTCAATACACCTTAATGAATTATTTCACTCATTTGCATTTGATAAATCCAACGGTTGACGGGCAAGTTTTGCGTCATATGTTTGAACTCACACAAGCTATATTTCAGGAGTTAGATTTTGGCTTGAAAATTGGCTTCGATTTTGATGTTTCTGCAGAATTGGTGACAAGACTGTCATACTATGACTTTGATCCACATACCACCTTTGAGGAGGAATGTAACCGTATCCTATGCTCGGCAGCGGGATATTCGCCTAATAACGTGTTTTATTTTGCTGATTTTACATCTGGCACTGAATCAATCACAGTCGGTTTATCGATCATGTCTAATCTCACAGGTGCCGAATTTTTGGAACCTATGGTTATTTCTGGTTTACAACTAGAAAATAGAATCAATTACTATCCATGCGGTCTTATAAACCATTATCATCTAATTGCATATCTTAAAAGAATGAACTTGAAATTCATCAAGCAAAACAGGAATATCATTTTATATTTGGAAAATAAGAACCATTTAATCGAGCCTGGTTTGTTTTCCAATATCAAATTGGTATACATCAATCCAAAATTCACAAATTCTGAGCAAAACAGAACTATTCTATTTCCATCATCTTTGGGGTTGACCTCTTGGTTTGGCCATCATTTATCGGAGAGTCTAAGGGGTCAGGATGAGACTTGTGGTATTTTACCAACAGTCGAGAAAATAGCGGCAGAGTATAACAATTGTGTGGATAAACTCTTGTATGATCCATTATACTATGAGTTTAATCAGTTACTAATTAAGAAATCGCACTTATCACCCAATCCTGATCAATACTCCATTCCATCTAAATTCCAATCTCATATGGGTGTTATTTCTATATTGGGCGAAACCGCACCTTCTAATAACAAATTCAATTATTCTATCAAGCATGTTTACTATATCATTTTGGAAATCTTGAAGATGGGTAAGAAAGAATATAGATTCAAGTATGATTCTGTTGTGTTTGATATTTATGACACGTTGTATGAAGAGATTTATCCCTTTTTAATTACAAGTGGGAGTTCCTGTTTGAACTCGTTTAATGCCTTTTTGAAACAATTTACCGATGAACAATTTCCAGTTGCTCCTGAACAGAGGTCGTATATTTCAGAATTAACAGAATTGGTTGGACTTGAGAAGCAATTTTTTTATAATAAAAGAGGATCTAAGGAGTCCGGTTCATCTAAAAGAACCAGATTATTATCGGACGCTATCTCTAGTGAAGAAGAAAGTTCGCCGACTATTAAGAAGACAAAAATCCTTGAACTTTTAAACAAGGATAGATTGAGTTTTATTGAGCCAAAAGGATCTAATTCAGCCAAGAGTAATAGGAGAAATGTGTTTTCCGATGATTTGGATGATTCCGATGATTCATTTTCATCAAAGATCAAAGCCAATAGCAAACTGAATTCCACCAGTGGGAAATCTAACGGCACAGCCATTGTTGAAGAGAAGTCTGCTGTAAATGGGAAGAGTGTACACAAATCGTCCCCTATTTCAGCCTCTAGGTCCAGCCACCTCCCTGATACTAGCACGTCCCAGATCCAAGACGACATTCCTGAAAAGGTTGAAAATGCAGTTGCAACGGTAGAACATGACGCACAATCGGATATTAATGACACGACGATGCACGAAGTCGAAAGGGAACACCACGTCGATTATTTCAGCAGTCAAGCGTTGCAAAGTGGAGATTCGTTGCCGGAAAATGGCAAAACAGCTGGAATTGCAATGAAATCAAATACCACTGAAAGTTCGTCAGAGGAAGAAAGTGATCAGGAGAGTGAATCTGATAGCGATGAATCTGAAACAGAAGTAAATAACAAGTCCAAGAAATCGGTGTTGGTGAGTCAGACTCCGTCACCAGCACAGTTAAAACCAAAAGCATCGACAAATTTGATAAAGCCGTCTGTTGTCGTTAGAAATAATTCTATTCTCCAGAATAATGTTGCATTGAATACTGCGAAAGCATCATCAACATCAACAGAAGAAAAAGGGAATGCTGAAGTACCAGTTAAAAGAAGAGTGTTGACGAGAAATTTATCAAAATTGGATTCGTTGAAACTTCCCAGCACGACCATCGAAACTAAAGACACCAAGATTATCAATAAGCCCAAATCCAAATTTTTAGAAAGTGATGATTCAGAGTCTTCTGACGATAGCGATAATGATAATGATAAGAAAGAGCGTGACGCCACGCCATTAAAAGCAGCTATGATCAACGAATTTAATAAGATTAGTAAGAAGCATGTTGATACCGCACCTAATTCCGGAAAGTCGAATGTCAGCTTCACAAGAAGTAGTAAATCGCCGTTCATGGATCTGCAGGATGTTAATTCGCTGGAATTCGAGGAGTCTAGTTCTTCTGATAGCGATAGCGATAGTGACGATGACAGTGGTGACCAAAATAAGAAAGAAGAAAACAAACTGCAGCTGAATTCGAAATCAGTAATCAGTTCAGAAAACGAGACACACGAGCCGAATCAAACCAAATCAATCCCATCCGCCACATCAACTCCAGCTAACAGAAGTAAAATAGTCAAATTGTCGTCATCAACTAGAGGTCCTACCACAGTCGGAACTAAAATGACTAGACCGACCCCTAGTCCTAAGAGAGGAAACAAGCTACTAGAAAAAATTAACAAGTCCAATTTGTCAACAACAGCGTACCGAAACACATCAATGACTAAGAAATCGGTTAATGTTAAGACTGAATTCAGTTCTGAGGATGACAGTGATTAAGGTTATAGAATTATATCGCGGGGTCTCAAAAGTGCAGGTGTAGCACCGGTGAGGACCACTAGAAAAATGTAAACTGTTTAATGGTATAGCTATTAATACTACTGATATTCCTGGCTATGTAACTATATTTCTAACGGCTTCTGGGGAATAAAATGCGACAAATTTCTCTGCCTTACAACTGGATAAAACGGCTAGACATTTTGCAGCCGGGCAATCCCACAGGTAGAAAATATATTAAACTATAGTGGTATGGTCATGAACACAATGTCATCGTTGTCATTCTGTTCCTGAAGCCATTCATTCAAGGACGTTAGTTAGTACAATTTAGGGTTTGCCGTTATTTAGAGTTCATGACCCTGAGACCCGAATTAAACCGGTGCGGTGGAAAAAAAGAAATTTTTTTAAACAGTCCTTTGCTTTTTCAAATAAATACAAATACCCCTGCAGTCCCACATTTTTAAAGTGTCTTGAGACATCTAAATGGTCGTTTGTTGTATACCTCCCATTTGATGCATACTAGAAAATCATTATCGGACTTATAAAAGGAAGCACCAAAAACACATACACACACGCATAATGAAATTATTTGAATCCGAGCATTATTTTAACTATCCGTGGGATCAAGTAACAGCAGCTAATTGGCAAAAGTATCCCAATGAGTTGTCCACCCATGTTGTTTCTGTTGACATATTGAACAGAAGCATAGACGTAGAGCGCAAGACCTTACGAACAGAAAGATTGATTGGTTGCAAACAGGCTATACCCAATTGGCTTTCGTTTTTGGTGGGCGGCCAGAAATTGAGTTACGTCAGAGAAGTCAGTGAAGTTGATTTAGTAAACAAGACCCTCGTCATGAAGAGCCACAACTTGACCATGAACCACATATTATTGGTCAACGAGACTGTTATTTACAAGCCCGACCCCCAGCTCAAGTCGAGAACGCTATTCAAGCAAAGTGCCGAGATTACGGCATATGCCTCCATATCTCGTATCTGCGATAAATTGGAAGAATGGTCGGTTGAGAGATTCGGCCAGAATGCCAAGGTGGGCAAACAGGCATTTGAGGGTGTGTTGGATACTTTATCCTCGAAGTGGGAGGAGAGTGGAGTGTTTGTCACCGACTTTGTCAAGGACTTGAACAACGAGGTCACGGAAAAGACCAATGATGTGTTGAGCGAGGTCAGCAAATTGGGCATATTCAAGATGAGCACCCAGAGCCAGACCGCTCAATCGAAGGACAACTGAGCCTTTGCGACATTAATGCATTTTGTTACGTTCCGATATTCATTTCATTTGTACACTACTAAAAGTTAGCATTTTTTTACTCTTTTAATTTATTTTGTCTATAGTATATATCCTCTGACACTAGATAGGTCACTGGCGACAGCCACTGTTAATAGATTCATTTTACGACATTGACACATTTATTTGGTGCCGCTATAACTTGGTAGCACTGTAGGCTCGTATATGGCGTACCTGCATACAATGTCATCTCATCCTAACAAATTATTTTTCACTACAGATCACAGGTAGGAGCAGTGCCAGCCAGGGTGTGTTCTATTCTGGGTATGAGGATAATGCCAGATTCGGGTTTAGCGAGTGTATTGACGACTGAAACATACAATGAGTTTAGCACCGTAATCAATAGTATACAAGGCACAGAACCAGTGAACAAAAAGCGAAAATTGAGTAATGTGCCACTAGTGTTCTCGTCTTCAGAAGACATAGACCTCGACCAGCTTTTCAAGGAAATCAACAATTCATCTATTCCGTCCCCCAATGAAACGGACGATGAATTAAATCGGGTGTTGTCGTCGTACGACTTCAATTTGAAATCGGCCGCGGATCACACCACCAGCACTGGCACTTCGTTTGATGGCACTGTCAAAACCGACGAGACTGGTGCAACTACCATAATTGAAGAAGCCAGTGGAGATAAGGAACCGGCTAACCAAGTCAATTCCAAGACGGTATCGAGCATCAAGCAAGCTATGGTCAATAGCTCCAAGCTTTTGTCCACGTTCACCACCTTGAAGGTGACGTATTTGAAGTTGTGCAAGGAGTTCAACTACCTACTTCAGAAGTTCAATCAGAATGAGCATATCAAGATTGAATTGATTAACGAGAATAACGAATTACGGAAGTTGCTTACTTCCATCATAACGGACCACGAGATCGAGCGGCGGGAATTCAAGCAGAAATTGCAGGCACTCCAGAAACAACAGCAAGTGGTTGTTTAAGTAAATAGCATAAGGTGACGAGAGGTCATCCGTATATAGCATAGCATTCTAGCATTTCAGCATACATAACATAATTTGCATTACCCCCATTTCGCACTGGAAAAACAGTACCAGCAGCACGGAGAATGCCTGTTCTTTCAAACAGCACCGAGCCAACTACGGTAGAATGTCGGGAAACGCCAGTACTGAGCCGGACATGCAGCGTGAAATAATCCACGAGTTGGAAATGATACTAGCCACAGTCAAACAGATCGACCGCAACTTGGTACGCTCCATTGCGCTACTTTCCACCGACGACAAGTCGCACGAGAACTACAAAGACATAGTGCGCAGCAACATCGCTGCTATTGGCGAGATCCTCAAGGCGCTCAATTCCACCGTATGATGCCCCGGTACGCCCGGGCCCTGTTTTGAAATCGTGTGTGTATCTCGGCCACAGCTGCCCCAGTAGCGACTTTCCAGTGGTTTATGTGAAACGCGTGTGTGAAAAAAAAGGGCACTTTTCCAGCAACCTGCTTATCACCGAGGGGGACCAAGCATGGACGAGACACAGTCGCTGTATATCGAGAGATACCAGGATGCAAAGTTGCAGGCCAGTCGGGATCTGGATAACGAGGGGGAGTTGGACGATGACGAGTTGTTGCAGCAGTTAGAAGACGAGAGTGACCAGTACCTCCAGAAGTACCGAGAATCGCGCATCGAACAGTTATCGCAAGAGTTCAAGAAGGTCAAGCAGACCATGCTGGGGCAGGACGAGTCCGCGTTGGGAAATGTGGAGCACATCCGCGACGAAAAGAAGGTGATGGACATTGTGTTGAACAACGAGGTCGTGCTCGTCCATTTCTACCAGCCCAATTTCGCAAAGTGCCAGATAATGAACCAGTACCTAGAGATATTGGCGGAAAAACACTTGCACTTGAAGGTGTTGAAGATCCAGGCCGAGCAGGCGCCGTTTTTGGTCGGCAAGTTGGGCATCAAGGTGTTGCCCTTCGTGTTGGTTTACAACAAGTCGCACGAGTACGACAGAATCCTCGGCTTTGAAAACTTCTCCACGTCCACCGACACGCCCCCGTATGCGGCGTTCGAGAACTATTTATTACTCAAGAATATTATAAATCGGCGGTCCATTAGATACGGCGCTATTGGCCGGTCCCACCGGTCGAATGCCGAAGAGGAAGAAGAACAAGACTTGGACATATAGCGTCAGCCGCGACATAGCACCCCATCGACAATTCTTCTCCACAACGACCGATGGTGTTTCTTGCGCTTGAAGCTGAGACTGGACACGGTTGACGATGAGTTGTTTGAGTTGATCAACCGGTTGAGGAACTCGTTATCGAAATGTATGGGCGGTAGTTTGATGCGCCTGGATTCCGGTGGTTTGCTTAGCTCCACCTGGTTTCCGTCCGTGAACAATTCGCGGCGGTTGTTGAGAACGCTATCGCCAATCATGCATACAGTGGGCTGGCTTTTCTATAAGATGGCTTTGTTGTTATGATGGTGGTGGATGACTCTATGACTCTATAAGGCGGCTGACACGCCGTTTTTTGTGTCTTTTGTAATTGAACAATATAATACAAGTGCAGCAGCGATGCTCCCTTCTGTGCCTTAAATGGTGTAGGATATATATATATATAATAATATATATATAGATGATCGTAAGCGTACCCACAAATTTGCGGCAACCCCTATTTGGATCTGGAAATGGAAAGTGGTGCCAGGTAGATACGATGAGGTGTTCTTTCCCCGTTTCTACTCAAACATGCTTTCTGTTCAGCAGCCGTTACAGTACGCCTTCCGTTTTGCTGGCCATTGGCATCGCATGGATGATGGTCTGTTTGATTACATTGCCAATTGCGTGGTTGCCATAACACAAAGCCGGAATGAGATCACTTTATTTTGGTAGAGTGCCTAATCGGGAAAGGTTGCTGCGGACGCGCCCGCAATAGCTCTGTTTAGGGCTGGAGCCCTACACCTCTCATCCGCACGTGATCGTGCGCATCGTCATTCTTCTTTTTTTTTTGCCCTCTGCCCTCAGTACCGAAAAACAAATTTTCACCGCTCACTAATAAGTTGATCAACTTGTACTTCTTTTTCGATTCTTTACACTCTTGGTAAGAAAGAAGCATATTAACTTGCAGACAAGCCAAAATGCAAATTTTCGTCAAGACTTTAACCGGTAAGACCATTACCTTGGAAGTCGAGTCCTCCGACACCATTGACAATGTCAAGTCTAAAATTCAAGACAAGGAAGGTATTCCACCTGACCAGCAAAGATTAATCTTCGCCGGTAAGCAATTGGAAGACGGCAGAACCTTGTCCGACTACAACATCCAAAAGGAATCCACCTTGCACTTGGTGTTGAGATTGAGAGGTGGTGGTAAGAAGAGAAAGAAGAAGGTCTACACCACCCCAAAGAAGATCAAGCACAAGCACAGAAAGCACAAGTTGGCTGTCTTGACCTACTACAAGGTTGATGAAGAAGGTAAGGTTGAAAGATTGAGAAGAGAATGTCCTCAACCAACCTGTGGTGCTGGTGTCTTCATGGCCAACATGAAGGACAGACAATACTGTGGTAAGTGTCACATCACCTTCAAGGCTAACTAAATGTAACGTCGGGTTTGGCGTGTCCTCTTCTTTGCTGAATAGGCCATGTTTATGTATGTCATGTACTTAGCTTAATATTACACTTTGCTTAGTTGATCCCGGTTGTAGTTGTAGCCATTGGTACGGAATGTCGTTTCTGTGTGCAGGAAATGTCGCGCGCTATCCCATAAACAGTAGCCACGGTAGATCACGGTTCATACCCCCGTAGCTGTACAAGCAGAAATATCCCGTCAATTCCTCGTATACTCATCACCCGGAGCCCGCAGTAGCACCATGAGCTTCTCCATCTACGATTTGGATGACAAGATCAAGGACTACTTGAAGCTAGACAACTTTCTCAAGGGCAAGTCCATTAACGAGTTTGTTGAGATCCTCAGTAAGGAGCATCTACTCAAAGGAGCCGAGGTTAACCAATTGGAGTATTTGGACCCCAAGCCATACATCCGTAGTTTTGAGTCGACTCTCAGAGAGCTCAAACAGTTGCATCATGAGTCAGAGAGACAGCGCCAGTTGGGCGAAAAGCAGGTAGAGTCGTTTGAGTTGAAGCACAGTGAACAGGTGCTAAACCTCACTTCCAGCTTCTCCAAATCGATTGGCAACTTTGACATTTTGGACAAGAATATCAGCGAGGTGTCCAAGAAGATCAATCCGTTGGCCAATTCGTTGAACAAGATCACCAATTCACGTGACCAGCTGATTGAAACCATCTTTCTTATCCGCAGCTACCACGGCTTCTACACCAAAGAGAAGTACGACCCGCTAGAGGCGCTCAGAACATCCAAGTCGTTTGACAAGAGAATACGATGCGCCAAAACGGTGGCGAACTTGTTGTCGTTAGCCAAGAAGATTGAGTCGCCCGATCTCGCCAAAACAGTAAGGTGCACGGCATCCATACAAAAGTACAGCGAGATGATGGAGCGCAACCTCTTGGACAAGTTTGAGATTGCCTTGGACGATATGAACTTTGATATTTTAAGTGAGATAACGAAGATTTTGTTTGAGTTCAACGACGGCATCAGTGTTATCCAAACGTACGTTAACAAGAACGACATATTCCCACCGCCAGAGCTCGACGCCGACTCGATTTTGGATGATGAGATTATCTGGACTCATCTCGGATCACCCAAGTTTGGAGAAATTGTCAAGGACCCGTCGACGGAGAACACTTTGGAGTACTTGAGAATCCAAATCAAAACGAGAGCCAGGGAAATTCAGAAAATCTTTGCTGATCCTGTCCAGGTGCTCAAGATTTTCATTCAGCGGGTGTACGCCCAGATTATACAGAACAAGATTTCGACGCTATTGCAATTCTCGTTATCGATCAACTCGTTGGCACACGTCAGGATCTTGCATACACTATATATATTGGTGGGTGATTTCACAAAGGAATTGAAACACTTCTTCACCGTCAACGAGTACGACAAGGATGACGAGTTGAGTGCAATTTTGGACCAATCTTACTATGATATTTTCATTGAATACACTTCGGATTCCGTTTACATCCTGCGAGAAAAGAAGAACTTGGAAGAGTTGATTTATGAGGTCGTCCACAAATTGAACACCTACAATGAAAGGGCGATTTCCGCAAACGCCTTGTCCATTAAAATTGACAACATTGACAACATAGAATACAGGACACCTAATGATGCTGCGGCTTCTCATGGCGATAGATTCGGCTTTAAATTTGCCGAAACGAAAAGACTAAATCAGTTCAGAAATTATGTCAAGTCTAAAATCACCGATAGAAACTCGGTCGACTTAGAGTCGATTACTGCTCCCGACCCCAACTTTTCAAAGATCAATATCATGCAGGTTGAGACTATTCTAAAATCGGCGATTGAGTCCATTGCAAGAATCTTGGAGCTAATTCCTACAAAAGCACCCGAGTGCGCATTAGACATCTTGGAGATCTTGTTATTTGATTTTGGTAGGCTCTATGTTGGTGGAGGCTTGGAAATAATCTACGACCAAGTCAAACAAGAAAGCCAGTCTGTAAAGATCAACTCAAACCAGTTATACGATCTCAGTTACTTATCGTCATTCAATCTCATAAGTGAAATCTTGTATTTGATTTCATCCTGCATCAAAAAGATCATTCTCCCGTGTTCCATCAACTCGCCGAATATTAAAAACAGAATGATCAATCTTACTAACAGTTACGTTTCCCGGTGCGAAATGTCGCTCAACATCATTTTGACGGAAACTTTGGACTTGATAGCTAGTAAAATCACGTTTTTCCTCACCAAGCAGAAGAAGAAGGATTTCTACTGCGACACCATCGAAGACGATACCGAGGCGTGTGAAAGCATCAGCGAGTTCTTGATCGCGGTGCACGCTGAGTCTTCTGCTACGTTGAACGGGAAGAATATCGAGTCTTTCCTTGGCAGGATCGGGACCAACTTCTTGAATCAATTGCTAGAACACTACAAAAAATTCGTCGTAAACTCCACTGGTGGGATCGTATTAACAAAAGATGTGATTAGGTATCAATCAGTAATTGATAAATGGGGCTTAACGCAGTTGTCTGAAGATTTCCAGTTACTCAAAGAAATTGGTAACTTATTCACGGTCAGAGCAGACTTGATCAACTCTTTAGTGACTGAGGGCCAATTGGCCAGCTTGAAGCCTTACACCGTGAGACAATACGTTTCAAAGCGAGCCGACTTCAACCCCAGATATCTCGAGAGGTTCCTAAGTATCAAACGTTAGCTGGATATGCGTCTATAAATGTCTAATTGCTGGTCTATATATTTCTGAAGTAGAAATTCAATATGAATATTGGTATAACGGTAACCACGATCAAGTGTAGCACCAACATATTGCGTTCCGACCCCAGTCCGTTGGAATGAGTGGGTTTTGACTTTTCGTCGTTGTAAGTGGGCAAATGGGCTGTCTCTTTGTGCAGCAGACTAATGCTGAATTTGGTTGGGTAATGGTACTTCAATACAAAGTATGTGACACTCAAAAGATATAGCAAGATATATAATCTAATTGAGATGTAGGGATGGGGCAAGTAACACATTTCCGTCTGGTAGGTTTCTACCTTCTGGTCACTGAGGTGATCCATGAGATTGTATGGGTTGTTTAACGAGAGAAGCTGGATGGCAGGGTACTTAATGCCGCCGCTCATTGCTGCCGACTTGACTGTAATTTCCCTGGCAACCCGATCTTCGTCGTGGTATTTATAGGGCTGCAGAATCTCACAATAATCATGGTCGTCACCGGCAAAAGCGATAGCCGGTCCGATGGTGCTGAGAACCTTCTGAGTAAGCTCGTAGCTTATCACGGTCTGGTACTGGTCCCCCTTTTGAATGGGGAACTTCTTCTTAGACTCGCGGAGGGGCCCACACAATTGTTTGTCGTTGAACCGGTAGAATGGTACATGCATCAACAAGATCTTGGGCAAACTTGGGTTTATCCTGTCGTTGATGGACTCCAAGAACTCGCGGGGCTCCTTGCTTATAGCGGGGTCGGTCGAAGAAAGCGATATCGTGTCTAGCATGATTATAGTGTGGTTGCCTAGCTCGATGACGTCATTGAGCTCACCGTTAAACATGGCAAACCGGTTCACCGTTTTCAGGCTCATGGTATCAAAGCCAATGTCGTGGTTTCCCGGAATGGACGATATGGTGAGGCGGTTCACTTTCTTGGGAAAGATCCTGCTGTAGCGCTGGTATTCGGCGAACCAGTAGTCGTCGTCCCACTGGCGCCCCCCGTCAAACAAATCGCCCAAAAAGATCACGTTGTCGGGGTCTAGCACGCTGTGCATGTACATGTGGTTCCGGTGGAGATAATTGTCGGTGATTTTACGGACAAAGTAATCGATGAATGCCGGTCTGCCCTGATACGAATAATCGTCTATGATCTGAGGATCGGCCACCAACGCAATCCGGTGGGGCTTGATCGGCCCGGCCTGGTCCCAGTGCTCCCAGCTGCCCCATTGGCAGCGCAGGATCACGTTTCTCACGTGATTCCGCTCCATGTACTGGATCAATAGTAGCCATACTAATGTGATTGTCGCAACTAGTTTCCACTCCACCTTTTGAACCGGTTTACTGTCTCGTCTTGCGGAGAGTTTGCGAAACGTCGGGGTCTGAGCCCGATCCATCATCTGATAGTCGGCTCGGGGATCCTTCCTGTGGTAGGCCATTGTCTGGTTCTGGAAAGATTTGGTAAGCTTCTCGTCAAAGCGAGTTATAGCGAGTAGTATTTCAAAGCGAGTTATATTTAGCGAGGTGCATTTTGCATCAACAAAAAAAAAAAATATCCTACGCGTAATTACCGATCGCTAGATGGGCACTTCTCCGGGCCATCACTGGTACAAGAAGATGTGCTGATATGCGGGAAGCGCGGCAAAACGATGCAAATGGCGCTGCATCCGGCGCTAACGACAAGGACAGGCGCAAGCTACGGTCAAAAGACGAAGGCAAGCCTGCCAAAGCAACGCTATTCAACTTTGAAAGCGTTAATAACCTACTCTACAGAGGCCAAAAGATCCGGGCCACCACCGGTACCTCGGATGAGAATCTATACGTCTACACTGGAGACGCGCGTCTCTCCAGCAAGGTGACAAGTTCAAAACCCACCAGGATCGAAGTCAGCAACAGCCCACTACCCCGGAACCGGCACCAAGACCCGCTAGGTGATGGGGTATACGAGACATTCTACAAAAAGATGAAGAGAGAGGAGAAGATCATGGCCAACGAAGACCGGATCCGGATTCTCTCGGAGGTGGACAACTTGCACACACAGTTGCAGTTGCTCAACCAGTACGATTGGCTCCGGTACTTGCCGGGCATCTGCTATGTGCACAATCCGCAGGATTACGACGAGGTGGAAGCGAAGCTAGCGCTAACAAAGGCGGAAATAGCCAAGCTTATATCCAAACACGAGAACTGGCGTAAGCGGTACGAGAATCTCACCCACGAGATCAAGACATACGCTGTAGAAAGTGGTCGTGAAGAGGACGAGTACACTGCTGATATGGAAGTGCTCCGGAAGCGCAGGAAATTGCAGCGGCGAAAGTCAATCCCTCCCATTATAAAGCTTCGACTCAACAACGGGTATACCTTGGTAATTGATCCGATAGATCCGCCGAAGGTTGTGCCCACCCTAGAGGATAAATCCAAGGCGAAGGTGCCCAAACCTGTAATCAAACGGGAACGTCCAGCCGCCGCCAAACCACTTAGACGCGGCTTGACGTTGGACCAAGTCACTGAAAATGACCACATCAATCTACACACTAACTATGACGACGAAATAGCATTTGGTGACTATATCCGAATAGCACCCGCGGGCAAGGAGGGATTCCAGTTGCCTCGGTTTCTTAGGCGGCTAGTGGACAAGCCTGAAGTTGACCGTACTGGGTTCCTACAACAGAGTAACATTGGGGACTAGGTAACTTCGTAAATTTCATAATCATCAATATACATCATAATATATATATGTGTTTTTGTAGGTTCACATAAAAGCGGCCATCTTCTGCAAAAAAGTGCATGAAATGATCGACTGCTCTTCAAAATCGTTATTAACTGTGTCTAGACCAGTGGCATCAAAACTGATAGTCCCGGTAACCTTAGCTGGTTGTTTCCATGCACTGGAATCTGCAACTTCGAGAGTCTCGTCCGAAATCCCGTACTTAATCTTCAACAGCTCGCGAGTGTTTAAAAGAACTAACAATATCTGTGACAATAACGCGGTTTGAAGTGGGAGTTCTCTCTCGTCGCCCATCTCTTCGATGGTAGACTTCACGTCATCTCCATCTCTAATCAATATCTCATCGATCGCACGAATGAAAAGCACCGGTTCTTCTAACGTCATAAAGTTGGCCTCCACTACATTGTGACAAACATACCCTATTTTGTTCTTGTCCCGTTGCAACAGCAATTCATCCAGTGGATGGTTCAATGATGTGAGTCGACTTATACAAGTCATAAACTTCCGTCTATTCGATTGGTTTCTGTTCATTGTACCATACAACAAGGGAATGAATGAATTCTCGAGATAGAACTTGTCTCCAACCCGTGCGCGATAAGCTAATGCTCTATTCATTCCCTCATAAAGACTACTATGGAAAAGGCTTTCGTGTTTCTCGTAGATGTCTTTAAGAATTTCCTTCGCCATGTTCTTTATGTGCTCATTTTGACTGGATAATAACGCAATCACAGTAGGGGTACACATCCTAATATTTGCAAACCCTTGTTCCAATATCAACTGTAGAAATTGAATAGGAAGATACGACATGTTACCTTCATCTTCTGTACAGAGATCAAGAATCCTATCAATATACCTCTGAACAAGTCCAGAAGAAACACCGTCTCTGTGATTAGGTACTACTCCGTGAAGTGCTGACATCTTTTGGGCTTCGGTTTTCACTACCTTGCTTTGCCTACCGCTCTCCTCCGATTTGATAAATTCACAGAATCCCTGTATCATACTGTGAACGAGGGCCGTATTCTTAGATGCGAATTCTTCATCGAACACTTGAAGAACAGGATCCGAAAGGAAAAGCCTCGGGTGTGAATTACAAATATTAATGATATTGATAACAGCAACATTGCGGGTGGTAACTTCATTTTCCGGTCTAGCGAAATACAACAAGAATTTCATCATTAGACTCGAAATGGATTCTTTAGACTTCAAACCAAGTCCTACACGCAGAAATTGAGAACGGTATTTCTCAAACTCACAATATCTCCCGAAATTGCCCAATAAATGTAATAGTTTTAATAGTTTCCCGTCAGCCTTCAACTGAGCCGAGTTATTCTTTGAATCGATAAATGGTTTGATGTGCTTCATACATGAAATCGTAGCATTCGCCAACTTCATAGAATCGCCTTTCGCTTCACATAAGAGCCAAACAATTGGCATTGCCTCCCGTAACTCCTTGAAGTTGAATTTAGTTAACTGCTTGAGTAAAAATGTCTTTACTGTATCGATTATCGTGGGTCGGAATACTTTGATAGACGGAATTACCTTTCGAAGAATTAACAAAGTGTTCATTCTGTTCCAATCGGAGTCTTTGCTGCTGCTGTCATCAACTAAGAAATGTTGCAAGCTGATTAACTGATCTTGGTCTAGAAGCAGATTATCGACTGAAATCAAGGTGTCGATTAACTTTAGGCAATTCCGAATTTCCAGAACATCTTGCGACTCAGTTACGTCTGAAACAGCTTCCAAAGAATTCAGTACAATCATAGATAACTTTAGCCTGTGAGATTGGCTTATGTCATTGGCGTATAATTTGACAAGAAAATTCTCAAAGTACTTGAGGTTCTTACTCCCACTGGCAGTTATTGTTGCCATAACCCGGCGTGATTCTGTTATATTGTCGTCCAATGATTTGGAGTCGGCACTGTCAACTGGAAACCATAATTGCAGCAAGAAAGTATGCGCAGTTTCTTGTAAACTCTGTTCTTCATCCCCCAATCTTTTGAGTAGCTTGTTGGTTATATACACCTTGGCTGAAATTGAGTTTAGCTTTACATACATATCCTTGGCTAGTTTAATAACTCTTTTCCTTACCAGAATACTGTTGTCGTTGATGCACTCACAAATAGGAATATAAAAGTGCTCCACGTATTCCGATTTCAGATTCATATACTTGCTGATCAAGTCGATAACAGCATCACGTACAAGTGGGGAAGAATCGGATAACTTGGTTGAAATAGCTGTCTGTACTCTAGGTAACACCAATAGTTCAGGATCCTGCTCTATTAGCGTTGAAAGAGCCCTTATTGCTCTGCTTTTTGTCTTGGCTTTTTGACCATCTAATAACTCCACTAAAATGTTTATGATGCTATCATATAGCTTATTCAAATCATAACATAGGATTATGTTTGAATATAGCTGTTGGAACTTGCTAGATGTGACAGTATCGGACGAGCCGCGTGTATAATTTCCTTCACTTAATGTATTAAGACGGGAAAGGACATCGTTGAACATTTTCTTCTTCAGCGCATTCTCCTGAACTCCATCTTCAATACCTTCAATAACAACCTTGACGTGGTCGATCAATCTCTGTCTCAAAAACTCAGTCACGGTTTCAATTTCGAATCCCCTTTGCGTACTCAATGCATGCAAAAGAACTTCGCATTGATGTTGGAATTTTTCAATATCACCAGTATCGCTGAAAACACCTAATTTTGACAATTGAAATTGTGACAGCTTTTGGCTGCCAATCTTTTCGGCAATAAGTCCAAGCATCTCAACTGAAAAGTTTTCTGCATGCGAATTGTCTTCGCTTTTGAAGCTTTCAACAAGCATTTTCACTAAAGCTGACAAAATAACAATTGATCCGACCCACTCTGGAAGCGTGATGACGCATAGAAGATCTTCGATCAACTGTTGAGTTAGAACTTTAAACTTGGATGCCAGGCGACTAGGTAGTGTTCTTAGAAAATACGCAGCGATAAAACTGGCAATTTCTAATGAGTCAACTGAATCATTCTCGTTGGACTTTGATTTCGTGAAATGGATTAAATTTATCAAAAGAAGCGACGATATATCTATATTGCTTCCATTGGATAATTTGAACTTTGAAGAATGTTTCTCGTGTGAATGCCTTTCTAGTCTCTCTAGGATCTCCAGGAGTAGGAACTGTCTCTGCTCTGAAAATTTTTGAAAAATAGTTAGAATCATCCTCACAGCCTCTAGTTTCAAGCCGTCAAGTTTCGTATCCATATTGTGTAAATATTTATCCTTCCCGTTATAATCTGAAAATATAATTAATAGTGAAAGATATTCAATTTTTGTTAGTAATCCTTCATCTACCTCGTAATTGCGAACATGGGCAATAAACTCGCTTAAGACATGAACAACTTCTTCTATCAATTGACTCATCAACGGCTTAAATCTAGGATCCAGCAGATTATTTCTGATTTTATTCTCAGAAAGAGGGACAATCAATTCGTTGACGACATCACTAGTATAGCCAACTACCAAATTAAGATATTGCTCTAGAAAGAGCGATTTGTCGATCTCATTTCCATTCAAAATGTGCATCATTATGTGCGACGCTAGGAAATTCCTGTCTAATGTGTCAACAAGAGTTTTCCAATGAGAATCCAGCACCATGATGTTTGCCGTCATTTCTGTATCGCGATTTATTTCGGCATGCAACTCTATATATAAATTTGACGTGTCGCCAGATAGGATCTTAGAGCAGTATCGTTCCACTTGAGATAAAGTATCCACCAGAATTCTACTGTCATTGCCATGAATTGTAGTTCCAACTAGTATGTCATACAATCGCCTTAACTTCGGCAATACGAGTGGATCAAGATCACTCTCGCTGTCGATTTCGCTAAGAATATAGTTGATTTCTGTATTGGTCGATTCCGCTTGCTGATTCGTGATGTCTTTTCGCTTTGTATTTGAACCATCGTACTCCAAGTGGGTATTACTTCTCTTTCGAGATTCATTACTATCGTAATTCGAACTTATAAGTGTGATGTTTGGGTGATTTTTACCTGTTTCATGGTTCGTCCACTCACGGTAGAATTTACGTACGTAATTCTCGTTATGCTGTCTGGTCTTTGCCTCATCGCCAGCGTCGTAAGTTTTCCGAACGGAAAGTCTGGATTTACTGCTTTGAGATTCATTTCCTGTTGATTCCAAAGGATCTTCTATTATTTTATTAGTGAAACCGGTATACGAATCGTAGATGCCTTGTTCCAAGACGGGTAGTTGCGGCGTGTAGGGGGTTTTTAAGGCGGGGACTTTTCTTTTGAAGTACAACTCCACCGAACCTGTGTCATCACGTAGAAACTCGCTGAAATCAGCAGCCAACTGTGATGTCAACTGTGTGTGGTTGTCTACAATAACCGAATCATATGTAGCGCTAGCCATGAGCGACTGAGAAGGCAGGATTAAGAGTTGTGTACTCGCGAAAAACGGAACCAGTTCTTGTTTCGGTACAAGATGAAGCATTGGCGTCACCGCTAATGCATCCTGGAGATCTGCCGGTCGCTCTCCCATCGCTTTCTCTTATATGTGTACTGACTCTATATAAGGTTAAAATGTAGTAGGTACAATTTTGCATTTTTCTCAACGCGTATGGTAAGCGCTACCAACCAGCTGCTAAAAATGGTACAACTTTAGGTACTCAACGGCACTTCAGGAGTGTGGTTTGAAGTCATAATTCTGATTTACATTAGACCCGGTAGTGCATTCACAGTATATGTTCTATATATCTCTAACTAGCTGAAATTATTTGCCTCACTTGTTTCCCGGTGATGATGACTGCGACGAGCTGGTATTCTGCGACAGTGAGTTATTTCTTTGCACCTGCTGAAGTCCCTTCTGTTGCCCAGATGGAGCTTGCTGTTGGAGCTTCTGTAACTGCAGGAGCTGCTGCTGTTGTTGTTGGAGTTGCTGTTGTTGCTGCTGCTGAATCATCAACCGCTTTCTTTGTTCATATTCCAATTTTGAAATACCACTACTATCCAGCGAGTTACCTAAATTACGCTGCTGGAGTTGAAACTGTTGCTGCTGTAACTGTTGTTGAAATTGTTGTTGCTGTTGAGGCGATTTGGCTGCGTTGAGCATAAGCAACTGGTTTCTTTCCTGCGGCGACATGTTTGCCATCTGCTGTACTTTCTGTTGCTGTACATTCGAAGCTCCGCTTGAATTGGCACTAGCTGTAGCTCCGCTTCTTATTTGTTGTTGTTGGTTGAAACGGTTCTGTTGCTGCTGCTGCAAATTGGCTAAATATTGAGCGGCAAGTTTTGTCACCTGCTCTTTTGTGTATCCTGGGTTCTTCTGTTGGATGGATTGGATGATAGCGGAGACTTGAGCAGGAGCAAAGTGAATTCGCGGCTTTTGGGAAATTGATCCTCCTGTGCCAGAAGAGTTTGGCATTGCTTTGGAAGCAATCCCCGCTTGGTTGGGGGCAATACTAGCAGCTGCAGCTTGGCCCTGGCTGCTGGATCCGGTCTTGTTCATGTTGCTCGCTACTAAATTCTGACCCTGTTGGCTGCTGTTGCCAACGGGTAACCCCTTATTCTGCTGCTGCATAAACCTTCTCTGCTTCTGAAACTGTAACAACTGCTGAATTTGCTCGTTTGTATAAGGTGTTCCATTCGGGGTAGTTGGGCGCTTTATGGGCACGTTATTGCTAACATTAGGTGATTGCGATGCTGATTGCTGTGAGTTAGGAGTAGAGCTGATAATACCTCTGCTTTGAGGCTGCTGAGCCAAATTGGCTTGTGCCTGTGGATTGGAAAGTGTTGAGCCCTGAGATTGTGGCTGTAACGCTGGTCTGCTGGTTGCACTGTTGTTGTTGCTATTGCTGTTACCGTTATTACTCGTACTGTTTGCACCATTGCTTTGGCCACCCTGAGTATTCTGTTTCTGTTGTTGTGCTACTGCTGCCATCATCCGTGACCTTGTAGCTTGCTGGTTCATATACGCCTCTTGAATGGATTTATCTCTCTCGTATTTCAATTTGGATAACTCGGCTGGATTTGGAACTCTGTCGACGCTTCGTTTTGGATTCGTCTGGTTTGGTGTAGTAGCAACGGAGGCCTGAGGAGATGCAGAGTAGTCGGTAGTGGGGCGTCTCTGCTGGCTGGCTTTTGCGGCTGCCAACTCTCTCTTTTTCATTGCTTTGCGTATAGCATCAAACATTGAACCCCATCTCAACCGTCTGTGACCTCGTTGGATCGACTCAGATCCAACACCGAGGGGCGAAATTCTTCTTTTAGTTGTCAGCTGCGCTCTGTGAGCCTGTTCGAGCCACTGTTGAGCATGGTAAGCATATAGGCCCTTCATATCCGTGAATTGGAACTTTTCGTTCAACTGGATATACCTTTCAAAACACTGCCATGGCGTTCTTCGCTCAATGTTGGATTCGTACTTCTTCAAACTGGATGATGAGTTGGAAGCCGATAAATGGCGCGATATCAATTCCCAGTTGAAACAGAACTCGGCCACGTAGTGGATGAGAAACTTATCATCTTGTGGCAACCATATAGTGGGGGATCTGTACTCGATATTCTTGATTAATGGAGGTTTGGGTGGCTTTAACGGGTTGAACCGTCTATGTGACTGAAAGCCAAAGAGACCCTTCTGGTATTCAGGAGGTCCCAGCATACGAGGTTTGTGTTGTTCTTTCAATACAATCTTGTACCAATCTTCTTCTTCTTCAAATGGATGCAAAAGCCGCGATACAGCTACCAAAGGTGTTTCGTTTGGTTTGAGTGTGGATTTGGGGATGGTAGCATCATCAAACGCTGAAAATTTGGGTAAATTCTTGATGATAGACTGATCAATCTTCTGGAATTCGTTTATGTCGATATATGGCTTGAATGGCCCGTTGTCTCTTCTCAATTCTATAGTAGCAGGAGCTGAGTGTGAAAAAATGCTCTGACCGTCATCCGGGTTCAATAACTCTTGTACATCTATTGTTGGGGTTTCTTCGATTTCTGGTTTGGGCTCTTCTTCGGCTACTATGACCACTTCTGTTTCAACCTCTGCTTCTGTCTCCTTTGCCTCTTCCAAAAATTTGATAGGCTTCCGCTTGATGCATACGCTATCCCCCTTTTCCCAGTACTCTTCGATTGCGCTGGCCATCAAAATACAACAAAATTTCTTGAACTTTGTTGACTCTTTAAAGTCTTCCGCCATCCATTTGGATTCTTGTACCACGTTATCCCAGTGGAAGGCGTTTTTTTTCGTTTTCTTTTTGAAAGTGAATGGGTCGTAAAACTTCTGGGGTTGTCTGAGTGACCATTTGCCCTGTCTTTTCAACTCTTCAATTCTCGAATACAACACGGCAATCTTCCCTTCAAGTAAGGCCAGCTCGAAGTTTTCTGTTACCAACACTTTATGGCTTCCTGGGAGCAATTTGGTCAACGGTAATGTCTGTGTCAAGTAGTATAGTTCAGCCAAGGAAGATACAATGTGATTCTTGGTGGGGTAATGCTCTGGGACGGACAAGATTTCAAGATCTTTGATGTCTTTCAGAAGGAACTCTTGCAATTCCTCGCGATCTATTTCCTCCTGTGACTTTATTGACTTGACTGATGTCTTCTGGTGTCTGGAGCTCAAGAATGACCCAGACTTTGACAACACCTTTTGGTACTTGGTGCCGGGATATACATCCTGTTCTATTCTTCTCTTGGCGGTTGGATGGAAGATATACCTTTCTATTCCTCGTAAAAGCGAATCCTTTAGGTCAGATCTCTTGAAAATGTCGTCTATCGAGGAGATTTTCTCATGTCTGTTGATATCATTCTCCAACCTTCCCAACAAAGGATCATGGACAATATCGTGAAGTTCTTGCAACTTCGACAGTAACATTTCGCTTGCGCTAGCACTGCTACTGTTGCCCGACAGCATCTTGGGTATTGGAGTTGAAGATATGGCTAGCTATCACAACAAGAGTGGATTCGAATGAAAAAGAAAATGTGGATTTTCACGTGAAAATCACGTGACACGCACGTGATTGATAATATAGGGATTTGGCATTACTCGCTAATGGAGTAGGTGCTGGCTCGACTAATGGCAATGTACATGTAGCGTCTGCTTCTGAAAGGCAACCGTGTTCCAATTTTGTGTTTGTCTGTCTTGGTCAATAGCAATTGCATGCATAGCCTTATATGACCTAAGAGAGATACGCTGATAGAAGGCGATCTACACGACTCGAATGAAATATATGAGTAAAGTGCACTGTAGCAGCTACATAATAATACACATTCTGTAGATAGAGTATTAGATAATGTCCTCGTCGTTGATGCCCACAGATATACCCTCGGGATTCATGTTCTCTGGGGGAGAAATGCTTGGAATAGCCTCCAATCCAATGTAAACTAATCCGACGAGGAAGATGATGATAGAAGCTATGACCCGAAAGACGCTGCTTCCGTTGATCATGGATCCAATTAAGGTGTAGACTATATGGGTTAGTTGCGGCGAGCTTTGGTTGTAATGCAACAAGGAAATACTTACAAATGCCTCGTCCAATAAAGGAAAATAAGAACGAGCCGTAGGCATATGCCTCGCCAGGAACTCTAAATTCTAGGCCGCTGTTAGTAATACGCCATAACCGGGTTGGAGTTAAACAAATAAGAATACTTACCCAATCCGCCGATTATCACACCAAATGAGATGATGTAGAGACCGGTCAAGAACTAGGCTGTGTTAGTAAGTTGCGGACAGTTACATGCGACATCGCGTCAAAGTAGAAAGTGGTGGGACATACCGATTGGCTGGTGTTGTTAGTATAATTGACACACAGGAATCATTAACCAAACAAGGGTCAATGGTTGTAACGCAGTACTTACATCCCCGCGAAAAGCTGGAATAACCCGGCCAGAACCTAGAAACAGTGCGTTAGTATCAAGGGGGGGTGTTGCTGGGCGCAGTAGACCGTAACAAATCACGTACCGATAACGCGGCCACAGAAAGATTGGCGATGCGAAACACCCCGTTGAGATCCAGGTCGTTGAATTGGTCTAAGTTCATGGTTGATATGATATCAGAAAAACAGGTCCGATAAGAAAAATACATCTACAGGCCACCAAACCACACCACCAGTCGCACTTTGTTGTGGTGGGGCACATACAAACGGTCGCGCACCAAACCGATTCCTGGGCCGGGCAGGGTGAAAGCCGCTCAGAACCCACCCCGAAAAAACCAGCAGGACCCTTGCTGTCACCGTGGCTGGTAGTTGCACGCCATGCCGCAACCACAGGCTGACGAGCTGGTGGAGGTGCCCAAACACTCGTACATCGCCAGCAGGTTGGTGTACCAGGATCTCCCTGCCATCAGCGAGGCGTCCCAGTGTGTGTTGTTGGGCAAGGTCCCCAACATATGGCTGCAAGACCAGGGCCCGGGACTCTTGTCTAGGGCATCCCACCGCGCCAAGAAGCAGGTGAAGCACCGGTTCACCGTTGCTGCTGCTACCATAAACCGCACGCTTGCGTCGTACTATGAGGCTCCTGGCAGAAAAGATCGGGCCAAGCAGTCCATGCTTGACGCAATCAGACACGAGTCGGCCAGTGTAGCTACCGATCTGGTGGTGTCTGGTGGTTACAACTACGATATGAAGCTCCAGGTGCCGTCTTTGGCGGACAACTATCTGACATCGCCAGCCACCACCACCTCGCAGCCGCTCTCGTACACGCTCCCCGTACCACAGGAGATGGACGGCGATTACGGCGAAAGGCAAAAGGGCCACCGCCGGTTCAGGCTGAAGTTGCGGACTCTCGTGACCGCGTCTGGAAGCAAGTCCCGACACAAGAGAAGTACAGTGACCCAGCGGCTTTTCCTGACTGTGCTTCAGACGTATGCCGTCGGCGAAATCATCAAGTTGGACAAGGCGTTGGTGTTGACCAAGTTCGTGACCAAGACCAACTACTTGAGCACGTTCAATGAGGATGAGCCCTGCGATTCACGGGTATACGAAAGACGAAAGGAGTGTGTGTTGATGTTACGGAAGAGCACTACGTTTGCATCTCCTGTGGTGATGCAAATATACGATATCCGCCTGATCACACACGAAAATAAAAAGGATCCCGACTACTCCTTCTCGTTAGCTGACGCTATGGGAGCCCACTACTACAGTGAATTTGACAAGTCGCTTTACTTGTCAATGCCCCTGGCTGATGGCATCATCATTTTCATAATGAAGTTCCATGACACCGCCAACGCGACACGATGGTTGTATTTTATAAAGCAAGCATTGGGCCAGGCACTGGATCCAATTTTCCATATCAATGTGCCTGATCTAGGAGTTTCACTAGACATAGAACTTCCCATTCGTGTGCTTGAAACATACCTTGCAGAAGAAGACAGACCACATGTATTGCTCAAGACGAATGGCGATCGCTGTCAAATCGAGCTCGATGCTATATTTTCGTATTTAATAGCATTTCTGGAGCAAGAGCTATGTAAGCTAGGATACGGTGAATGGGTTAACAGTAATCGAAGACCGTGGTTTGGTTTTCGTCATTACGATAGAATTGACTGGGTGCTGAACAATGGCGAGTTGTTTTTCATGCAGAATCAACTCCTTTCGAGGTCCTACCAGCTACAGTTCATGGATGCGTCTCCGGAAGATGTGTTGAGCAAAAATAAACCTTTGCCGGTCGAAGGATTCTTAGCTCGATTAACAAATACCAAGGGCAAGGACAAGAGTTTTCTCAGATCATTCCATAAAATTCTGTATTTTTACACCTGTGATCTGATCCTCTTTTTCACGAAATACTATCGAGCTGTGCCGCCGTCGCCCGACAATTTATTTATGAATGCAGAGTATTCCAAGTCGACAGCAGATAAATTGCCCGAGATTTTCAAATATTCTTCTTTCGAGACTGATGGGGGTGGCTGTCTTCCCTGGAAAACTTTGGCGCATTTTGTAGCCGAAGATGAACGTACACTATCGGAGTTGAAAAGAAGATCGTTGCAGATTGTAAAGGCCGAGGCGATGGTAGACCTCGCTCTAGTAAAAGAGATCCGCCCTATTCCAAGCAGTAAAGTGAATGCAACACAAAAGTTGTTGTTGTGTATGTTGTTCTACTCAGACGCTGGTCTTGTTGATGAAGACCGGATCACTGATTCTGGTTGGGAAATCGAAATGTCTAATGGGAGCATCATGCAGCTTCAGGCACCCAATAAGTTTATCAGAGATGAGTGGATTGAACGACTCAATGCGTTATGTGTGTACTGGAAGTGGTACAATAAAAAGGAGTTGGAAAAGACCATCATTGTCAGAAAGACTAATCAGGAAATATTGCACATAGATGAATATGTTGATTCCAATATTGACCGCGAAGCCAATGATCTTGACTTTGTTCATGCGTATGCCGACTCCACCCTTCACAACTTAGACTCAATTGCGGTCAGCAAGTGCATTTTAAAGTCGGGGTATTTATATGAAAAATCAAAGAAGCATTCCAATTTCAACCAATTCTACGTTATACTATGTCCCGGGTTTTTGATTTTGTTTTCAATATTTCGGCGTTCGAAAAACTCGGGGGTGTGGAAACGAACCGCTTCCTTTGATCATTTTCTAACGATCCCGATTTCGAGTTGCTATCTCTACTCGGGTTTGTCTACGTCCATTGATTTGTTGGAAAGACTGAAGGAAATACAGCCGAGTAATCCGGAACGACATTCTCTCCCACGAATTTATCCCGATGGATGGAAGTCGTCTGATGAAGAGCAAGTATGTTGTTTCACTTTATGGTTTGGTAGCAAAAGATCGATAACGGGCCGTGAAACGGTTCTAGCCAACTTTAATCCCGAGCACCGAATCAGGGCGGGCATCGCTGATACTACAGAAAAGAACCCTAATATTGTCAAATTAGCCCAAAAAATCGGGGTTACCGGCAAAAGTATTGTATTTATGGCCCGGTCACGACAAGAGAGGGAATCGTGGGTTTCAAAAATTCAGGGCGAATTAGATAGAAGTGTCCAGCTATCTCTAGATTCATAAATTATTTATTTTAACATACAAAAGGAAATGGCATATATTCATTGTTCATTATCGTATAATGCGCTATCGATATGACCAATTATCTCGTCCCAACCATCCCGGTTCAAGTGCTCCATTATCTTCTCTCTGTCGGAATCGTCACTATCGCTCTCTTCGTTGTCGTAATAGAGGACCAATTTGTCGCTTCTTGCGTTATTCGTGACGCTGTTTAGTAATGTGCTTCGGATAAACTCGTCGTCGGAATCGACATCCGAACTATACTCGGAGTCGGATTCGTGGTCCATCTTTTCCGGAACTAATTGCGGAACAGATTCTGGCTTTGTTGCCACTTTTGGGTCTAAGGTTTTCTGATTCATCACTATCGTTGAGGTAAAAATGTCTGATGGGAAATTCATTTTCAAGTCAGATATTCCAATAACCCATTTTTCTATAATATCACTAACATCGGACGTGAACCATAGCTGAGAAGTAGATCCTTGTGAATTATCGTTGGCCAAGCTTACCTTCAACATGGATGGGCTGGGGGTATCTATACTAATCGTGTTGGTTGCGAAAAGTTGGGAGTGGTTTTGTGACCAGAGCAACACAAAGTTCTCGAAAAGATAGACAGTGTGAACCACGAACTGTAGCTGCGGCTGGAGCAGCTGGTGTCCAAACCCAACTTGTAGTTTGTCGACCAATCGTAATGAACCGAGTTTCAAGAGATTGGATAAATTGAAGTTGGGGCAATTATCGAGAAGATACTGGATAAAGTAGTCCCGCAAGTCGTCTAGCGCAACACCGTTATGGGCAGGAATGGCAATCGTGGCTGTGTTAATAGTTGAAATGCTGGGGTTTGGCGATGGGGAGCGGGATAGAGAAGAAATCGAATTAAAGATCGAGTATCTTCCTGGTGCATCGCTAGCCTTTAGGGGCATGGGGCTGTGAACGGCCTTGGGATCAAAGAAATCCTTGGTGCGGATTTTGGATCCTCTCAAGGTTAAGTTTAGGGCCTCGATGTTGCGGTTTTTCTTGCTTGGCCGCTTGACCTTGACCACGGCAAATGCCTTGCCGACTTGGGTGTGGTACATTTCTCTGTCGACTAGTTGCAACTGGCGTTTGGCGTCCTTTCTCTGACAATTGTACCCTTTGCAGTACTGGAAAAGGATACTGGCCTCTACCTCGCTGACGGAGGAGTCCTCGTTTAGGACATTTTTGGCGTAGAGTCTTTCTATTTCACACTCCACGGTGACGGTGAAACACTCCTCGTGGATGACGTCTCCGCACACGAGCGTCAATACCTTTTCGCTTTGCAACCGGGTTTGGATGAGCTCATCGCATATCGTGCACCGCTGACTGAGTTTGACGTTTGACGCCGAGTGGTTGCCCAACTGGGTGGTGATGTACGGCTTTATCTTGGGCGCAAACGTGTGTTTGGAATGAGAAGGCGACGGCGACGGCGGCGTTTGGGGCGTATTCTTAAAGAACAACGGACTGTCGAAAGTAGACACTCTCGTGGTAGAGGGGGGCTCTGTCATGGGAGTCAGGAAGCCCCAGACGGGATCGGTGGTGGGCGGAGGAGGGGTCGACACCGGGCCGAGGGAAGAAGCAGTTTCGAACCGGGTCGAGGATGCGGAAGACGACACGGAGGGGACATGGATGTCTTGGTGGATGCTGTGCGTGTCTGGGGTTCTGGTTGGACTGGATGGGACGTAGACCGGGCTCGGTTTGGGTTTGGCGGCAGCAGGGTCGTACCGGTGGTGGACTGGCGAAGGCGTTTCGGGGCGTCTGCCCGACTTGAGGAGCTTCCTTGTCCAGCTTGTTTTGACACCAGCAGCAGGGCTGGGGCTGAGGCTGGGGCTGGCGGACACGAGGGTATGCATTTGAGAGGCGTGGGTAGAGAAGAGGGGAGGGACGGGCTACGGTCGTAATTTCAGTAATTATATATACGCGGTCGTAATAACCCGAGCGCACGGTGTCGTCACCGCAGGCGATGGGGTCCTGGCGGTGCCCGGCCGTTGTTTCAGGTTTTGGCTGTGAAAAAGTGACTGCCGCAAAAAATAACATGACGGTGACACAAGACGAAACATGACGGCCCCAAAAATAAAGCACGTGACTGGGCGCGCGTGATCAGCCGCGCCCGAGTAATCCCGCCCGGAGGTGTACCCCCGGCGCGGATGTTTCCTTCCCGGGATGAGAAAAAATGGCACACGGCCCAAAACAGGCCAAAACGTTGAGGATTGAGATTTTCACCACTTTTTGCTAGGTACCCCCAGTTGCTGAGTAGCCACCCCCACACACACAGCAGACAGTATGCTCAGAACCGTCCGTCCCGTGGCCCGCGCCACCGGCAGAATCGCCACCAGAAGCTTAGCCAGCTCGTCGTCCGACTTGGTTTCCATCGAGTTGCCCGCCTCCTCGTTTGAGGGCTACAACTTGGACGTGCCCGAATTGACCTTCGAGACCGAGAAGGACACCTTGTTGCAGATGTACAAGGACATGATCATCATCAGAAGAATGGAGATGGCAGCCGACGCCCTTTACAAGGCCAAGAAAATCAGGGGCTTCTGCCACTTGTCGGTGGGCCAGGAGGCCATTGCCGTTGGTATCGAGAACGCCATCACCCCCGAGGACACCGTCATCACCTCGTACAGATGCCACGGGTTCGCGTTTATGCGCGGCGCCTCCGTCAAGGAGGTTTTGGGTGAGTTGATGGGCAAGAGATCGGGTGTTTCCTACGGTAAGGGCGGCTCCATGCACATGTTCGCCCCGGGCTTCTACGGCGGGAACGGTATCGTCGGGGCCCAGGTGCCATTGGGTGCCGGTTTGGCCTTCTCCCACAAGTACCGGGGCCAGAAGGCGGCTGCCTTCACCTTGTACGGTGACGGGGCCTCCAACCAGGGCCAGGTGTTTGAGTCGTACAACATGGCCAAGTTGTGGAACTTGCCCTGCATTTTTGCCTGTGAAAACAACAAGTACGGGATGGGTACTGCTGCGGCCAGATCCTCCGCCCTTGTTGAGTACCACAAGAGGGGCCAGTACATTCCTGGTTTGAAGATCAACGGTATGGACGTGTTGGCCACCTACCAGGCCTCCAAGTTCGCCAAGGACTGGGCCGCCCAGGGCAACGGACCTTTGGTGTTGGAATACGAGACCTACAGATACGGGGGCCACTCGATGTCCGACCCAGGTACCACCTACAGAACCAGAGAAGAGGTGCAGCACATGAGATCGAGAAACGATCCAATCGCCGGTTTGAAGGCCACCTTGTTGGACAAGGGCATCGCCACCGAGGAGGAAATCAAGTCGTACGACAAGGCCGCCAGAAAGTACGTTGATGAGCAGGTTGCTGCTGCCGAAGCCGACTCTCCTCCAGAGGCCAAGATGGACATTTTGTTCGAGGACGTGTACGTTCCTGGCTCGGAAATCCCCGTGTTGAGAGGCAGAATCTCCGACGACTCGTGGGACTTCAAGAACAAAACCTTCTTGAACAAGGTTTACTAGGCTAATGAGAAAAGAACGGCTGGTGTGAGCAGAGCATCCAAAAGTAATATAGAGCATGGCCAGTCCATCTGTTTTGCGCGGCCCATAACATTCAGTACATAGAATTGAAATGTAAAGATTAATCGAAGTTCGTGTAGGCGGCTGCCCGTGTACGGGTCGGGTTTTTTATGTGTGGTTGTGGTGGTCCGCTCACTATACCACTCGCTTTTATGGTGCGAAAATGTTACTGGAGATGAGATTTTCACCCATTTACCTTTTCCACTATTGCTCCACTAACCAGCACCACAATGTCCAATGGTACGTCGCATACTGAGAACGGCAACGGCTCGGGGTATGGCTACAATGAGATGTCCAACAAAGTGATACGAAGTGCCCCGACCAGAAACGGCCATGACGTAAACTCCAATCCCACCTCCATCGCAGGTCATATTTCCATCAAGGACATGGGATCCTCCACCACCCAGCAAGAAAGGCCCGCGCCGGCTGCTTCAGCCGTTCCACAGTCACCCCCTGCCGACGCCATATCGCAGGTCGCGACAAATGCCCATTTTTTCAGCATGATTCTATCGACCGTACGGCCCTTTGTAGAAGACGCCAGCCATGAAACGATACTATCGGCAGCCGAGTCGGTGCTTGAGATCCTCCAGGAGCAGGATTCAAGTGTCTCCGAGAAGAGGACCGCCATCTCCGAGCTTCTAGGTGAGTCTGTGGATGAAGTCACCATGAAAGACTTGATAAACCACGCCAGCAAGATAACACCAGAACACGAAACCGACCAACCTGACGAAACCGATAACGTCATCGCAGTGGACCTTGACGACGAGGAGGAAAATGAGGCAGAAGCATTGTTGGCGGGCCAAGAAGAGTCTGATGACGAACCCATAGAACAAGATCTCGATAATGTAGACATCGCTGACAAAGACATCGTCTTGTCGACTAATTCAGACTTGGTGCAATTACCTCCAATAACGGAAATAACAGAGTCCTACTTGAAGAAAGAAATCGCCAAAGCCGTGTCTACTAAGGACGCTGATCGCATTGACGCCTTGTGGCAACGGTCTTACGAAATTCTTCAGCGGGAAGATGCGGAGGTGAAGCAAATAGAGGCGGACTTGTTACAGGTATTCAGCTTTCAAATCAACCGATTCATACGTTTGTGCACTCAAGATAGATGGAAGATTGTGTTTGGTGTCAGACTACAGCAAAGCGGGGACGCGGCGTCACTTAAAGCAGACATGGAGCGATTGAGACTTGACTACTTGGTCAAGGAGCTCGACGGCACAAGAGGCACGAAAAGAAAGCTTTCCGACGTCGAACTGGATCTGATAAGAGTGCCGAAACTAGTTGATTTGGAAGCATTGTCGTTTGTCCAGACCACGCCCTTGATGACAACAACCAAGATAAAGTTGCCACAGGGTTCATATCAGCAAAGCAAAAAGCTGTATGATATAATCAGTGTCCCTGCTCCTACTCCGCCTGAGTTTGGAGATGAAGAGAAGCTTGTATCTATTGAAACGCTTCCAGAATGGGCCAGGGCCGTTTTCCCAGCGTCCGAAACCGCCAACTTAAATAGAATCCAATCGAAAGTGTATCCACGAGTATTCAATTCTGATGAAAACATACTATTGTGTGCTCCGACAGGTGCTGGTAAGACCAATGTTGCAATGTTGTCGATCTTACGTGCCATTGACAATCACAGAAATCCCCAAACTGGCAAAATCAGTTTGAAGGACTTCAAGCTAGTCTACATTGCTCCCTTAAAGGCATTGGTTCAAGAACAAATGCGTGAATTCCTGCGTCGGTTGACACCAGCCTACGGTATTGTCGTAAATGAGCTAACCGGTGATTCGTCATTGTCCCGAAGACAACTTGAGGAAACACAGGTGATTGTCACGACTCCAGAAAAGTGGGATGTCGTTACTAGAAAGGCATCCCAGAACGCCATAGTCAAGAAAACAAAGCTTATAATAATTGACGAAATACATTTATTGCATGACGATAGAGGCCCGGTTCTAGAAAGCATTGTTAGCAGGACACTTAGAAATAAGGATGCCGATACAAGGTTAATCGGTCTTTCTGCTACTTTACCCAACTATCAAGACGTGGCCCAGTTCTTGCATGTGGATAAGACGAAGGACCTTTTCTATTTTGATGGTTCGTACCGACCTTGTCCCTTGGAGCAAAAGTTTATTGGGATTAAAGAAAGAAAAGCTATAAAGAGAATCAGTGCCATGAACGAGGCATGTAAAGAGAAGGTAGAAGAATGCCTCAAAAATAATCACCAAGCTATTATATTTGTGCACTCGAGAAAAGAGACATTCAAAACAGCCAAATGGCTAAAAGAGCAGATGGGTCTCATAACCAAAAATGAGGGCTCGGTAGAAATATTGAGACAAGAGGCAGATGAATTTAAAGACAAGCACCTTAAAGAGATAATCCCAGGCGGATTTGGTATCCATCATGCTGGTCTTCAAAAAAACGAAAGAAGCGTAGTGGAAGATCTTTTTGCTCAGGGTCATTTGAAGGTACTAGTTTCTACTGCTACTTTGGCGTGGGGTGTTAATTTACCTGCTCATACAGTTATAATTAAGGGAACAGAGACATATTCTCCAGAAAAAGGCTCTTGGGTGCAGTTATCGCCGCAAGATATTCTCCAGATGTTGGGAAGAGCCGGCAGACCAAGGTACGATAAGAGCGGAGAAGGGGTGATAATTACTACGCAAGACGAAGTTCAGTATTACTTGGCGGTTTTGAATCAGCAATTACCGATCGAATCACAATTAATGTCGAGACTCGTTGACTCTGTCAATGCTGAAATCGTATTAGGCACAATACAAAATAGAAAAGACGTGGTGGAATGGCTCGGATACACTTACTTATACAGTAGAATGCTCAGGTCTCCAGCTCTTTATCACGTGGGACCCGAAAGTGACAGTGATGAATCGCTATATTTCAGAAGGCACGATTTAGCTCATTCAGCGTTAACAGTGTTGCATTCCAATAAGCTAATTCAGTATGACGCTGAATCGGGGGATTTGGTTGGAACCGAACTTGGGAGAATTGCGTCACATTTCTATATCAACTACAAAACTATGAATATGTATAACACCCTGTTACGCCCATGGCATTCAGAAATCGAAATTATACAAACATTTTCCCGATCCGGGGAATTTGAATATGTTTCAACTAGACAAGAGGAAAGATTAGAAATCACAAAATTATTGGAGAAGTGTCCGATTCCCGTGAAAGAGAGGCCCAATGAAACAACTGCTAAGATTAATCTTCTATTACAGGCCTATATTTCAAGATTGACTCTTGAAGGTTATGCGTTGATGTCCGACATGGTTTATATTACTCAATCAGCAGGACGTCTCTTGCGGGCAATGCACGAAATAGCCTTACAAAAGAACTGGTCTTCCTTAGCCAAATTGACTTTAAACTTGTGCAAAATGGTCGATAAAAGAATGTGGTTAACTAATTCGCCGTTTAGGCAGTTTGGCGCTTTGGCTACGAATGAAATTATAAGGGCTACCGAAAGTTCGCACATTCCTTGGACTCACTACTTCAATCTCAGTTCTGCTGAATTGGCAGAAGCATTGAATTTGAGAAGTAATTCCCAAAGAGTATATGAATTGTTAAAGCAATTCCCCAAGCTTGACCTCAGTTATTATATTCAAACGATCACTTCTAGTTTAATTAGGGTGCAAGTTCAAATTGTGGCAGATTGGGAGTGGTCAGCTTCAAGACATTTAGAGTCCTTTTTGGTCATTGTTGAAGATTGCAACGGTGAAAGGGTATTATTCAGTGACAGACTAGTTGTGCTGAAAAGTGTTTCCGACAATACCTATTTGATGGAATTCACACTTCCAATTCTTAATCCCGAGCAACCTGTCTATTTCCTCAATTTTATTAGTGAATCATGGTTGCATAGCGAATGGAACATTCCATTGAATTTGTCGGAACTAAAGGTCCCCAAGCCATTTGCGGCACCTACTTCATTATTAGACGTACCTGAGATCGTAGAGGTATCGGCTTTCAATGATCCAACAACCGAAAGTTTTTTCGATTTCAATTTCTTTAATAAGTTTCAGTCGCAAGTATTTCCATTCCTATATGATGCCAGCGATAGTGTATTTATTGGAATATCGAAAGGTGGTGGTAAGACTGCTTGCGCAGAAATTGCTCTCATTAATCACTGGAGACAGGGAAAGAGTTCACGTATTGTCTACCTCAATCCTAATGAGAAAAAGCTTAACGAATTATACAAGGTATGGAAAAAGACGTTTTCCGTGTTGGAAGATAAGGAAATTGGTTTATTTGTTGGGGCTTCGGTCGCAGATGTGCTGACTATTAATAGCTGCAATTTAATTCTTTCGACTCCTGACCATTTCAATGCTGTATCTAAGAGATGGAAACAGAGACGTGCTGTCCAGGATATTGGACTCTTGATTTGTGATGACGTACACGAAGTTGGCGACGGGTTAAAAGGTGCTGTCTATGAGTCAGTTATATCTCGTTTGAGATTTGTTGCAGCTCAACTAGAGAAAGAGCTCAGGATTGTCGCACTTTCTACTCCGATGGCTAATAGTCGAGATTTCGGTGAGTGGATTGGTTGCACCAAGAAGAACATTTTTAATTTCTCATCCCAAGAAAGATTCTACCAAATTGGTGAAATCAGATTGCAGGAATTGACGGACGGAAATATTCCATTGCCTGTATTACAGGCAATTCTGAAACGACACAGTTTAGTCTTTTGTTCTACTAGGCTGAGCTGTTTAGAAACGGCTTCAGTACTTATTAATGAGTTGGCGTTCCCAGAAATATCTGATGATCTTGAGTCGTATCTCAGTCGAGTTCATGATGAAGCGCTCAAAAACTTGCTTAGGTACGGAATTGGTGTATTTTATGCAAACATGCATCATGCCGATGAAATTATCGTGAAGCGTTTATTTGAGCACGATATCATTCATGTATTGCTCGCAAGTAAAGATACTTCCCATTTCGCACCCACTTGCAGTTCTGTGTTTATATTGGGAACCCAGGAATTTGATGGCAAAGATCAGCGGTTGGTCGACTATCCTGTTAACGAGGTTTTGGAGATGGTTGGATGTTGCAAAGACAGTATCAGGGATAATGGAAGAGTTTTGATATTGACCAATAACAAGTCAAAGGTTGCTTTCTACAGTAAGTTCCTTGACGAGTGTTTACCAGTTGAGAGTTATTTGAACCTATCTCTTCATGAGTTTTTTGCCGATGAGATTGCATCGGGTACCATCACTAACAAACAGGAATGCATTGATTGGTTTACATTCACGTATTTCTATAGACGATTACAGCTTAATCCTAGCTTTTATGATGTGGCAGACGTATCGCATCTCGGGATATCCGAGCATCTTTCGGAATTAGTCGAGTCTACATTGAGCAACCTAGAAAGCATTGAGATGATAGAAGATGATGAAGAAAATGAAGAGATTATTCCCTTAAACGGGTCGATGATTGCATCTCACTATGGTATTCGACTCAACACGATGAAATTGTTGAAGCAGTTGGACAACAGAGCTAAGTTGAAGACTATACTTGAGACATTGACGTCGGCAGAAGAGTTTGAAACTATTAGTGTAAGAGGCAATGAAGACAGTATGTTGAAAAGGATCTATAATAATGTGCCATACAAGGCCAGTGAAGAGAACTTCAGGTCGCCATATTTCAAAGCATTTATACTTCTTCAGGCCCATTTTTCAAGAATCCCCTTAAATATCGAATTGGAAGCTGACCAGAAGAAAGTTCTTCAGACGGTTTTGAATTTGGTGTATGGTTGTATTGACACTTTGTCGAGTGAAGGGTATTTGAACTCGCTAAGTGCAATGACTGTATCACAGATGGTTATACAGGGTGTGTGGAACAGAGACAGTCCCTTGAAACAAGTTCCTCAGTTTACTGACGCTATTTTGGCTAGATGCAAAGAACACAATGTGGAGACCGTGTATGATATCATGGCTCTTGAGGATGAGGAACGAGACGAGGTGTTGCAATTGGATGGTCAGCAACTCAACCAAGTAGCCGAATTCGTCAACAAGTATCCCAACGTGGATATCTCGTACGAGCTCGATCTTTCTGAGGCCATCGTTGCGAATGAACCAAAGGATATCGTAATCAGACTAGAGAGAGATGAAGAGATGGAAGATTTGTCGGTAGTAGCAGCCAGATATCCATTTGAGGTGAGAGAAGGCTGGTGGATCGTAATAGGTGACATCGAGACAAAGCAATTGTATTCGATCAAAAAGACCACCATTAGACAGGAGTCGCAGGAGTTGAAAATGCAGTTTACGATTCCAAATCCCGGTCATCACAGCTTGTCGGTGTGGTGCATGTGTGACTCGTACGTGGACACAGACAAGGAGATTTCGTTTGAGGTGGATGTGGCCTAGATTATTGAGTGTATAGCTTAATGCGGAATGAATATCGAGGATGGTGTCGAGTTTAAAACTAGCGGCTACCATCTAGAATTGTTACTTACTTGCTGTAGCGGTCGTAAAGGAAACATTTTGCAGACTATGAATAAATTTCAGTATGGCCCAGTGCATTTTTGGCACCCAATAAATATGGCGAAAAATGGAGTGAAATTTTTGAGTCACCGAAAAGTCACCACCTACGACTACAACACCAGGCCCGCTAACCACCATGTCTTCGAAGAACATCCTCACGCCGTTCATAAAGTCGTTGTTTTTAGAGCCGCCCAACTTGACGCCAAGCGATTTGGCCACTGTGTTGAGATGCGTGTTCCGTGGCCTTGCGTCTGATACCCAGGTCGCAACATTCTTGGTAGCGTTGCGTATGCGTGGACTCGACGAGGATCCAGACTACATAGCAGCGGCTGTGAATACGGTTCTCGAGTTTTCCAATGTCATTTCACCCCAATTGGTCGACCCGGAGGGGTATATTGATATAGTGGGAACCGGTGGAGATGGCCAGAACACATTCAACGTTTCGACGTCTGCCGCCATAGTGGCGGCCGGGATGGGTCTCCCCGTATGTAAACACGGCGGGAAAGCCTCCACTTCTGCGTCTGGGTCAGGTGACTTGCTCAAGTGTTTGGGAGTCGACGTGATGAACGTCAATCTGCAAACGACACCCGGCATCGTGAAGAAGTCCGACTTCTGTTTCCTTTTCGCTCCTGCCTTCCATCCGGGGATGGGCCGCGTGGCCGCCGTCAGATCGCAGATGGGGGTGCCCACCATCTTCAACATCCTCGGCCCGTTGATCAATCCGATCCCGATCAGATCGCGGATCTTGGGTGTCAACAGCGAGAAGCTCGGAGAGGCGTATGCCCAGACGGCTGCGTTGTTGGCTAAACAGTCGTCGACTCACAAGCGAACCATGGTCGTGTTCGGTACAGTCGTATTAGATGAGATCTCTCCCATTGGGGTCACCAAGTACTGGATGATAGAGGAGGACGGCTCGATAGAAAGAGGCACCATAGATCCGAGCTACTTCGGGTTACCCGAGCACAGTCTAAATGAGGTCAAGTCGGGCACCCCCGAGGAAAACGCCGACATTCTCCTCCACATTCTCCGCCAGGACGAAGAGCAGTACAAGATCCGGGCTAGCAATAACCACCCGTTGGTAGACTATATACTCATGAACACAGCGGCGTTGGCGGTGGTTTCGGGAGTGGCCGAGTCCTGGGTGCACGGCGTGCAATTGGCCAAGACATCTATACTAAGCGGCTCGGCCTTACTGGCATTGCAGTCGTTCAAGGACGCTGTCGACGCCCTCTAGTGTATGTACGTGATGTAATTATGTATGTATGTATGGATGTGTGGAGGTGTGGATGTATTGCTCGTGACTCTGATCACGTGACTTATGTGTGCAGGCACCACCACCGCGTTGTTTACCTTTAACTGCGAGCCATAAACACAGCACTCCAACCAGTCACCCAGCCCTACAAAGACCCAGCGCCGCATGTTTTCCAGAAGTAAACTCGTCGGAACGCCTCAGAAGAGCCGTTCCAGTGCAGCCACGCACGAGTTTACCCCCATCGGCTCGCGTACCGGCCCGTACCACCCAGTTCCCGATCAGATGACTAGTGCTATCCCCAGTGGCAGGTCATTATTCCAGCCCATCACCGACTCACACCACAAGGACCCGGATTTCCTAGGTGACACCACCTTCGATTATACCATGGACTCCATACGCTCTGTAGAGGAGCACCCGGTCACGCAAAACACGCGCCGTTCCCATGTTCTTAAGGAGAACAACCAGTTTAGTCTGAATCTCATCAACAGCGGGTCCGCGTCGGTAAAAGAGCAGGACGAGCGTATAAAGGAGCTCAATTCCGAGAACTACATTCTCCGGTTGAAGGTCATAGATCTCCAGAAGTTTTTAGGCGGCACGCCGGAGGAGCAGCGCCAGATATTGTCGGAGAATTTCAAGCTCAGAGAGGAGCTTGCGGCTGCCATCGGCCATATTGAGCGGCTCAAATCTGAGGCCAGGCGTGACGTAAATGACGAGAATGCAGTGGACCAAATGCGCCAAAGGGACGACCAAATAGCGCATTTGGAAAAGGAGCTCCGACAAGCCAAGCACGTGTTGTCGTTGGCAGATGCTTCGCAGAACAACCACAATGAGTTGGCGCGTAAGCTCGAGGTAGCAGAAAAGCGCAACAGTGACGTTTCTGGTCAGATTGGCGAGTTAAGTGCCACCAACAATGCCTTGGCGCAAGAGAACCGTGAGCTCCACACCAAAGTGCAGGAATTGTTGGGACAGACCAAAGAAATGACGAGGGACTCGCACGATTCCTTGGCCACTCTCAAGGAGCAAGTGAGAGCGCTAGAAGCTACCTGCGACAAACTTTCAGACAGCAAGCAGGAATTGAAGAAGGAAGTTGACAGCTGGAAAAAGCAGTACGATTCGCTCCAGACCTCGGTTAATCGGTCCAACTCAGACTTGTTCCAGGAACGCGACGTGTTGGTGGCTGATTTGCACAAGTACAAGTCAGAGGTAGGTGCCAAGAACAGCGAGTTGGAGCTGGCGTCCAAAGCTTATATGGTGCTCAAAGACGAGCTTGCGGCCAAGGACCGCTCCTTATCGCTAAAGCAGCAGGAACTCGACTCGGCTCGAAAGTCGAACGATCGGTTGAACGATGAAATATTATCGTTGCAGCGGGCCAAGGCCAACAATGATGGCGAAAACTACTCCATCAAATCGCAAATAAAGTCGTACGAGTTGCAGATAGAGTCTCTCAAAAGACACAATGACTCTGTCGACGGCCAATTACAGCTGGTGCAGGAGCAGAATATCCAGCTAAAGGAAAGACTCGACTACTACGAACACGAGTACGAGCGGTTGAGAGAAAAACACGAGGTCTCGTCATCCAAGGCGTCTAAGCTCGAATTGCAGGTGGATGATATGACCATTGAGCTCGCTCGCCTCAGAGGCGAAAAGTCTAATCTTGACCACAGAATTGAAAGCATCAACGATAGACATGTCTCCACCAACGAAGTCGTATCGAGCCTCACGCGCCAAAAGCAGAACTTGGAGGAGATCAATCACAACTTGACGGAGGACTTGAAAGCGAAGTCACGTGAATTGGAGTACTTGAAGCAGCGTTCTGACATGAATACCGATGATCTCGATGCCAGATTCGATGCGTTGATTTCGGAAAACGCCCAATTGAAATCGGCTGTGAGCGAGTACACGGCCAAGTTGAGGTCGTTAGATTTGCAGTTCCGCGACATTGAGATTGAGTTGGATGATAAGGCCAAAACATCAGACATTCTAAAACAGCAGGTGGAAAAACTCCAGCATGCATTACAACAACGGGATGTATTGTACGACAGTCCCGCCAGCGGCAACCACCGCCACACACTTAACAGTGAGCTCACCGATTACTTGAAATCGAAGTCGGATCAGGACGAGCAAAGAATAGGCAAATTGGAGCAGGATATCAAATCCTTGATCAAAGATAGCCAGCTAGAAGCAAACAGATATAAGGACAAAATCGCGTCGTTGGAAATCCAGATCGACTTGCAAAAAGAGTTGATCCGCAAGAGCCAGGACGCCAAATCAGTGGACACCAGTCCGGTCCAAGCCTTACTTGAGTTGCAACTCAAGGAAGCATCAAAGTCCAGTGAAGAACTCGAACAGGAATTGAGCCAGGTGAAAACGCGTCAGGCTGCCGCTGAAGCTAAAGTCAGCAGACTTGAGAAAGATAATGCCGAATTGTTGAGCCAGGTTTTGTCGGAAGAAACCAGGAACAAGTCTCTTAAGAATGAGGCAATTTTGCAGGAGACTAAGATGAGTGGATTGAGGGAGGAATTGTTGGTAGCCAGAAGTCACTGCAAGAGATTAGCCAACAAAGTAGAAGACCTCGTTCAGGAAAATATTGTCAGTTCACGGTTATCATCGAAATTGAAGATCCAGAGTGATAACGAGCTCAACAAGTCCAATCAGTATTTGCAGAAGAAGGTGCAGGTACTTAACAAGAAGTTGCTCACGCAGAACGCCGATTCAAAGACAACCTTACTCGAAAACGAGTTGACCTACTACAAAGCCAAGCTCTACGATATGAATTTGCGGGCAAACGACCTACAGATGATGTACTTGTTTGCCATCAATTCGATCAAGAACAGTGATGCCTCGATAAGAGACGATTTGTACAGCTTGGCCAAGGCAGGCATATATCCCGATTACTCGTCTATGAAACTAGACAAGTTGAAGCGTGGCAAACCAGTGACATTCAAGCAAGTAGCGCTTTTCGTGCTTGCGGCCGTCAGAATGAAAAGACGGATGCAAAAATCGCAAAAGAGGAAGGTCAAGTTGGAGGAGTTGAAGGATGAAATAGACTTTAGCAAGATCAAGCAGCTCCAGTGATTATTTATACCCTGTAATATATATACAATAGACTGTACTATACTGTACTATACTATATTAGCCTATACTATACTATTCGTGGCGTCGTTGTGTAGAAACTATCTCATTATACGTGTGATCGGGGTCTGGAATATGCGGTCGGATGAAGGCTGCCGTATTTTGCCTACTCTTGGCGTTTGCACTACCTGGTGGCTAGCATTGCCTAAGGAGCCAGTCCTACCAGGTTGAAATGATGTGTTTGGGTTGTTGCTGGTGCTGTTGGAGGTGATTCTTTCTTCAGCAAAGAAATCACCATGGTGCACGCTGAAAGTGGAGTCGTTGGCCAACTCTGAATTGAGTATGTCGGGCGCTTCGTGCTGGTATCCATTTGCCAAGAATTCGGCTATGCTGCCATCATCGGCAGGTAGGAATCCTAGTATGGTTCGGTCGGTTAATCTGTCATTAACGCTGTCGTTGACAAACTTATCGTCTAGCCCAAGATCGGTCCATGTTTTGTCTTTGCTTATTTTCCTGTTTTTGTACAAATTAGCTCCGAAACTGGCTGGCTGGAGCGGGATTGATCCATCTTCCTCTTCTAGCAAGTTGAATGGTAATAGCGACAGGGTAGCATCGAATAGTTGCTGGGTATCGATTGAATCAAACGGAATGGCATCATCGCGCCATTTCTCCATGTATAGCACGCGATTGGCGTTATCGAGGTGCGTATAGTTGAATGTGGAGTCCCGTGACATGGCTTCTGTCCTCCTACCTACTGGCCCTATCAATCTGATTGTTTACTATATTCTTATTATGCGTAGGAAATTGTTGGTCACGTGATTGCGATTTGCAGTAATTTGGTACTCCTAGTACACTTCGTAGACTTCACTCGGGGCTAGTATTAAATCGTATTCCTTTGGTGAATGGGCTTTGGTATATAGTGTAACTCAAATTGTTGCGATGCCTCACTTGCCAATTTATTCGTGTCACAGATTGAGTTGCTCCACTTATCATACTAGCGCACAGCACTACTCTGGTACTAGAACTTTGATTGATAATATGTCGAGAATTATATTGACGGAGTACATATCGGACTAGATGATACACTTTGCTAGTATGTACTGTTGTATCAGCCTTCTGGAAATGTCTGTCTTATCTTCTTTCTGCATAACACTCACTCCCGATCTACCTCTACTGTTAACTCTATTATTATGTCAATTAGACTATATCACACTATATGCTGGTTTTAATATACACTGACCTCGTTAGCACAGATGTCTTCAAACAAAGACGGTTTGCGAGCCAACACCTTCTTATCATAGTTGGACGACTTGACCAACTTAAACGCACCCGTACCAATGCTCATGGTTTGTCCCAAGATGATACATTCGGAAACACCCTCTATCTTGTCATTCTTCATGAAGAACGCGGCATCAAACAAGTGGTCTGTTGTCTTTTCAAACGACGCCAACTGTAATACCGAATCTCTCATCTTACTCAATCCGAATCTGGTGATACCCAATACCTCACCCTTGTACGTCATGACATCACCCAAAAGCTGGATATGACGAGGATCGACACTCATCCCGTGATTACTCATGGTATAGTCGATTTCCTTGATGATGGAGCTTCTGGCTGCTTCTATACCAAGCACCTCAAACACCTCTAGTACGTGATTGGTGGTCGTTTTAGTTCCGACCACCCCTTCAGTGCTCATGACTTCCTTCAAGCCGTACCCTTCGACCAACAATTCCTTCTTGTTGTCATCACGGATGTTGATGACAGCACGGAAAATGTTAGGCAACCCCTTGATGCACACATTAGGGAGAGCACGTTTCAACTGCTGCATTCTGAAGAAGAGAGTGTTAGCGTCAGACGTACCCTTGAGAATATCGATCTTGGACTCTTTCAAAGTGACCAACACGTTGATTCTGTCCTTGGCTGTGACAGACACATCAGCAGGAGTGATCTTAAGCTTAGGGGCATTGTAGATGGCTTGAGCAATGTTGTCGATTGTCAATTCCAACTGCAACTTGTCAATCGTCTTAAGATCGATCTTGATAGAAAGGTATGCCATGTCGTTGGAGTACACGTCCTCCACATAATAGGCCACATCCTTAAGCAAGGTCTTTTCAATCCTTCCCTTCACCACCCGCGCCGCAATCTCGTCGTCGTCGTTAACCAACACAGAGTTGATAATAGGAGTAGAAATGGTCTTGGATGCATTGATGATTTCCTTAATACGAGGCACACCCAAGGTCACGTTCATCGAAGCAACACCAGCAAAGTGGAAAGTCTTCAACGTCATCTGCGTACCGGGCTCACCAATAGACTGGGCACCAATAGCACCGACTGCAGTTCCAGGCTCCACTTTAGCCCTCAAGTACTTGTACAAACACTGTTCCAAGAACTTTTCCACCGAAAGCGCTGAGATCTTCAACAACTGGTCAATGGCATTGACATTAAGTGGATCTTCTTCGTCATCATCGTGCACCAACCCAATATCGGTGAGACATGCCTGTAACCCCTTGTTCTCTCTGAACTGGGCCAACTGCTTCGCCTTATCAAAGATAAAACCTCTGACCGACTCGTAGTACTCTCTCTCCGCCTCATTCTGATCAATATACTCAATCTTGGAAAAGTCATCCTCGTCGTTGAGTAGCTGGCCAACATTGTCGTATCTCAACAATCGCTTCTCAAGTGGACACAAGATTGAGTTGGCGACGTTCATGATCTCGTATGGCAACAAACCCTTGTCGTGGATGTTGAACGTGATGTTGAACGCGTGATCCCATTGCCGCTTGAAGTTGACAGGTTTGGCATCACCCTCCATTTCAAAGGGGTCGAGACCGTCCCCACCATATGTGAACTGCACGATACCGTTCGACAGGTTTCTGACGGTGGTATCGTACTGAGCCGACAAATCTTCCAACGACTTCATCAATCTCCGCGACATGTACCCGGTTTCGGCGGTCTTAACCGCAGTATCCACCAACCCTTCTCTACCAGAAATGGCGTGGAAAAGGAACTCGGGTGGCGTCAAACCACTGTAGAACGAGTTTCTGACAAACCCCTTCGATTGTGGGGTCTTCGAGTTCTTGGTGAAATGCGGCAATGATCTGTCCTGGAACCCATCGGGCACACGATTACCCGAAATGATTTGCTGCCCCACAACCGCCACCATTTGCGACACGTTCAAAGTGGACCCCTTCGAACCACATGTGGCCATAATAAGCGGGGCGTTAAGCGAGTCCAATTCCCGAATACACACCTCACCCACTTCTTCTCTGACTTTAGAAAGCAAACCACCAATCTTGGCTTCCAAGGTCTGCTCTTCGTTACAACCAGGCTGCGTTTCCAACTTACCGCGGTTATACAAATCAATGAGCTCGTCACAGTTGGCATAAGCCTGTTCCACCATGGACTCCTTCTTGTTCTTCAAGTCTGTTCCTGGTGTGACGTCATTGATACCAATCAGGAAACCACGGTTTCCCAAGTACCGTGCACACAATTTGGCCATACGGTTCATGGCATTGGCGGCCTCTTCGGGACCGTAATCACGCAAAATAGTATAGAACACCGAATGCTTCTTCCCGTCCCCGAGCGTGGACTTGTCCATAACCCCACTCAACACGTTGGAGCCACGGATGATGACAAACCCGTCGTTGGGCGACATTTCGCTGGGGTATTTAGGATTGGTAGGGGGGATAAATGTCTTGTTTTTGGCGTCGAGGTTGATCACGACATTCGACTGCTTGTTGGGCTTGATGAGCATGGAAAACACCTGCTTCCCTGTCCACAACATCACCGGCTTGAATACGGTGGGTGGTGGCAAATCAAACTGCACATCGGCGTCTGACATCATACTCAACAACTGGACAAACGAAGACCGATCATAAAACGAGTCCTTGTGTGAGATCAAGTACGAGCCGGTGATGAAATCCTGGGTGGCGGCAATGATGGGTTCCCCCGACTTGGGGGTCAAGAGGTTGTTTTTGACACCCATAAGGTTGATGGCCTCGGCACGGGCCTCCTCCGTCTGCGGCACGTGCAAGTTCATTTCGTCACCGTCGAAATCGGCGTTGTACGGCGTACACACACACTCGTTCAACCGGAATGTTCTCCAGGGCCGGATCTTGGCATAATGCGACAAAATCGATAGTCTGTGTAGCGAAGGCTGTCTGTTGAATAGCACAACGTCCCCGTCTTCGATGTGTCTCTCGACGACATCCCCAATCTGGATGTTTTTGGCGAGCTTAACTCTGTCACCGAACCGCAAGTTTCTCTTGGCCGCTTCGTTTTGCTTCATGAGGTAATTGGCACCGGGGTGGACATCGGGCCCGTTGACTATCAACCGCTGCAACTTCTTACGGTTGTAGCGGGTGCACTTCTCCGGGTAAGTCAACACCTTGGCCACTCTGTCGGGAACGGCCACTTCGTCTATGCGCAAGTTGGGGTCAGGAGAAATGACGGTTCTGGCCGAAAAGTCGACTCTTTTCCCCGACAAGTTCCCTCTGAAACGACCCTGTTTCCCCTTTAATCTCTGGCAGAAGCCACGGATGGGTTTGGACGATTTGGCACCGCCGGAGCCACCAGCGCCACCCGAAGGCGGTAAGAGTGCCGGGTTGGCCGAATCGGAGTTGATGTACATGGCCACCGACAATTGCAAGTAGTCCCATTGCTCCATCAAATTGTTGATTGAGATACCCTTTTCGATCCCGGCGTTGATCAAAGTCGACGTCCACACGATTTCGGTCAACTTGACTGTCAAATCGTCTTCGTTGGACTGGGCGTCCATCATGACCGACGGTCTGATACAGACTGGGGGTGCGGGTAAGTACCGCCAGATGTACATTTCCGGTCTACCGCCGCGGGCAGGATCAATCCCAAACAACTCGCAGTCGGCGGCTGCTATCTGCTTGAAGAGGTTGAGGGTTTTGAGCGGGTTTAAGTCGTCGTGCACCCGTTTCACGAATTTCTCCAATTCGGGGTTACGGCCGAAAACCTCGTCGAATTCCTGGTCCCAGTACTCCTTTTCCGGGGTGGCCTTTTTGCCGATCCACCGGAAAGTATCGTGGACAATTTTAAGCGCCGCCGGCCCGGCTCCGCTCGCGGCCTTCTTGACCACCCCGTTGATGTGGTTGCACTTGAGGCATCTTCTCTGCTTCTTGCACTGTTCCAAGATGCGCTTGAGAATCTTCATCCGCTTGAGGTTATCGATGTTGGGCTTTCTGAGTTCCGCCACAAACTGGCGCTTGACGTGCTCCTCGAGCAAAACGGCCGAACAGTTCTTACAGATGCACTGCAACACCTGGATGATGGATTTGAAGTAGCCGACGTGGAACACGGGGAGCGCCAAACGGACGTGGCCGAAATGGCCGTGGCACGAGGCCAAATTGCCGTGGCAGGTGGCACATTCCGCTGAATTGGCCGAGATCCCCATTCGGGTGTCCAAAGCACCGTGCACTTTGGCAGTTCTGCCCTTTTCCAAGTCATACAAATCACGGGTCTGCACCTCGACTTCCGACTGGGCAATGATGTCTTTGGAGGAAAGCGCCCCGAATTCGAGGCCCAGGATGCGCTTGGGCGCGATATCCACTACGACCTCCTTCATCGACGGTTTCTGCTTGCACGCTGTGGGCTGGAAGGTGGATCGTACTCATAGGAGTAGAAGAGCTGAAAAAAAATTATGGCCCGAAGAGAGTCACGTGCATGTGGTGTGAAACTCGCGTGACTGAGTGCACGTGTTGGGAGGCACGTGATCGCGCCTACTAGGTCCACTTTTCAGTGGCAACCAGTGCTGACCGTCCACCGGCCCACCATACACGAGCATATCATGTCGGCCGAAGATAAAACCGCCAATTCTGCGGCACAGGTGGCCGAGGAAGAAAAGAAGGTGATCAAGACACTCGAAGAAGACGACGAGTTTGAGGACTTCCCCGAGGACGACAAGTTCTCGCAGCAGCCCAAAGTCAATGCGGCTAATCTCTGGGAGGAAGACTGGGACGACGACGACAACCAGGACGACTTTTCTACCAAGTTGAGAGACGAGTTGAAAAAGTCGCAGACGGCTGCGTCGTAGGCGCTGTACTATAGAGGCGTGTATATACGAATGAATGTAAGAATGCATGGATAGCGTCTTTGTAGAGATCTGTACGAGGCTGGGTGGAGAAACAGGGGTGTGATGGTGTTCGTTTGGCGTGCGTGTGGGTCTAGACGCAAAGATGCAAGATAAATAGATGAACATATAGATGAGATGAAGATAATAGATGAGATAAATAGATGAAGATATAGATGAGAAGAAGAGATGAAGAGATGAAGATGAAGAGATGAAGATGAAGAGATGAAGATGAAGAGATGCAAGATGAGTAGAAGAGATGAATAGATGAACATAAATAGATGAGAATATATGAAGATCAATACATGAGATAAATAGATGAGATGAAGAGATGAAGATGAAGATGAAGATAATAGATGAGATAAATAGGTGAGATAAATAGATGAAGAGATGAAATGAAGAGATTAAGATAAATAGATAAAGATAAATAGGTAAGATAAATAGATGAAGATCAATAGATTAAGATAAATAGATTAGAATAGATGAGATCAATACATGAGATAAATAGATGAAGATCAATACATGAGATGAATACATGAATAGATGAGATGAATACATGAATAGATGAGATGAAGAGATGAAGAGATGACTACGAGATGACTACGACCTGACTACGACCTGAATACAAGATGGTTAAGGGACCATGTCCACTCAACACACAAGACAGTACACATGAGCCGTCACATTTATAGCCGATACAAACGCCGCACGCAGCACCATCCCCGGCACACACATACATCTAACTGGGGCATATACACCGGCCCCACGCACTAGGCGTAGAAGTTGACCGACTTGGACTTCCGGGCCTGCACCTCGCTGATGGCATCGACAAAGTCCTCGTGCTTGATGATGGACTTGCCGTTGCGCAACGCGATCATGCCGGCCTCCACCGTGACCGCCTTCAACTGGGCGCCGTTGAACTCGTCCGTGGACCGCGCCAACTCGCGCCAGTTGACCGACGTGTTGTCGCAGTTGAGCTTGCGGGCGTGGATCTTCAACACCGACTCGCGCGCCTCCTCGGACGGAAGCGGGAACTCGATCTTGCGGTCCAAGCGGCCCGACCGCAAGAGCGCCGGGTCCAACGTGTCGACCCGGTTGGTGGCGGCCAACACCTTGACGCGGTCGTCCGACCCGAACCCGTCGAGCTGGTTCAACAACTCCAACATGGTCCGCTGCACCTCGCGGTCGCCGCTCTTGTCCGAGTCGAACCGCTTGGTGCCGATGGCGTCCAACTCGTCGATGAAGATGATGGTGGGTGCCTTCTCCTTGGCCAAGGCAAACGCGTCGCGCACCAACTTGGCGCCGTCGCCGATGAACATCTGCACCAACTGCGGCGCGGCCAACTTGAGAAACGTGGCGCCGGACTGCGCCGCACACGCCCGCGCCAAGAGCGTCTTGCCGGTCCCGGGCGGCCCGTACATCAAGGCGCCCTTGGGCGGCTTGATGCCCAACGTCTGGAACTTCTCCGTCTGCTTCATGGGCAACACCACCGCCTCGATCAACTCCTCAATCTGCTTGTCCAACCCGCCAATGTCGGTGTAGTTCTCGGTCGGCTTTTCGTCCACCTCCATCGCCTTGACCCGCGAGTCGTACTCCGAGGGCAAGGTGTCCAAGATCAAGTACGAGTCCTTGTTGACGCCAATGAGGTCGTTCGGCTTCAAGGCGGCCGGGTCCACCAACCCGATGAGCGGCAAGAAGATGGTCTGGCGCGTGGAAGTCTTTATCACGGCGGACTTGCCGGCCCGGGCCGCGTCCAAGTCGACGTTGGCGCCCTGCTCGTTGGCGCCCTTTTCGGCGTCCAAGTCCAACAACTCCACCACGTTGCCCACCAAGTAGGGCAACTGCTTGTTGTTGTTGATTTTCTCCTGGTTGTCCTTGATGCGGTCCGTCATCACGTTCTTCTCGTGGTTCAACCGCTGGTACTCCGACCGCATCACCTTGATGTCGTTGTCCAAGAGCTTGGTGCGGCTGACAATGTCGGCCGTGGCCGAGTTCAATATTTCCTGGTCGATCAAGTCTTCGTCCTGCTGGACGGACTCCAACTCTTCCAAAGTGGACATGCTTTCCGCTGGTTGTGGGGGGTACTGCTGGTGCTGGTGCTGGCGGTCCGGTTCGCCACTTGAAATGTGAACAATCGGGACGTCACGTGCCGCGTGAGCGTAGTCACGTGCACTGTCACGTGGACCGTGGTCATGTGATATTTCACGTGATTGCGCACGTGTCTGGTCGTGTGACCCACCTGCGACATGGGCACAGATAACGGCCCCGGCCGCCGGCTCTTCTCCCGCCCCATACCGCACGACAGCCATGGTGCAGATCCTCACCGACCACGCGGAACTCACCGACGATGAGTACAACACCCTCAAAATTAAGGTGTTGCAGGCGAAAGAGTTGTCGTACTCGCCCTACTCCCACTTCCGGGTGGGGTGCACCATAGTGACGGAGTCGGGACACTACGTGTCGGGCGCCAACATCGAGAACGCCTCCTACGGCGCGTGCATCTGTGCCGAGAGAACCGCCATCACGCGGGCGTTGCTCGAGGGCCATCGCAAGTTCAAGGTCATTGCCATATCGAGCGACGATCCCGAGCCCATTTCCCCGTGCGGGATATGTCGTCAGTTTATCAGAGAGTTTGGGAAGGACATTCCCGTGTACATGTTTGGCACCACAGGCACCCACATCAAGGTGGTGTTGGAGGAGTTGCTTCCGCTCGGGTTCGGGCCCGAGAATCTCGGCAAGCCGCCGTTCTCGTAGCGTGTACAATGTATGTATGGAGTGTAATTGTCTATACTGTATATACTGTGTAGTGTGTATATTGTATACATTGTCTATATTGTACATTTTTCACAGCCAAATGAGCCTGCGCTTTTGGAGAGGTGGCTGTTCGAGTTACCTGGTGTGTTGGTACAGGTCTCTATCCCATCAGGATGTGTATCTTGTATTTCTCTGTAGGGTCTACTGAACTAGGAAAAAACCCATGGTACATCACTCTACAGTGTACACTGTATATATTCTACGCTGTATCTTCTGTATCCTAACTATACACTATAAGCATACTGGAAAAAGTATATGCTTCACTGTATACTCTACAGTCTATTTTATATAAATTGTATACTTAATATTCTGTACTGAATATTCTATACTGAATATTCTATAATCTATGTTCTAAGATCTATATTGTAAGATCTATCTTCTAGATCTACTGGTATTTCGCACATAGTTCTTCTACGCTATGTCTCCTATATTCCATCTATCCTCTATATTCATGCCGTATACGCTATATGCGTCACGGTATATCCTACACTCTAATCTATACTGAATAATACTCTATACTCAATATTCTATCTTCTATCCATCTACAACGTTGTATGATTTCGCAGGTACAGAAAAAATGGGCCTGAAAAATGAAAAATCTTCCTCCACCACCACCCCATCGCCGCCATGCCGTCTGTTTGCGCCTCTCCCACCTGTGGTAAGGACACCGAGTCCAACCTCAAATGCCCCGTGTGTCTAAAGGACGACATCAGCAACGTTTTCTGCGACCAGACCTGTTTCAGATCGAGCTGGGCCCACCACAAGGCCATCCACAAGGGCGAAGACGGGTCCGACGACTACAACCCGTTCCCCAGCTACAGCTACGCGGGCGACTTGCGGCCCCACTACCCGTTATCTCCGAGAAGAGCCGTCCCCAAGCACATCAAGTTGCCGGACTATGCCAAAAACGGCAAGCCCATCAGCGAGATCAAAAACGACCGATTGGGCAAGATCCCCGTCAACTCGGCCAAAAGCATCGAAAAGATCAGGAAAGTGGCTGTGTTGTCGAGAGAGATCCTTGACGCCGCCGCCGCCGCTGTCAAACCGGGCGTCACCACCGACGAAATCGACGCTATTGTGCACCGGGAGTGCGTCAAGCGCAACTGCTACCCGTCGCCGCTCAACTACTACAACTTCCCCAAGTCGGTGTGTACGTCGGTCAACGAGATCATCTGCCACGGGATCCCCGACAAAAGACCGCTTCAGGACGGCGATATCGTCAATATTGACGTCAGCATATACTACTTGGGATTCCACTCGGACTTGAACGAAACCTACTACGTGGGCGACAAGTCCAAGGCGGACGCCGACATTGTCAGATTGGTGGAGACCACGAGAGAGTCGTTGGATATGGCGATCCAGGCGGTCAAGCCCGGGATCGCCTTCCGCGACTTGGGTGCCATCATCGAAGCGCACGCCACCAAGAACAACTGTTCGGTGGTGAAGACATACTGCGGTCACGGGACCGGGGAGATGTTCCACTGCCAGCCCAACGTGCCCCACTACGCCAGAAACAAGGCGGTGGGGATCGCCAAGCCGGGCATGGTGTTCACCATTGAGCCCATGTTGAACTTGGGGACCTACAAGGACCAGAGCTGGCCCGACCAGTGGACCTCGTCCACCCAGGACGGGAAGTTCTCTGCTCAGTTTGAGCACATGTTGTTGGTGACCGAGGACGGGGTGGAAGTGTTGACTGCCAGAACCGAGACTTCGCCCGGAGGACCAGTGGCCAGGATTTAGGAGCAGTCTTGGTGTGTATATAATTCGAGGAACTGTAGCGGGTTGTGACTTGGTGACAACCACTGCTGGGGTCCAGCTAATACTATATTATTTTTTTTGATTCATTCAGGCTGGGTCTACATACTTTATAGAGAATATACATCGGGTTTGAAGGACAGAAATGCTGAGACGGGTACATTTGGGTTGGACTGCTCGCAGAATAGTGTAGTGTATCGCTTTTGGGACTTTGCTGTACCCGGTTGAATATGGTGTATTGAACTGTCTCCCGTACTGACTAGTCTACTTTTTGATCAATTGCTGCAAAAAAAAGCAGAAAATGGCAATGGCACTGTCGTACTGCGCAAACAAAAAACCAAACAATGGGTATCTTATTTAACTTTATACTTGTAAGATGCTGAATACATCTTACTCTATCCACGGCTACCAATGTTTTCTATATCCTGAGAGTTTTTACCTTGTGTTTCTCTCCTAATTCTTTTTTAGTTATCTTTATTCTCTATATTTAGCTTTCTTTATATTTTGAATAATGTATAACTCACGGAAAAAAAAAGTAAAGCAACCACATCCTCCACCAGACCAGACCCAGAGCATCCACCAGGCATTAGCCGCCAAAAGTACCAGAACGCTGGTCTTTTTTCAATACTTCCCGGGTCACCGTGGGCTCCACAGCAGCAGCACCAAACCCAGCCCCAAACCCGCGGCTTATATGCAGTACAAAGAATCCACGTGACACGCACACCTAGCCACAAACCAAGCTTTTTTTCGACCAGATTTTGTGGTCCCTTGGCCCAGTTGGTTAAGGCGTGGTGCTAATAACGCCAAGATCAGCAGTTCGATCCTGCTAGGGACCATTTCTTTTTTGCGGCCTGCGCTCTCCATTTCTTTTTCAAACACCGCTCAAACACACCGGCAGCACGCCCCGCCACGTCCCTACCCTACCCCCACGCAGTACAGCTACTTACACCCCCTCGAGCGGGCCGGTTTCCCATGGCCGCTGGCAACGATCCGGGTAATGGCGGTATTGGGCCAATTTTTTTTCGCCCTGGCGCGCTGAAAAAAGCGAAAAGTCCATGGTTAGAAATCAGCCAGACCGCAGGGCACCCACAAGAGCATACTCATACACACAGGCGTGGACGCACAATAACAGAATGTCGCTCCAGTTATTGAACCCCAAGGCCGAGTCCATCAGACGGTCGCAGGCGTTGCAAGTGAATATCGCGGCCGCACAGGGCTTGCAGCTGGTGCTCGCATCCAACTTGGGCCCCAAGGGCACATTGAAGCTCCTAGTCGACGGGTCCGGCGGGTTGAAGTTGACCAAAGACGGCAAGGTGTTGTTGACGGAGATGCAGATCCAGCACCCGACCGCGGTGATGATCGCGCGGGCCGCCACCGCGCAGGACGAGATCACGGGAGACGGAACCACCACCGTCATCCTCTTGGTGGGCGAGTTGTTGAAGCAGGCCGAGCGGTTCATCAGCGAGGGCGTGCACCCCCGCGTGATGGTGGACGGGTTCGAGACCGCGCGCGAGCACGCGTTGCAGTATTTGGACGCGTTCAAGGACACGCGTGACGGGTTTGACCGCGAGTTCTTGATGCAGATTGCCCGCACGTCGTTGGCCACCAAGGTGACGGCCGAGTTGGGCGAGCTCTTGACGCCGATCGTGACGGACGCGGTGTTGACCGTGAAGGAGGCGGACGCCCGCAACCTCGATTTGCACATGATCGAGATCATGACCATGCAGCACGGGCAGTCCACGGACACCGAGCTCGTCAAGGGGTTGGTGTTGGACCACGGCGCGCGGCACCCGGACATGCCCAAGCGGGTGGAGAACGCGCACGTGTTGATCTTGAACGTGTCGTTGGAGTACGAGAAGACCGAGGTCAACTCGGGCTTTTTCTACCTGAGCGCCGAGCAGCGCGAGAAGCTCGTTGCGTCCGAGAGACGGTTCGTGGACGACAAGTTGAAGAAGATCATCGAGTTGAAGAACGAGGTGTGCGAGTTGAACGGCAAGCAGGGGTTTGTGATTGTGAACCAGAAGGGCATCGATCCCATGTCGTTGGACGTGTTGGCCAAGAACGGCATCTTGGCGTTGAGACGCGCCAAGCGCAGAAACATGGAGCGGTTGCAGTTGGTGTGCGGGGGCGAGGCCCAGAACTCGGTCGACGACTTGAGCCCGGCCGTGTTGGGCTTCTCCGGGTTGGTGTACGAAAACAGCATTGGCGAGGACAAGTTCACCTACATCACCGAGAACAGGCAGCCCAAGTCGGCCACCATCTTGATCAAGGGCTCCAACAACCACGTGTTGCAGCAGACCAAGGACGCGGTCAGAGACGGCTTGAGATCGGTGTCGAACGTTTTGAAGGACCAGGCCATCTTGCCGGGCGGCGGCGCGTTCTGGATGAGCTGCAACCACGCGTTGCTCGGCAACACGCAGATCCTCAAGGGCAGAAACAAGTCGGGCGTCAAGGCGTTTGCCGAGGCGCTCTTGGTGATCCCCAAGACGCTCGCGGCCAACGCCGGCTTGGACCCGTTGGAGACGATCTCGGGCTGCCAGGACGAGATCCTCGACGGGCACGTGGTGGGCATCGACTTGAAGTCGGGCGACCCCATGGACCCCACCGTGGACGGCATCTGGGACTCGTACCGCGTGTTCCGCAACGCGATATCGGCCGCCACCGGCATTGCCTCCAACTTGTTGTTGTGCGACGAGTTGTTGAAGGCGGGGCGGTCGTCATTGAAGGAGGGCGGTGCTGGCGCGGGCGGCCCGCCCATGCCGCCCATGATGTAAATAGGTAGCGAATAGAGGTAGCCTGAGGCCGAGTGTAGGTGTAGGAGGGCAGGTGCACGTGACGTCACGTGCAGTGTCACATGACGTTACATGAACAATCACGTGATTGGTCATGTGATTCAGCACACGACAATCAGGATCGATCACGTGATCAGTCACGTGATCGATTATCACGCACCTGGCGCTACCAACCTGCTCGCAATAAAAACAAGCTCCACCTCCACCAACACGGCCACCACCAGCACCCACAGCACCCCAGACCCCCACCCCCACCCATGGCCAGCCCCACGTTGCGCGACAGGCAGATCGCCAGTCTCGAGCGCATGCTCCACTTGAACAAAGACGGGTCCGCGGACCTCACGCTCGCCTCCAAAAGCGAGGAGATTATCTGGAAGGTGTTGGTGCTCGACACCAAGTCGCGCGCCGTGTTGTCGTCGGTGTTGCGCGTCAACGACTTGTTGCGGTGCGGCGTCACCGTGCACGCGTTGCTCGGCGCCCCGCGGTCGCCGTTGCCGGACGTGCCCGCCATCTACTTCATCGAGCCCACCGTGGACAACATTGTGCGGGTGCTCGACGACATCGCCGCCGACAAATACGACAGTTTCTACGTCAACTTCATGTCGCTGATCAACCGCGAGCTCTTGGAGGAGTTCGCCAAAAAGGTGTCCCTTTCGGGCAAGGCCGCGCGCATCAAGCAGGTGTACGACCAGTACGTCGACTTCATCGTGACCGAGCCCAACTTGTTCTCGCTCGACATCCCGCACACCTTCACCAAGTTCAACCGGGTGGGCACGGACGAGGACACGGTGCAGCGCGTGCTGCAGCGCATCGCGGACGGGTTGTTGTCGGCGATCGTGACGCTCAACGCCGTGCCGGTGATCCGGGCCCAGCAGGGCGGCCCGGCCGAGTTTGTGGCGCGGCAATTGGACGCGCGGTTGCGCGACCACATCAGCACCGGGCGCGGCGCGGCCCCGGCGCCGCCCGTGCAGCAGCGGCCCGTGTTGGTGTTGTTGGACCGCAGCATCGACTTGGCGTCCATGTTCGCGCACTCGTGGATCTACCAGTGCATGGTGAGCGACGTGTTCCGGTTGCAGCGCAACACGATCCTGTTGCGCAAGTACGCGGACGGGCACGCGTCCACCAAGAACTACGACGTGGACCCGCGCGACTTCTTCTGGAATAAGTACGCGCAGTTGCCGTTCCCGGACGTGGTCGAGAGCGCCGACGTCGAGTTGAACAACTACAAGAACGACGCGCGTGACATCACCAGCCGCACCGGCATCACGTCGTTGAGCGACATCGACCCCGGCGCCGGCTCCGACACCGCCAACATCCAGCAGGCGGTCGAGCGCTTGCCCGAGTTGACGGCGCGCAAGGCCACCTTGGACATGCACATGGACATCCTCGCCGCCTTGATCGGCGAGTTGCAGGCCCGCGGCTTGGACAAGTTCTTTGAGATCGAGCAGAACGCGCACGACCCCAAGATCCAGCGGGACTTTGTCGACTTGTTGCAGGCGTCGGCCGAGCGCGACAACTCGGTCGACAAGCTCCGCACCTTTCTCATTTTGGTGTTGCTCCTCGACGACTTGCCGGGCGACTTCATTGCCCGGGCGCGCGCCGTGTTGGAGGACAAGTACCCCGCCATGGACTTGCGCGCCTTGAACTACATCTTGAAGTTCAAGGAGTTCACCAAGTTGAGCAACATCTCGTCGTTGAACGACACCAGCACCAGCGGCAACTACAGCGGCGCGCGCAGCGCCAACTCGTCGGCGCTTCTCAGCGGGTTGTCGTCCAAGTTGTACGGGTTGACCGAGGGCCGCATCTCGGAGGGGTTGAGCACCATCGCCACCAAGATCAAGAACTTTATCCCCGAGAAGAAGCAGTTGCCGGTGACCAACGTGGTGGAGGCCATCATGAACCCCAGCAACGCGTCGGCCGCGTCGGTGCAGTTGACGGACGACTACTTGTACTTTGACCCCAAGTCGCGCGGCGGCCACTCCAAGCCGCCCCGCCGGCAGTCGTACCAGGAGTCGTTGGTGTTTGTGGTCGGGGGCGGCAGCTACTTGGAGTACCAGAACTTGCAGGAGTGGGCGGGCGCGGACGCCAACCGCACCGTGATATATGGCAGCACGGCGATCTTATCGGCCGAGGATTTCTTGGAGGAGTGTAGAGAGCTAGGTACGTAGATAATGTAAGGCGTGTGCGGGATAGCGTGACGTAGAGGTGAATGTAGTATAGTATAGTACAATATAGTAGTAGTAGAATAAAGTATAGTATAGTATAATAGTAGAATAAAGTATAGTAAAGTGTAATGTAGTGGAGCGAAGTATAGTATAGTATAGTACAGTACCGTATAGTATAGTACAGTACAGTACAGTACAGTACAGTATAGTATAGCACAGTATAGCAGCACAGTACACTATAGTACACTACAGTATAGTAGTACAGTAAAGTAGTACAGTATAGTACACAATAGTATACTATAGTATACTATAGTAGTAGTACTTCAGACACGCTACAGCGCTAATCTACATTCATTCAATACTTATCCTACATTACTCAGAGAAAACCCTTGCCCTCCTCCAACACCTTGATGGACCGGCGCGAGTCCAAAAACAAAAACTCACACTCCTCAATGTCCTCCCGCACAATCTCGGACCGGCCCGCCGTCTGGCTCAACACGCCGGCCGGCGCCAACAACTGCAAGCCGTACCGCAACGAGATGGAGGCGCCGTGCTCCGCCAACAAGTCGAGAGCCGCGCCGCTCAACGCCAAGCCCTCCAAGGCGGCCCTTTTCGATATGATGGTGCGGATCTCGTCCTGGCTGTACGGCAAGGTCTTGACAATCAACAAACGGTCAATCAAGTCGGGCGGACAGCCGTGGGGCGCCTTGACGTCGTCGTCGTCGGAGCCGCGCACGGTGGTCAAGCCGCGGTTGGAGGCCAACACCACCACCGGGGCAATGGCCGACTCCAACGCCTTGTTCAAGTAGGTGAAGATCTCAATGTCCAACATGTTCACCTCGTCAATGAACAACACGCCCGGAATCAACTCGGCCACGCCCTGGTCAATGTACTTGGACACCACCTTGTTGACCTCGGTGCGCAACTTGTCGGTGATCTCGGTCTTGCGCGGCTTGAGCAACTGGCCCATCATGGACAACACGTCCTGGCCCCCCTGCGGGCGGGCGTTGGCCACGTCCAAGTCGTGCAACGTCACGTCCTGCACAATCTCCTTCTTCTTGTGCACCTCGCCCTTGGGGAGCGGCACGTACTCCTCGGCCTCCAAGTCGAACTCGGTGGCGTACGCGTCGCTGCGCCCGACCCGCTTGACGGCCCCCGTGTTGGACTCGATGTAGATCACGTCCCCGATGGTCACGCGCTCGCGCTGAATGCTCTCGTAGATGCTGGGGTCCAACCGCAAGTTCTTGGTGCCCTTGGCCGTCTTCAACCCGACAATCACGTGGCTGATGGTCTTGCCGTAGCCCCCCAACGGGTTCTCGGCCTCCTCCGGCGCCAACTCAATGACCTCGCCCTCGTACACCTCCTTGGTCTCCTTGATGCGCAAGCCGATGGCGCGCCGGAAGTTCTCCATGAGCGCCTCGGTTTTCTTGACCTCGGCCGAGTACAACTCAGACCCGACAATGGGGCAGAACGGCACCTTGGGGCCCAACTCCTGGCTGATGGCCAACGCCAACGCGGTTTTCCCGGTCCCGGGGCCGCCCGCCAACAAAATGGCCTTGCCGGACATCTTCTTGGACTTGATGAGGTCCACTATGATCCCGCACGCCTCTCTGGCGTCGGCCTGGCCCACGAAACCACCTTCCACCTTCTTGGCCAACCCGTGTTCGTCCAAGCCCAAGCCCTTGATGTGGGTGTGTGCGGCGGTGCGGCTTTCTCTGCCCTGCGACAGCTCCTTGACTTCGTTGATTTGCACCATTGTGTGTTTTGTGTGTGTGTGTGTGTGTGTGGTTGTGTGGATGGTGATGGGGTGGTGCTGGACCGGTGGTGGTGTAGTAGTCGAAAAATTTTTGGTGCGATAGACTGTGTGCAGGATGCCGGTTTTGGTGGAGTGTTACAGGAAGCGGGTAATTCGTGAGGTGACTGCCTATGAGCGGTGTAGTAGTGTAGTGTAGTGTAGTGTGGTATTAGTATGTAGTATTAGTATTTAGTATGTAGTATGTATTATCAGTATTTAGTATTTAGTATTAGTGTGACATTTCCCCTGTAGTTTCTTGTCGCAAATATGTTTCATCATATTTGCAGTCATGTTTCAACTTATGTTTCAACTTATGTTTCAACATATGTTTCAACTACGCCTCTCCGATCATTACTTACTATATAAGTACGTAACTCCTCTATTTTCAACCTAGCATCTCCTATGTTTTACCAGAGACCAGTAACCTCTCAATATACAAGTACAACTTACTACTAAATCTACGTCAACCTAATCAAAGATGTTATACATTTGGTATGTAATGTAGTATTCTGGATTTAGTATGTAGTGTGTAGTATGTAGTATGTAGTATGTAGTATGTAGTATGTAGTATGTAGAATGTAGAATATAGAATGTAGAATGTAGTATGTAGAATGTAGTATGTAGTATGTATTATTAGTATGTAGTACTTAGTATGTAGAATGCAGAATGTAGTATTTAGTATTTAGCATGTAGTACTTGGTATGTAGTACTTAGTATGTATTACTTAGTATGTAGTGTGCAATGTGTAATGTGTATTATTAGTATGCAGCATGTGTTATTAGTATGTGTGTAGTTTGTAGTATATAGAATGTAGAATGTAGTATGTATTATTAGTAGTAGAATATAGTAGTATACAGTATATAACATATACTATGTACGCTAGAGCAGACAAAACTGTGACATCAAGAGCACCAGTGTTATATGTCACACTAACACCATCTTGCTACTGGTTACATGTGTTCAGCTACAGGAATTACACTGGCGCTACCATGTCAGCCCACTTCCCGAAACGGCCCCCATCACCATTCTACAAACAGTACCTCTCGCTCGGGCACCCCTTGCTACTCAAATATCTCTTAATGTACAAACAGTCCTATATTACACTACTCTTCCTCAATCTCAAACTCGTCCTTGGGCTCCTTGGGCTCCTGGCTCTCGCTCCACTGCGTCACATCGTCTATGTAACTCAATATCGTGGCAACAGAGTCGCTCTCTTTCCGGCAGTCCAAGGGCAAGAACTGCACCATGCCAAAGTCGTCCACCAAGTTGGCAATCAACTTGTTCAACTTGGCAAACTTGGGGTTGTAGTCCTCGTCCTCCTTGGCCAACACAAGCGGGTCGGGGTTGAGAAACCGCTTGAGCTGCTTCCGGCTGTACTCATCCTTGACCAAGTCGATCTTGGACAAGATGTTGATGTGCGGCAACTCAAGCAAAATCATGGCCGACATGGCACTCAACGCCCCCGAGAAGAACTTGGACGTGTCTATTATAAAGGGCGCCTCGAGCAAGTACGTGGCACACAAGTTGAAGTTCAACGTCTGCTGCAAATGGCGCACGATCGTGGGCAACACCGGGATGTGCGTGTACAACTCAATCTGGCCGGGACAGTCAAAGATCAAGTACTCGTCGTTGAAGTCGCCAATCTCCTCGTCGAGCCAGTCCAAGTTGTTGAGGAGAAACTCAAAGCAGTAGATCAACCCGCCGTTGGGCCCCAAATCCATCTCCTCCATCACATCCTGCAACGAAATCAAGTCCCGGATGTCGATGGTGAATTCGTACTCGGTAGGCTCTGCGGCCGGGTCCAAATTGACAATGTGGGCTCTGCGGCCGATGGACTGCATGTGAGATATGATCCCGTTGCAGAAGGTCGACTTTCCCACCCCGGCGGGGCCTAGCGCTAACACTCCCACACGTGACATGCTGTTGCGGGCGATTACTAATGGTGTTCTGGGGGAGCCCGGTGCCATAGAAAAAGTGTCAGTGAAAAACAGAGCAGAGTAATGTCGCGCCGGAACAATGTCGCGCAATGTCTCCCGCCATTCTTTTTTGTGTATCCTTTTTTTTTGCAACTATTTGCGGCACCAGCACATATCGTAGTCGTTTTCCACCTGGATGATGGCATTGATGCCCTCGCTGTCAAACACCTTCTCGCAGTATTTCTTGATATACACGCCGTTCTCGCCGCGGTATATCTGCACGTGCACGTACCCATCGATCGCCGGCCCCGCTCCGGGCCAGAACCGCGGCGTGGTGAGCGATTTGACCCCTTTAATCTTGGTGATTTCAACGAGCGCCGAGCGCACCTTGTTTTCCTTGTCTTTGGAGAGTCTGAGGAGTAGGGTGGACGCCGTGGACTTGATTAGCGGCACGGCCGAAACCAAAATCAAGGTGGCGATGATTATCGACGCGATGGGATCAAAGCCGTTCCAGCCAAAGTACTGCGTGAGCAATGTCGATACGACCACACCTACTGAACCGAGGGTGTCGGCGAGAATATGGAGGAAGATCCCCTTCATGTTATCGTTCATGCCGGGCTCGCAATCGTGGTCACTGTGCGAGTGGGAATGAGAATGCGAGTGGCTGTGGGTGTGGTCGTGGTCGTGGTCGGGTTCAGGTTCGTGCGTGTGGCTGTGGCCATGTGTGTGGCCGCCATGGGCATGGCCGTGGTTGAATGCCACAATACCGACCAAGTTCACGAGCAAACCGAGCACCGACACCACAATCAACTCGTTGGTCTTCTGCAAAGCAATGGGGTTGAACAAACGGCCAATGGCCTCAAACACGATGCTGCCGCTTATACCAATCAACAAGGTGCCGTTGGTGAACCCGGCCAAGATTTCAAAGTTCTTGAGCCCATACGGGTATTTGCCATTGACGTTGATCTCGTTTTTGGAGAGGATGCCGGCAATCAACCCGATGGCCAACGAAATGCAGTCGAGCGCCATGTGCAACGAGTCCGACAAGAGACCAAGCGACTTGGACCGGAACGAGTAGAGGAGCTGGACAAACATAAACGCCGAATTCAACAAGAGAAATTGGAAGATGGCTCTGGTGTCGGCGTGGGACAAGATCTCGGTGACTATGGCGGCCACTGACGTTGATGCAGGCGCCGCGAGGTCGAGTGTGCTGCTGGTGGGCGAGATCGCGCACGCCAAGAGCGTATTGACCACCGCCATCACCAACGACGGCGGCGGCGTCACGGTCGACTCGATGACGGCGGTGGCCGCGTTCATGATCGGCGGCGTCCACGGGGACACGCGGGCGTCCTGCAAGGCCAAAAAGCAGCCCAACATGGTCACATTGATGCAAATGAACTTGAAGTCAACCGCCACGGGCAACGCGAATACCGATACCCCGGCCATGGCGGCCGCGGCAAGAAGCGGCACTAGGTGGAGGTGGGCGCCGTTGTCTCTGATCAATTTGACGCCGGGGACCATGAGCAAGAACCCGGCCGCCGCCGAGCCGGAACCGCCATAAACGTCCGCCGCCAACGCTAGCGGCGTGTAGACGCTCCACGGGTTGAGGTACAAGCTGAGCGAGAGGACCGCGGCTCTCTCGGCGGAAAGAAACACGGTCGACCCGTACACCAACGCCACGCCCAGTAGCAACACCGCGGTCCGCCACACGGAGGACGCGGTTTCCGGCGCTGCCTTGGCGGTGCCGAACGCGGCAAACGCCCGCATCACCAAGAGCGACGCAGCAGCAAGCAACAGCAGCAGCACCACCGAGTCGAGAATAGCGGGGCCCGCCACCACGGCTTTCCCGGTCGCAACAACCATGGGAAACGCCACGATCAATGGGACGTCCTGCACCAACATGGCCCACCCGCCGGTGCCGGTTTTTTTCGCCGGTGCCGGGGACTGGGTGACAAATGGATTGGCGACTACACCACGGTTGAGTGGCCCGCCAAACGAAAAGGCGCGGTTGACCTCCAATTCGTCGGCGGAAAAGTCGTGACTGAGTTTGTGGATGAAGTCGTGTGCAGCAGCAGGACGCACGGCCATTTTCAGCACCTGGTGTCTATACAAGTTGGGCCCGGTACGGTGCCCCTGGCGGGGCCACCAGCGTGAATATGGCGGTTGGGTGGCCGGACAGGCGCGTTTTTCCGGTGCGGCTCACTGTGTGCAGGAGGGCCGTATTTGGCACCCACGGCTGCAACTCGGGGCAATTACAAACATTATATATTAGGCACAAACATTACAAAAATCTAGGCGGCCACCACGTCGGAGGCGGGGTCCACGGCGGGGACGGTGGCCAACGCGGCGGCTTTCTCTACGGACACGGGGGTCATTTTACTGATGTAGTCGACGGCTTCGGCCTTCATCTGCTGGCTGGTGGCAGCACTCCACTTCAACTCCTTCTTCATGATATCCACCACGCCGTCCACGGAGCTGAGGGCCTCCCTGGCGTTCAAGAAGGCCAACCGCGTTCTTCTGGCCAAAAAGTCGACCGGCGTTCTCGAATACTCGTAGTCGATCGAGTACTTCAACTCTGCCACCGTGAAGGGCTCGTCGGCGCTCTCGTAAAAGTCAAAGCTGCCCGAGCACGAGGTGGCGGACGCGTCCAACGACCGGTGCGACGACAAGGTGATGGGCAACTTGTTGAAGTCGTTGTCAAAGTAGTACTTCAAGATCAAGGGCGCACGCGACCCGTAGTTGGTGGCCAAGTGATGGGCCAACTTCAACGGGATCTTGTACTCGTGGATCAACCGCTCCACGTAGTTCTTGGAGTAGTCCTCGCCCCCGGCCAACAAAATGTGGTTGGTCTGGCACGGCTTGAGCGGCTTGCCGTAGTCAAACGCCTTGACAAGCGTGTCCACCGTCTCCTGGGCCATCTCACGGTACGTGGTCCACTTCCCACCGCTGATGGTGATCAAGTCCGAGCCGGTTCTGGTGATCAAGTGGCTCCGCACAATGCCCTCGGTTTCGCCCGTCAAGTCGGCGCCCTTGGGGATGTTGGAGGGGTCTCTGACCAAGGGCCGGATGCCACACCACGCACTCAACACGTCGTTCTTGGACACCTTGAACGTCAAGTACTTCTGCAACTCCTTCAAGATGTCCTCAATGTCCTGCTCCGTGGCCACCGGGTTCTCGGGCACGGCCTTCAAGGCGTGGTCGGTGGTGCCGGCCAACACCTTCCCCTGCCAGGGCAAGAAGAACATGACTCTGCCGTCGGAGGTCGCAGGGTCCAACAAACCAATGTCCTTGGGACAGTAGAACTCGGGCAACACAATGTGTACACCGGACGAGGGCACCACCATTCTGGGAGGAGCCTCGAGCTTGGGCAACAAGCCGTGGGGGTCTTCGTCCATCTCCAAGATCTTATCGGCAAAAGGACCCGTGGCGTTCACGACGGAGGTGGCGTTGATGGTGTAGGACTCGTTGGTCTCGAGATCCCTGGCCCTGACACCCACCAACTTGCCCGCCTCGTTCTTCAACAATTGCTCGACACTAAAGTAGTTCAACACGGTGGCGCCGTTTTCCACGGCAGTCACGGCCAAGGTGGCGTTGTATCTCGAGTCGTTGAACGACCCGTCATGGTACACACACGCGGCCTTCAAGTTGGAGTCGTCAATCATGGGGGCCACGGCGTTGGCGTACTCGCGCGAGAAGATGGTGGAGGATCTCAAGTTCTGGTAGCCGGCAAACCAATCGTACATTTTGCACCCGACAAAGAAGTAGGGCACCTGCCACCACTTGTAGACGGGGATCATGATGGGCAAAACAGAACACAAGTGGGGGGCCGTTCTCAACATGTTGCCTCTTTCGTTCAAGGCCTCAATGACCAAGTCCAATTGGGCCTTGGACAACTGGAAAATGGCCTTTTCCAAGTACCTGACCCCTCCGTGGGCCATCTTGGTGGACTTCGACGAGGTACCGGAAGCAAAATCGGACTTTTCCAACAAACACACGTTCAAACCCCGCGTGGCAGCATCAACAGCAGTGCCGGTACCGACCGCACCACCGCCAATTATCAAGACATCGAACTTGTTGGTCGATTTCAAGTTGTCAATGAGCTGCGATCTGGTAGGATGAGTAATGGAGGGCTTGGCCAAGGGCTTCTGGCTCTCGCTGATCTGGGACGGGTACGGGGCCTTGATAAAGTCCAAGTATAGCACGGTGCCGCCGACCACGGCGCCCGAGGCGATGGTCGCTTTGCCGAGGGCGGACTTAAGGAATCTGGACATGGACGGGTGTAAGGTAGCGACGGTAGATGGAGGAATATATGTACAGATGGCACGAGTCTAGGTGGGATTGGATCAAACTAACGGATCCGTCTACACGCTTGGGGGCCAGGCAGGTCTATCAATGGTCTATTATAATAAATAATGGGTGGTGGAATTGGTGGGAGCAAAACCGATGGATTAATGGAAGTGTTAGCACCGGATAAATTGCTCGAAATTGTGACAATAGATGGATGCACACCAGGCAGCAGTCCGAGGAAAGGCGCGGTGGAGGGACACAGAGACAGAGCACGGGACGTGGTAAACACACTTGCAAAACCAAACCCGTTTTCACAGACACAGAGAACAAACGCCAGAATATATAAAAACCCTAACCGTGGTGGGTGAACGGTGATGGCTGATTTTGCTGATTTTGCTAATTTTGAAATTAATTTTTTTTTTTGTTGCTGCTGCGTTTCTTTTTTCTGTTTTGGGACCGAAGGCAGTTTTGTATTGGCCCTGGACCTACGGGGGTGTGCCGTAGGTGGGGGCACCGGGGCCGCGTAGATGCCCCGGCTGGCTGGTACCGAGCCGGTAGCCCAGGTTGCAAATTAAATAGCTTTGTTTCGGTAAAGTTACTGTGTATTAGTGTGTATTAGTGTGTATTAGTATGTATTAGTGATTTTCGCAAGGCTTATTTAGCCACGCCCCTCCGCTACACCGTTTTTACCAGTTGCCAGGCCAAATCGGGACGGGCGTCGGTAATAGCAGTGGTGCAAGGGTGCTATTGTTGGCGGCAGCCAATAGAAATGAGGGGTGCTACCATATCGCTACGGTGATCAGGCATATGGCCATGTTGTTCCGAGTAAAAAACCTAATAATTATACCGAGGAATTTTTCGCCTGCCTAATTGATTTGCAATTTTCAGAGGGCGGAATTGCAATTTCGGATGGCTGTGGTCAGGTACGCCCGAGCGGTATCACAGGACACTCTTTCGGGATGTGCGCTTGTGTAGTGTGGGTGTAGTGTGGGTGTAGTGTGGGTGTAGTGTGGGTAGTAGTGTGTGTGGGCTGGGTGTAGAGCTGGGTTAGTGCTGCTGCATACAGGCGTGCCTATTGTCTGGGTCGTCTACGAATATGACTCTGTTCCCCATGTTTTGGTAATCGCAGCTGGCAGTGGTCATTGTATTACTCTGCAACCCGGACAGACGACAATAGGGTGTATCTGGGTTCATGCTGAATCTGTCCGATAGTCATACAGTACGACCCGCAACACCCAAATATAGCAAAATACATACTACGCTTGTAGACTACACACTAGTACGCTGTGTTCCGTACTGTTATCATTCGCTTTTATGAGCAAATGTTGCGGCAACCGTTTGCAGCTGGATGACTGCAGCCGTGGCTGGGTTTTCTCACAACTATTTAGACTGGTCCTGGATGGAATGGCAGGTATCTATTCTCACTCATTTCACATCGGGCACTGGGTGAAACTATTAACAGATAATAAAGTGGTTGCGGCCCTAAACCCAGGCATATGGTGCAATAAATGATAATATTACTTATTACTTGTAAGTCTGTCTAAAATATTGACGTTTACCGGGTGGTTGTATAAATGGGCAAAATTGCAGCATAAAATTATAATGCCAAATATTTACTAGAAAAGGGTGCAAATTACCTATGGAAAGGAGCACTCATCCGTCGTCGATGAAAACCATTGTAAGGACCCTGCAGTGACCACCAAACTGGACAGGAGAGACATGCAAAGGACCACAAAAAGGGGCGGGGTGAAGGTGGTCTTATCAGTAATCGCGTGTGATAGCGTTAGGGGGTCGCTTTGGGTGCAATTAGCTTATATGGCTTTTTTCTGACACCAACCTTATTACCGCCAAACATCTATCGGTAATATTACGCCTAAGTACAACCAACAACGTAGATTGCGGAGGAAGAGGTAGATGTTCTATAAGTATCACCTCTAATAAGGAGCATTGAGGGTAGGAGTAAAAGTAAGAGTAAAAGTAAGAGTAAAAGTAAGAGTAAAAGGAAAAGTAAACCAGTAAGTGTCACTGACACTGCTAGTAGAAGTAACATACACCGCAAACACAACCCGTTCTACCACGAAAGACAAATGCCCAATACCGTGGCCATTCTTCCCACTATATACCCGCCACCGTACAGCCCCTCTACCGCTCTCGCTAGTGCACCCACCCCTATCGGTATACCCCAGGTTCGGGAGTTCCTGCACACAGCCCAGGAAATTGTTGGAACAAATGGAACTGGTGGTGGTGGGACCCGGATCAGAGCCAGAGCCAGTAGAGACACACGTCTGTTGAAAGAGCGTAGCAGTCGCAAATCCTCGCACACACCCCCATGGAGCAATTGGATCAGCTGCAGGCCGATTCGGTGCACCAGTTCCGGCTGATCACGGGCCTAGACACCTCGGATAATGACACCGATAACGTCATAGCCCTCTTGACCATTCACAACTTCAACGTCAACAACGCCATCAACAGCTACTTCGAGTCGGGGTTTGAGTCGGTGGCCGCACGCGAGCCCAGCGAAGCCTCTCGCACCCCGCCCCACACATTCAGCTCCGCCGTGGACATCCAAGAACAGGAACTGCACCTCCGCCGCAGAAGAGAGCCGCTGCCCACCAGCCTCCAGCTGCAGTTTTTCATGGAGAATTTCCTTCCGCGGCTTCCCAAGGCACCCAGAATATCGAATGGCTGGCAGTTGGACGTCGGAATCCACACCCTGATCATTGAGAAGCGGTTGGAGGACGAAAAACGGCTACAGGATGAAAAGGGCGCCGGAGACGAGGCCACGGAGGAGACGGTGTCGGTCGCGCCCACGGCGGAAGGCAGCAAGAAGAAAAGGAACGTGTTTGGCGCGCTCTGGTTGATCTTGTTGCTTGTACCCAAAACGTTGCTCAGTTTGATCGTGTCTGCGTTCCGGTTTCTCTTTGGCCGCACGGCCGGCGACAGCGCCAACAGACCGCCTAAAACGTTCAACTACGTCGATTTTGACCCGCACTACAAGTTTCAGCCGTGGTTCGGCCTGCACGTGCCCTCGGAGGTGCCTTGGGACGCGTACAACGTGGCCGAGACCGGCTTTAACGAGGTGCACGAGAAGTGCAAGAAGAGCTACGTGTGGATGTTGGTGATCATCATCAACTCGAGTGACGAGTCGGTGCTGTTCTTGCACTCGTTGTTGTGCGACAGCAGCTTCCGCCGGCTCTTCAACCGCACCGATGGCGAGTACAAGGAGACGGTGCTCTACATCAACAACATGGCCAAGTCGCCAGAGACGTTTGAGATCGGGCTCAACTACCGCGTCAAGCGGCTCCCGTACGTGATGCTCATCGGCAACGTCTCGGCGTCGCCCGAGGTGATGTCGTCGATGTCCATCTTGTACAAGTCCAACTTGCTCTTGCACGCGGAGGACGACATGGGCCGCGTCAACAAAAAGGTGGTGAAGAACTTGGGCCGACTCGTGGACATGTTCAACCCGCAGTTGATAACCAAGCGGTTCGACCAGCAGGAGATCGAGCTCTCGCGGGTGTTGAAGCAGCAGCAGGACAGCGCGTACGAGAAGTCGCTCAAGCTCGACCAGCTCAAGCGGGCCAGCCGCGAGAGGCAGCAGAGCTACCAGCGCGAAAAGGAGCTCCGGGCGCAGATGCGGCTGCGGTTCATGCTCGGGCTCATCAAGTCCGGGTTTGCCCGGACCATCTGCGGCGGCGAGTCGACCACGCGCGTGGCGATCAGGTTGCCCACGGGCAAGCGGGTGGTCAATGCATTTGACAACGCGGTGTCGACCAACACCATCTACTTGTACATAGAGCTCATGTTGTATATGGATGAGCAGGAGATTACCGAGGACGACGACATCGACGCGCTTTTGGCCGATGTCGCCGCGCAGGGCGACCTCACCCCCCAGCAGTACTTTGACCAGTACCGGTTCCGGTTCGAGTTGGTGCAGCCATTTCCCAAGCGGGTGGTCGGCGCCGGCGACACCGCCATCGGCGCCGTGGCCGAGTTCCGGTCCGGCGCCAATTTGCTTGTAGAGTACGCCGAGGATGACACCGACAGCGGCGCCGACAGTGCCGACGAGGTCGCACACGAGCGCAGCCTCGAGGCATAGCGGGCCTGGACATGGCAATACAGAATAAGGTTTCGCACGTGATGTGCACGTGACATGCCAAGTAAATCCGGCCTCACCTGGCCACAGTGAGCCCGGCCCAGCAAACACAGGCGGGCGCAGCCCAGAAAGCTTAAGTGGGAGCCCCGGCCACTGGCGCGGATATTGTTAGCGCATTATTATTAGCAGTAGGTGCTTAATTTGGCCCATCGGGAAATAGACTCTGTACATATATACCAGTACCCCCCATCTTCTACACGTAGAGACGCCGTATCTGCCGCCAGACACCGCCGGCACTCTAGCACCACACCGCGTGCGGCCCCCGGTGTCCTGTTCAGTCCCCACCGCACAGTACACGGCTACCATTTGGTGGCCCCGGATTTGTCTTTTTCCACCCCTCGCAAAAGCCCCCCACCATAAAATGTCCAGAAACAACAGCCACTTGCAAATCGAAGCCGAGCGACTCCGTATACTCCAGCAGTCCATGTCTACCCGCGGCCGCTCGCTCTCGCCCACGGGCGCCACCAACACCGCCAATAGCCGGTCGTCCTCGGTGTCCAACGAGGAGTACAACAAGGACCTCAAGTGGTCCATCACCAACCACGACCCGCTGGAGCGCATCACCAAGCACCTGGACGTCGGCGTCGACAACACGTTGCTCGACGACTGGGAAAACGAAATCAGCGACGAGGAGCACATTAGCGACGACGACGCCAACGACAAGTTCCAGTACGACGACACGGGCAACATCTTGCCCAACTACGCGTGCCAGGACGACAAGATCAACGAGATCAGCACCATCTTGGAGACCTCCAACCTCAGCGACAGGCAGACCATCAAGAAGTTGGAGGAGTTGACCGCCAGCGAGCGTGCGTTTGCCAACGCCAAAAACATTGGGGGCACCATCGACAAGGAGGCCCTCACCCGGTTGGCCCAGGACAAGCAGAAGTTGACGGGCCACGAGACCCTTGACCTTCTCCGCCTGGACCAGGACGCGGCCCTGAGACGCCAGAAGCTCGAGACGTACCAGAAGTACCGCAAGAAGATCATTGACCAGGAAAACGGAGTTGCATCTCCGGCACCCGTCATCACCACCACCGACGCAGCGGGGGAGACGGCGGTGGCGTCGGGGCCCGATGCGGACGGTGACCCCGCCGGCGACGACGACGACGATGAAGACTTTCTCATTCCGTACACATCCGCGGTGGAGGACAAGTTGGACAGCGAGTTTGCGCTGCAGCTCAACCAGACCATCATCGAGGGCGAGATCGACAGCAACAAGCAGTACTCGCGGGTGATCCAGACCATCACGCGAGGCAGCTTTTTCCAGCTCGTTAACCCGCGGGTCAAGCCCAAGATGTTCCTTGTGTGCATGGACTTTTCGCCCGAGTCGATCTTTGCGCTCGAGTGGTGCTTGGGCACAGTGTTGGTGGACGGGTCAGTGTTGTTCATCGTGTACGTGATCGAGGAGAACGACACCAACCACAACTTGAAGGGCAACACCTCCACCGAGAACCAGCGCGAGCAGTACCGCTTGAAGATGTTGAACAAGGCCAAGCAGCAGGTGTTGAACTTGTTGAAGTTGACCAAGCTCCAGATCCACATCATCATCGAGATCATCCACCACCCCATTCCGCGCCACTTGATTTTGGAGTTCATTGACAACTTGCAACCGACATTGGTCGTGGTGGGGTCCAAGGGCCAGTCTGCCATCAAGGGCGTGTTGTTGGGGTCTTTGTCCAACTACTTGGTCACCAAGCTGTCGGTGCCGGTCATGGTGGTGCGCGAGAAGTTGAAGAAGATCAACCGTTTCAAGTCGGGCTCGTCTGTGTTCCTGAACAACATCAAGCCGTTGACGTTGTCGGAGGCCAGAATCGATTAGGGGGTATTTTTGAATTATGTACGTGTTTGCGGTGTATTTGTTATAGGTCTGTAGTATACGACTGAGATTGTTTAGTGTGCGTGTAGCTGTAGTCAGTGCAGTGTTCGTTAGCTTGATGTGATACTGAGATGGTTGAGGCACTGCTTCGTGTACGCCTTGGGCGATGCGTTGAGTGTTCCCTGTTCAACTCCAGAAGCTTACTGCTAAATGCTTCATAAGATGCTTACTGTAGGGTTTGCTTATTGTAGGGTTTGCTTACTGTGGTTTAATCCTTACTGTATGGTTGCTTAATATTAATGGAAATGTTGCTTTTATTAATGCTCAGTGCCTCGGTGTTTTCCCACTCCTACACTCCATTATCTACCTTTACTAACATCTATACCAGAAATGAATACCCAACCCTAATAATACAACTCCGTAAAGCTCTTCGGCACCAACCGCTTCGACTTGCACCCGACAGCAGGACACGTGTGCGGCGCATACAACTGCGGATTAGCTATCGTGAATCCCGTCGGCGTGTTCTTGGTCTTTTTGGGCCGGTTGCCGATATTCTTCACACACCGGCCACAGTATGCGTGCCCGCACCGCGCCACAAACACCCGTTTCGACAACTCAATGTCCACTTCCAGACACTGCGTCACGCAGAACCAGGGCGCATTGACACGGTACTGCTTGGCGTACTTCTCAAAGCTAAGGTTGTACCGCAAATCGGGCCGGAAATCGGCCGCAATGCCCTGGCCAAGAATGACTCCGCATATCTCGCAGCACAACCGCACCTCGCGGTTGATGTCGTTGACGTACCCCGCGTTTTCCTGCTTCACCACCGCCCGCTTCTCGTCCAACATGCGCTGGTTGAAGTTGGACTCGGTCCGCATCCGGTTGTCCAAGTCGTTTTCGTTGTCGCGCTCTATGCGCTGCATGATGGCGCTCTCGGTCTCCTCCAAAACGGCGTCGTTGTTGAACGGAAACGGCAACTGTCCGCGGCGCCCGTCAAATATCAAGTTGTTCATGGCCAAGTTGTGCAACTCGTGCAAGTGCGTCAAGGCCTGCGTGAAGTCAAACGTGCCGTTGAACAAGTGGCGACCGCCGTCGGCCCGAAACCGGCGCCCCATGCCCCGCGTCCGCAACTGCCGGAGCGCCGGTATGAGCTCCGGATTGCCGTTGGTGTTGGTGCTGCTGTTGATGATGGTGTCGTTGGTGGCAAACGACACCCGGTTGCCGGTGCTGGTGTTGCTCGAGTTCTGGGTGCGGCTCGGCACAATGAACCGCGGTATCACCTGGTCGTCGTTGGCGATACGCACGCGGTGGTTGGCGTGCTGGGTGGCGATCACATCGGCGTCGGCCCGGGCATATGGCTCGAGATACAGCGCCACAAGTTCGTCCGTGGCCGGGGTCGAAAGCGGCCGGAAGTTGGTGATTTCAATGTCGTCGTCGTCGTGCATGTCAGGGGCAACGTCGAAAATGGGCGTCTGCGGCCGCGGGGAGTCGAACCGGCGTCGCATCGGAAGCGGCGCCGTGAGCGGCACCGGATTTGTGTCGTTGGATCCCGTGATCTGGATGTCGTCGTCGTCGTCGTCGTTATTGTCGGAATCGGCCGGCACGATTTCGTGGATGGACGTGTCGTTGTCAACGTCCACAATGTCGTGGTCCTGGTTCCGGTGGCGCACCTCGGTGACCTGGATGTCGTCATCAGACGATATTTCTATCACTGCGTCGTCCGGTTCCGCAGACAGCAAAATGGGCATGGAGGGCGGGGTATTATGGGGCTCCGGATGGCTGGGCATGTTCCCCATGCCATCGTGCTTAGGATTGTCGGGGTTTGAGCTCAGTTTGCGTATGGACTCCATGGTGGAGACTGGTTTGTAAGCATGCACGGAGCAGATACACACTGGGGTTCAGGGTCAGCGTTTCACACACTGGCAGGCGTAAAATTGAGCTTCTGAGTAGCTGGGTTCAAAGCGAGGGCGACTCCGAGTATGGCGAGCCTATTTTCAGTCACGTTATGCTGTCGGAAGCGACTGTTCTATGAGGGCGTAAAACGGGTGTCAAATCAGCTCTGGCTATTTTTCCTGCTAATACCAAAAATTTGGGGATGTTTTTTTTGGAGGAGCGGCGCAATGAATGGTGCGCACCCAAGACACATATTACCCGTTTAGGAAGTCTAAGTGGCTACAGGCGACTTCAATCAAGACGTCATATTATAGAAAAGTAATATACAAAATACCTAGTGGTTTCTCCCGAAATATATGCAAACAAGCGCGCCTACTTCTTCAAGCCGCTTCTGATGTAACGACCAACAACGATACAATGGTCTCTTTCGTAAGGTTCCAAGGTCAATTGTTCCAATGGCTTAATTCTCTCTTCTCTCAACTTCTGCACTTCTCTGGCGAAAACGGTTTCGGCGTCGACAGTGGAGTCGATACAGTTGGCCTTGATGGAAATGACAACGGTACCTTGGTCCTTCAAGAACAAGTGCGAGTTCAATGCAATGATTCTGGCCTGATCGGGTTGGGCAACATCGGCAAACACAGCGTCAACCATACCAATCAACATTCTGTACTTCTGAGGGTGACGGGCATCCTCGATGATAGGAATGACGTTAGGTCTCTTTTTGGCCATACCGATCAATTCTCTACCTGGTCTGTGCGAGAATTCAACAGCGTAGACCATACCTTCTGGACCAACGACATCGGCAACGTGCGAAACGGAGGTACCGGAGGCAGCACCCAAGTACAAAACCTTCTTACCTGGAGCAATACCTAATTCGTCAATACCACCCATGATACCAGCAGCCAACTTGGATCTGAAAGGGTTCCACACTCTGTATTCAATCTTGGTTGGGGCTTGGCCTTCTTCCTTGGCTGGTTCTTCGACGGAAACTCTCTTTTCACCGTAGACTGATTCACCAGGAGCAATGTTTCTGGTCACTAACAAATCTTCCTTACCTCTGGCAATGAAGACACCGGCGTGTCTGTGTGGCTCAATGACAACCTTGGCACCGCCTCTGGCACCACCTCTGGCGCCACCACGGCCGCCTCTGGCACCGCCTCTAGCACCGCCTCTGGCACCACCTCTAGCACCACCACGGCCACCGAAACCACCTCTGGCACCACCACGGCCACCTCTGGCACCACCGAAACCACCTCTGGAGCCACCTCTGGCACCACCACGGCCGCCGAAACCGCCTCTAGCTGGACCGCCTCTTCCTCTTGGAGCACCGAAAGCCATTATTGATGTGTTATATATAAGTAGTTATTAAAAAGAGTTGGCTTTAATACCTGCTTACTGGATATAACTAGTGGGTCTGAAATATCAGAGCTGACGAAAATTTTTTTTACTTCACAAACTCGATGGATGTCGGGTAACTGGTGCCAGCTTACGTAATAAATTGGCCGTTTGTATGGGCGTGCTTATGTAATCGTGCGTCTCGGTTTCTACCGTGGGATAGTGTCCTTCACGGGCCCCTATCTGTCGATGCTTGTAAGCAAGTCTTATTACAAGGAGTTAGGTCCTGTTATAGAGAATTCGAGCTTCCCATTGATGCTAAAAAAGTGCAACTTTCTCGATTTTCAGGTGTGCTTTTTGGCCAGTATAGGCTCAGAATAACTCATTTTCGACTTGTACTCGAGGTAACTCATGTCTACCACGTAACCCAACCAATTCGACACGATATTCCAACTCCGCAGACCCGTTATCTGTATATGGCTCACTTTTACCCCCGTCACGGAAATAGCGGTGCAGTGGTGGCCGCTCAAAGTCGGTTTCTCCAGATTTGCCCTGATGCCCATCATGCGGCTCATTTTTGACAGATTCCGGGCGCAGTGTCGTTTTTCCCGTGGCATTTATGACACACGTCCTCCACGCGACACAAGTTCCTCGAAAAATTGCTTATTTGGGCCTTGTAAGGAACTGGCTTAAACGTAGTTGAAAAATGCCGACGTCGAGCGATTCTTTTCTTGCAGTAACGGTGTGTACAGAGGTATGTCTTCGTTATACTTAATTGTGGCCGGCACGTTGGTCACGGGTGCCGCCAACTCGTTGTTCACCAAGTACCAGGACAACCAGTGTGTCAAGAACTGTGCTAGTCCCGATGTGTCGACGCATAAGAACTTTGAGCAGCCTGGGATCCAGACTTTCCAAATGTTCATCGGCGAGTTCGCCATGATCTTTGTCTACTACTTGCTATACAAGTCGCGGTTTGCGTTAGCCAGAAACAGCCGCGGCTACACCCCCATTGAGGGAGAAGACGAGCCGCAGCCAGCGGAGGGTTCCAAGTCTATTTCGCTATTCGAGAATTGGAAATTGGCCATTCCTGCCGCCTGCGATTTGTGCTGCACAACCTTGTTGAATATCGGGTTGGTGTACACGCCGGTGTCCATCTACCAGATGACTAGAGGGTCTGTGGTGTTGTTTGTGGCCATTCTCTCTGTTTTATTCTTGAAGAGACGCATCACCAAGTTGGAGTGGATTTCGCTCTTCTTTGTTAGTTTGGGAGTAGCGTTGGTTGGTTTGAGTGGGTCCCGCAACAGCGAGTCTTCGTCATCGAGCTCGGGCTTTTCCGGCTTGATTGTGCTTGGGATTGCGCTCATCATTGTCGGTGAGTTGTTGCAGGCGTTCCAGTTTGTCATTGAGGAACACATCTTGGACAAGCACCCCATTGTCCCTTTGCAGATTGTGTATTCCGAGGGATTCTTTGGGTTCTCCATCTTGTTGGTGGCCATGACCATCCTCAGCATAGTGGTGGGGTCTATGCAGTCGCGCGAGCAGTTTGCCGACTCTCCCTTCAACTTGGTCGAGGCGGTGTCGCAGGTGGTGCACTCGAAGCAGGTGTTTTTGTCGTCGGTGGCCATCATGATCTCGATTGCCATTTTCAACTACTGCGGGATCACGTTGACGCACCAGTTATCGGCCACGGCGCGCTCCACCATCGATACCTGCAGAACGTTGTTGGTGTGGCTCTTGGCCATTTTGATGGGGTGGGAGCAGTTCCACTTTTTGCAGTTTGTTGGCTTCGCGGTGCTCGTGTTCGGCACCTTGTGTTTCAACGGGGTTTTGCAGCCGGAAACATGGCCGTTCATTCCGCCGTGGTTGAAGGAGGACCAGACCGGCGAAAGACTCATAGACGTGGTCGACGAGCAGGTGGAGAGAATGTAGGCGGCGGTGGCTCTGGGGCCGGTGTCCTGTATATAAGCCATGTCCATATCCGGTACATTTTTTTTAGGCGCACATAGTACGATTGCCACTGTAGCACGAATACACGGTATACATCCACACACACCACACAACACACAGCAATACACACAATGGTACGTATAATTGGCGCGACAGGTGTGCTCCGCTCTGTAGACCAACGTAGAACTAACATAGGCAGTCTTTGAGATTGATTCCAGACAACCAGCCTGCGTCGGCAGTCAGCACAACCACATACGGAGAAGCCGCCGAACACGCCCCCGGTTTGCAGGATATCTTGCGGACCCAGGAGGGGCCATTGAACATTGCGTCCAAAGTCAACAACCGCCATCCTTTGGAGGCCAGGATAGCCAACTGGGAGCAAACGCAGTACGAGACACGGCTCGAGACCTACCGCCGAGTGTTTGGTGCAGGCGAGCCCATCAGAAGAACCATGGAGTTGCAGTTGATTGACGCGACCGATTTCAAGCCCAGTGTGTTGGGCGGGTCCGATGGCATGCACAAGGACATACTTTTGAACAAGGACGCCAGCGTGAGCTGGGAGGATGTGTATAAGGACGAGTTTGCCAGCGGCAACAACGTCAAGGATTTCCACACCGAGATGGAGCGCCAGGTGGGTATTTAGAGTCAGTAGAGAATGAACGCGAACCAGAGTGACTGTGTGTGTGTGTGTGTGTGTAGAGGAGCCGCAGTGGCTAGGCTATCTGGCCATAGTTAAGGCTCGTTTGCGGTGGTGCAGCGTAGCGGTGTAGTTTTCGCTGGGGTTCAGGGTATGTTTGAGACTGTGGCCGGGATATCTGCCGTTTCCGCCCCGATTCGGCCCGTTCCAGCTGGCCAATGCACTCGCCCGGTGGCTCTCGACATCGTGGTCCACTTTCGGCCCGTTCCCGCCACTGCAACATGGTGTAATACCCACCCATAAGCACAACGGCCAGGCCAAATCCACCCACACCCAGTTTCGCACTGCGAAAAAAAGCTTCCTCCGCCAAAATCCCAGTAGACTGGCATTGGAAAAAAATTTTTCAGTCTTTTCTCGAGTGCTAACAGTGGTGCAACGGACCAGCACTGCAGTTCTTCGCACTATTCCTGAGAAGACCCCCCGTTCTGACACGTGCATCGCCATACACACATCCACAAGCATGTATTCCCGGACCCGCAAGCCCATTGAGCCGCAATTCGCCGCTCAAACGCCGGACGAAGCCGCATTCTCCACCACCGCCAATGTGCCCACCACCTCGCCAGCCGCCGCTACCATAGCACCCGCCACGATCCCCGCCAACAAGGGCGGCAAACGCTACACCATGAGCGAGGTGTTTGACGTGTGGTACGAAAACCAGGACCAGATCCTCCACCCCACAGTCGAATTACCCGTACAACTGCACGAGAACTACAAGTTGGCCCAGCCGGGCCAGATCTACCACTTGGACCTACAACCGGAGTTGCATCTCCGAGAACAGCCCCAGGGCTCCGACGCCAGCTCCAGCACCAGCACCACCATCAGCTCCGGCACCAATCTCGACGCGTCACGTGATGTCGCGGCGTCGCTCGACTCGATGTCGCTCAACGGATCATCGCAGCCGCAACCGGCGCCAGCAGCCGCACCGGCCCTGGTTCCGGGATACGTCGACCAGGCAGCCGCCCCCGTTATTGGCCCGCCCCCGGGAATCTCCGCTCCTCAGCCGGCCCAGGCCTTGGCTCCCACCTTGATTACGTCAGACAAAATCGACTGGTACTACATCGATCCCCACGGCACCGAGCAGGGCCCCTTCAACGGCGACTTGATGCAGGAATGGTTGAGCGGTGGCTACTTGCATCTTGATCTCCAGATCCGCCGAAAGGAGGAGTCCACCTACCGCACCGTTAAACAGTTGTGCGACAGTGTGCAGAACTACGTACTGCCCTTCAAGGTGCCGCTAGTGGACTTGACGGTGCAGCCACCACCGCTGCTCATGCCGGCCTCGTTCCAGCACATCCCAAAACAGCAGTCGCAGTTGCACCAGTTTCTCGCCGGAAACTCGGCCCGATTGAACACGCCGCAGTCGTCGCTTTTCAGCACTGACTTCATCAACAGCGACCCGTTTGGAGCTCCCACCAGCCAATTCGGTATCGATACTATCCATCAGCCTTTCGGCAACCCGTTGCAATCGATGTTGCATCTGCAGATGCAGCAGCCGGCATTGTCGCGCAATAACAGTGGGTGGGCCGGCACCGGCTTGGATACTGCTGCGGCCAGCTTGCCGCAGATGTCCCAACCGACACCCATGTCGCCGTGGTTGTCAGGACTCCCATCGCTGTCGCGTGTCAGCTCGCCCTTTGTGCCCTCGGCTGCTGTCAACGACGCGCTTGCCGATGTGCACGTGACCCCCGCCGCCGACGACCATGTTTTGGACGACATCCACACCTCCGTCGTCACCGACATCTTGAGCGACGGTGATGAGGACCATTTTGAATCCCAGCCCCAGGCACCAGAACCGGTCTCGGAGCCTGTTGCCGAGCCTGTTGCCGAGCCTGTTGCCGAGCCTGCTGCCGAACCGGTACCTGAACAGGCTAGCGTGGCTGAACCAGAAATCAAGTACGAGTTGAAGGGTGCTCCCGTCAAAAAGGAGCAGTCGGAAACGACCACCGTTAAAACGGTCATCGGCAGCGAGGCCAAAAGCAACGCTGCTTCCACTCCTGCCGCGGTCAAGCCAGAACTCGCACCCTGGGCCGCCAAACAGGACGTGGCCCAGAAACCAAGCTTGACCTTGAAGGAGATACAGAGCTTGGAGGCACAGAGATCAGAAAAGCAGCGGGCCCAACAAAAAATTGAGCAGCAGCAACAAGCTGCGGCTGCAGCTCGTGCATGGGCTTTGGAGGAAGCAGCAGTGGCTGGGACACCAGCGCTTCCAAAGACCTCCAGCTGGGCCTCCAGTCCTGCTAGCTCCACTCCCGTAGTGAAGAAGACGTTGGCTGATATTCAGAAGGAGGAGGCCGAGGCTGCTGCCGCTACTAAGCGGTTGGCAGGCGGTAGCGCATCCAAAAGCTCGTTTGCCAACGTCATTTCCGCTGCACCCGCTAAAGAAGATCTTGGCGCCTGGACCACGGTTGCATCTAAGAGAACCGTGGCTAAGAAACAGCCGGTGCAGCAGGTGATCACGAACTCCTCTGCCGCATCCAAGGCCAGCCCCCAGTTGTTGCGGTCTGTTTCTGCCGCCAGACCTGCGGTTTCATCCGTAAACGAAGTCGCCTTAAGAGAGGAGTTCTTGATCTGGGCCAGATCGCAGATGACCAACTTGTATCCTACCGTATCGAAGGATGATTTGTTGGACATTTTTGTCACGTTGCCTGCTTCCAGCGCAGATTCGTCGCAGTTGATCTCGGAAACCATATACAGTTCGTCTGCCACCATGGATGGCCGCAGATTTGCGCAGGAGTTCTTGAAGAGAAGACAGAAGGTTGACCAGCAGGTTTCCAATCACGACGACGGGGAATGGTCTGCAGCCATCATTTCGTCTGCTAACAAGGTGGCCACTGTGGATGAGGATGGATGGAGCACTAGTGTCAAGTCGAAGAAGAAGGGCGCCAAGAAGTTTTGAGCTCACATATAGTATAGCATATCTGTGTATATAGCAATGTATATTCAGTACAGACGCATTCACAAATGATCGGTATCGACTGTAAGTGCGTAGAGAATTAATGGGTGCAAATAAATCGGAATTGCGATTGGTGCTACTCGAGCTAACAAAATTTAGTGCGAACTGAAAAATTAGGCAAATGAAATTAATATAGTGAACAGTCTCATTCTCTACCGACCAGAGATGCCCTGCTTCTTCAAGAGTTTCTTCCAGGTGATACTCATAGTGGTGCTTCTCGCTGTTGCCATTGAAGCATGGAGTAAAGTTAAAGAGGCGGGTGTCTAGAAGGCGCTCCAGCAACAAATCAGGCATAGTGCCTAATTGGGCTGACCATCCACTCAAAAAAACTACTTTAGTGCTACTTTCGTTGCTATACTTATTTTCAATTGTTGTTTATTGTCGTTACCGATACCCATGAGCCAGAAAATATAGTTAATAATATATATAATACAGAAAGAAATAAACTTTTGTTAGATGGTGAGTGCACCAATGGGAATGTCATAGTCGATATTGTTCAAGATGTGAGATATCTCCTCTATACTCTCTTTGGGAATCATTATCATGCCCGACCGAGCCATGGAAAAATAGTTCATCTCGATGGTGGAATAGTCCAATGCTCGGAGGCCATTGATGAGTTTACTGGCAACACCAGCAACAATCCCGGTTGAGTCCAATGGCAACTTGGAAAAGTCAATCGTGACAGGTATAATGATATCCTGGGTAGAACCAATGATGTTTTTCAAGTCAAACCCCATTTTGGATCTTGCCTTGGATGATTTGGGTAAAATCAACGACACCTCGTTGATGGATGTTCTGGTGATAGCAAAGTAGTCTGGAATGGTGTTCAATCCCGACAATATCTTAGCTGTCTTCAAAATCGAGTTGTTCACTTCACCAGCCCTTGCTCCAGTCAATAGTAATCTGACGTTCTTGTTGATGATTGGTTTGATGTTAGCGTCTTTGAAGAGTTGAAACGTCTTGTTCTCCAACATCTTCGCATCTTGCACACTGCCATCGGCATCCTCATCTTCTATAAGAACCGATGATGAAATAGAAAGTGGCGATCCCATATCGCTAGATGTCATGATGTAGCTGTTTGATATGTCGGAAAACTCAAAGTTCTTCTTGGTGAGAATATTGATCACCTTTTCCTTAAACACATACGGAATTAGCACAATGTCGTTAAAGTGGCTCGATAAAAAGAACAAAGATATGTTATTCTCCGAAAGCGGCTTGGTCAACTCTAAGATTCTCAAGCTGTTGTCGAAACTACCGTCAGTATCAACCTGTAAACTTAAGAAACTCTGGTCTATCATCTTGACGTCTTCGTACTGCAACGACTTACAGATCTGTATGGCATTCTTGAAATACACCTTCATCAACTTGGTGGAGCAGATGACAGTACACTCCAACGGAGTTAACGCAATGTGAAAGAAGTAATTAGACTCCTCTTCGCTTTCTTCGTCTGTATCGCCAACGTCGTGGCTGTGGTTATTGCTGGATGTGTTCGAGATCAAGTTGTCGTAGGAATCGTTTGATTTCACCTTACTGGAGTTATCCACGGAGGGTCTATGGCCTGATTTGGACGTTTCTTCTACCGAGTTGATCGAATTGTTTCTGTGGTGGTTGGAATCGGTGGATACACTTTCAGTATCGGTCTGGGCAGACTCGTCTTCGTTGTCCAGTTCATCGTCGTCCTCGTCATCACTGGCTTCGGTGTTATAGCCGCTGGAAGTCTTGGATGATTCGTTGTACAATAGCTGTAATATGGAACTGATGAATATCCAGTATTTATCCCGCGGAATAGACAATATCGATAGTTTTGTCGGGTTAAGCTGGACCTGGGTGTTCATCGTGTACGGTGGTAAATGTTAGGCTAAGTTAGGCTAGCCAGGGTGGTTATCATTTAGTCGTGGTGTTTGGAAAGTGGGGAAGTCGAGGCAGTCTTATACTTTTGAGGTGGCCCGCGATGGTAGACTTTTGCAGTAAATAGCGATAGACGGGTGCCAAATAAGGGATATCAAGATAAGATAGCCAAGGGCTGCTACTAAAGCGGTGAGGTAATGGTTCGGAATGGGATCAATACGCACAAAAAGTTTTCATTCTTCCACACAATTGTCTATATATATTCTAAAAAATTTTCTATTGTTCCATTTGGAGCTAAAGAAAAGGGTGAAATTTTTTTAGTTTTGTGTGGAGTTTGAGTCATAGGCGCGCAGTCGGAAGTGCGTGTGAGTTCCGGTTTACCGATGGGGGCTCCGAGTCGGAGCGGGAACACCAGGCTTATGATCTGGGGCCTCTACTAGCATGAACGAACGAGCCGGGTGCTGCTGTAGCCTTGCCCGTCGGTTCCTATGTCCACAGTGTATTTGGGTACTTATTGTGTCGGGGACCTGTGTCGTAAATGTAACTGTCAAAAAATGTAGCACTGCGACTGAAGAAGAGGGGTATACGAGATCCGGACTGTGTGTGCAGGATTTAAGTCACGTGATATATGGTTCCGGTTGGGTCTGTTTACGGGTTGAGTCATATGCCTACCCGGGACGACCCGAGTGCGTGTTGGAGATGCAAATGGCAGGTTTTTGCTTCTGCTGGGGCAGCAATTCGAATTGCCTGTTGCAGCAAGGTACTTGCGCTGGGCCTTGTGCTGATAAGGCAAGGCACCAGTATTCGTAACGGTGGCATTGTTAGCGGTGTTTGGTGTGCCCATTATGTGCCATTCTGTTGTGAGAAAAAAGGGCGCAAAAAAAAGGGGTCTGCAACAATAAACCTAAATTGTTGCAATTGCAACCGCATTATTAGCACAGGCCGTCGTATTATCACATTGTAGCTAATTACATAACCGTATGTATCTATACACTTGCCAAGTTTTGGCGCTCATAAAAGGTTTCGTAGAGCTCTATCGCCTCCTTCTGCGACTCGATCGAGCTTTCGATAAAGATCTCAACACTGTTACGGAAGTTCTCAATCTTGTCAATCTCAAATGTCTCTATTTCCTCCTTTATGGTATCACTGATGGTCTTGAAGCTCGCCTCGTAGCTGGCTGTTTTCTGTTTCAACCTGTCCACTTCAAACTGCAAAAGATTGTTTTTCTCCTGCTGGGTCTTGCCGTATTTACGAAGCTGTTTGTCCAACTGCTGCTGCTTTTTGATGAGGTCCTGGTTAAAGGTGTAGTATTGCTGGTACACCTTGGATCTCGTTTCAAAAACAAACTTGATGGAACCGATAATGCGGAGATATTCCTCTGCAGAAAAACCAAGGGTCAATTGATCCTGCAAATTAACCCGGTCCAAATTCTCCTTGATCTTCACCTGAACTTGGCTGAATGAACTCAAAACATCGGTCGACACCTTTGAAATTTCAAGCTGGGCCAACTCATCTAGGGTGACGGCGATCTCATCGTAGACACCCACTAACAAATTTCTTTGTTGGCCAATCAAATCTATCGCTGAGAAGAGCAGCTTCAAGTTATATTCCAACTCGTCGATATAGTGCTTTTTCTGGACGAAATATTCGTCGGGTTCCTCCACCTTAGTTGCTACTGAGAAAAACGACGACATAAATCCCCCCGTGCTAGCGGTGGATATTATCGGGACACTGGTACTGCTGCTAGCACTGCTGCTCAAGTTAGAAGTGTTATCGCTGACTGCATTATCCAAGAAATCGTTGTTCTGAGTCGAAGCGCCACTGCCGCTCAATCTCTCGCGTTCTTTGGATTCATTAGCAAAGTCTTCACTGGTCAAAAACATAACAAAATCAGGGTCATTGCTCAAGGCAGGGATATTGCTGATCTTATTTAGCATCTTTTCAAGCGACAAGCGTCTGTTTTCAATAAAGCTTTCATTGAATCTGCCAATGTACGTCTGTTTAGTGGGAGGTGGCGGAATAATTTTGCCTGGGTGGTTGTTTTGCAACTGATGGTATATCCATCTGAAGTCCTTGTATCGTCTGGAAACAGTAATGTTATCGTCGGTAAGAATGGGGAAATGGGTTGTCTGGGGGTTGACGTTTTTAGTTTTTATGGAATATACAATGTGTGCCGTGGTGATGTCGCCCACTTTCATGGGATCACCTACACTTACAACCAACTTATTGTCAGTCTCTGACTGAGTAACAGACTTCACAGCCGCAGTAGATTCACTTGATGATGGCGCTGAAGTCTTTGGCTTTCTGAATTCCTTCGCCTTTTGTTCTTCGCTCGTTTTGGTTTCAATGTCGTACAATGGAGCATCGGCCTCCTTCACTAACAAGTCTGCTTTGGAAGCAGATATGATCGACAGCTTATCATTGTTTTTACCGGAGTCATTGCCATTGCTGCCCAATGGATCTAAATCCTTCTTGTTGCTCAAGAACTTGGTGTTGGTCAGGCTGCTGAAGTTGCGTGGTCGAGGCGCCTTGAAGAGCTTGCTGTTCTTCAAATTGATAGCGCGTTTCGGTGAGGTCACCGTTGGTTTATTGGTACTTATCTTGATGGGACTTCCACCCTTGTCGTGAAACAAGGACTCACTGTTGTCCAATTTCGATGGCAATATGGTCAGACTGTCCAAAAGCGGGTTTTCATCAGCGCCATGGGTCAATTCCGATAATAAGTTTTCCGAGTGCTCCTTCCTTTCCTCTTTCTTAATTGCATTGAGCTGTTCGTACTCTGCTTCTGCCCGGTTATAGTTGTTGGTGGATGCAAATAGATTATCGTTGATGGAACTGGATGGGACGTTGTAGCTTGCAAGTGGATCTGACAGTGGCTGCTGGTCGTCGTCATCCTCATCATTATCATCACTTTCTTCAGGACCATCGTTTCCGTATCCTCTACCATACTCTCCGTAGTAGTTCAGACCACCAATGCCGCCTCCTAGCGATAAATCGTTAAACTGGTTGACTATAGGGGGAATGGAGGTGGAGGCACCAGACAATGGCTGGCTATGCAAATTTTCAAACAGAGGTGAGGCTGTGTTGCTGTGGGGCGAGATGACATCATCCCAGTGTGACGCTGTGAGGTCTTCCTGATCCATTCTGAGCTGGTGTGTGGAGGTTGCGTTACTCTGTAGTGGTAGGACCACCATACAAAATTTAATGTGTCCAGAACGGGTGGGAAAAACATCCGTGCGGCTCACCAGACATGCTTAACTAGTTTCCATGTTTCGATATCTTACTACTTCTATTTCTTTTACTGTAGTACTCTAAACCCAGCTTGGCTCGGTGCTTCTCTGGGTGGTATTGCAGGCCGTCATTGGTCCTGCTGTTTAGCGCTGTCCAGTGTATTTCTGGACTTTTATTAGAGACATAAAAGACGTGGTAGGTTGCACCATGTAATATTTCGCAGTAATTGTAATTAGTTTGCCAGTGATTCCGTTCAGAGGCAGTTCAATAGCTGGGTATAGTTTTCGAGGCGTCATGCATCAACGGCCTCATAGGCACGTTTACTTTTCATCTACAGCCATAGCAATCATACTTTATAGGACGTCTCTGCATCAACAAATGAGATCAGTTTTGCCCCGTTTACAGTCTGCTACAATCTTTAGGCACTACAAACTAAAAACCAAGTGGATGAAAGCATCTAGTCATAATTCGGTATCAACAATCTTTTGATTCAGTAGGTCTAACTAAAATATATTAAAAAAACAAAAAAAAGAAATTGGGGAGAGCAGGGAATTGAACCCTGGGCCTCTCGCATGTTTGATTTTACCCAAAGCGAGAATCATACCACTAGACCACACTCCCGAATTATTGATATTTTTATTGCTCGCCTGATCATGAATGAGATGTTCATGTCATGTGAAAATCATGGGACATGCACGTGATTTGGCGCTACCAGTTGTAGTATATACCCATGTACCAGGTTTGATATGCGTTTCCCTCTAAATAGCTGGTCGTACACAATTCAACTGCAATGTGTGAGGGTATGCATCCTATTGCGAGCTTTTTTGGAATCTCAGCATGAGTTAAACTCGTCGTCTCATTTTAGTTAACTTTAGCAATTTATTTACCAATCTTTTCAGACTAGTTACACACTCATGAAACAAAGCTATCTTGGAAATCAAAACCACTGATAATGTATTTACTGTAGCTCATTAGTGATACAATGTAACAGTGTGGTCTTTTACTATCAGCCCGAGCTTCAATTACTTGGGAATGATTTGGTTTCTGTTCTTCACACTGCATCTTTATGTTATCAGACAATTAACGTACTACCCAAAGGTTTCCTATATGCATATTTATGAGAGTTGTACTATAGTTACCATTTCTCTCCCCTTTTTAATTGGTATCTATTTCTCTACAAGTATACGAACAGACTTAGCTGTTTCCGGAGAAATGAATATCTGGTAGATTAACAAGCAACTGTTAAACAAGTCAACCTGTTGCACGCACAGTTGCAGTGTTATGATAAACTAGCCAAATTAGAGAGATCACGATCCAAATATTCGTTGGTGGGATGAGTCTGCAAATTTGCAGCTAAAGAGAACTCGCACCACCAGTTTGGATGCGCGTTGAAATCTATTTTTGGCCAGTAAAGATAGTAGTAACATTGATACCATCAGACAGTCATGACTATTCAAAGGTACCCAAAAGCGGTCGTATTCGACTTGGACTACACCTTATGGCCCTGCTGGTGTGATACGCACATCAGCACCCCCGTGAAATCCGCCGGCAAACACGAAATTGTCGACAGTTCAGGATTCCGCCTCAAATTCTTCAAGGACGTGGAATCGATCATACTAGAACTCAGCGAGAACAACGTGACCATCATCGCCGCCAGCCGCACGGCCGCCCCCAAGATAGCGCAGAAGATGTTGTCGTTGTTGCATGTGTCAGACGAGCCTGCCATCAAGTACTTTGACTCGTTACAATGGGGCACCGGCTCCAAAACCAAGCACATCCGCAACGCCGCCAAGCAGTTGGGGATGACGGAGGAGTTGCAGCAGGGGGAGTTTATTTTGTTTGACGACGAGCTCAGAAACAGAGACGTGGCCAGCATCAACTGCCACTTTGCGCATATCGTAGACGACTACGAGGGACTCACCCGCGCCATATTCACGCGGGCGCTTAGCGACTGGAATGAGTCAGTGGCTGGGGCAGACAACAGGCTCTAGAGGAGATCGGTCGAATTCCGACCCCATGGTGAGACTGGTGGAAAACACCATACTTAGACTCGCTGTTATATATGTATCGGGAAGAATGCTACTGTAGAGACGAAGCCAAATTTTGATGACCCTATTTGCAACCGCCTCTAGCAGAAAATGAGCCAGTCGGGAAGATATGGAGATACGCACCACATCGCAGGCAATACTGCCTTAAACAGAACTAATGTGGGGGAGTGGGGCACGGTGAAGAGGTGTTTCGCTACACTGATTTGCACCAAAAAAACGGCGTGCCAGTATCTGCAAGTGTGGGGGAACGAGCCGCACCAAACGCAGCCAATTACCTGTCAGCACGGTGGGCCCGCTGCCAGTACCCACGAGATATTCCGACCTGCTGCAGCCTGGCGAAACTGCCCAAATCGGATGGGCTTTGGTACTTATCGGTAAAACACAACTGTGTTCCTGCACACAGGCGGGTTGTGGCCGGAGTTTTTTTTGCAGCTCGGCTGAATACAGTGTGGTTTTGTATGGCGGCGGTGCATTTGGCAGCTAGTTCCAGCATCTCACCTGCCAAAACTGCAGTGTCCGGGGTGACATTTGGTGTATACGATATATATTTCCGAACATAGGGGCCCGCTAGCCATACCCGGGGAAGCGGTGCTGCCTTGGATCTCGGTGGTGTGGATCGGGACTTTTTCTCAGCTGATACACGGGAGCACCAATCAACTACCGTATTGCACTGAGAGGGGTGGATATTTTCCAGCACCAAGTGCCCAAACCACGCCAGAACCAGAGGGGAAGCGGTGTCAGGCCCTGTGTCGTAAATTGCAAAATGGGCACCTCGCACGGTACAGCCAGGCCACCAGTCCGAGTGGGACCCCGGGCTACACCCACACAAGCACGGAAACGCCGAGCACCAGCACACACACACGGTAGAACTGGAGGAGCCGGAAAAAACTGCCCGGCTCATTTGCTGTGTGGCACAGGCCGCAAAAGGAAACCCATTTAAAGTTAGAACAGGACGCTGAGATGATGGTTCGGAAAAATTGCACTTTTGTGGGGAGAAAAATAAAATTTTGTGAGAATGCTAGCCCGATAAACCGTATAGCGGTGGCAGCGATTTAGTACAAATAGGAGGCGAAATCCAGGAAAATGGCCCCGAGTGTATTTGCCTGTTCTTTTCCCCCAGCAGCAACACTCTAGTTTTGTTTCTAGCCCCAGTATCTCCATCGTCCTCAAGCCCACCCTCCCCCAATGACTATCGAATCCGCCTCTGCTCCAGTGTCCATGTGCAACACTGACATCGGATCATTGCCTGCTGCTTTCCCCCAGTTGTCGTCCAACATCTTGGACTTGTTCATGTTGACCAACAAGCACGCGGTCATCACCGGCGGTGCCAGAGGTATCGGCTACGTTATCTCCGAGGCATACTTGCAGGCCGGTATTAGCAAGTTGGCCATTATCGACTACGCCAGCAACGAACCCGCCATCAACAGATTGAAGGAGACGTACCCCAAGGCCAGCATCTCCTACTACAACTGTGACGTCAGACGGGCCGAGCAGGTGAAGGAGGTGATTGCTGCTATCCACCAAGAGTTGACTACCATTGACATCTTTGTCGCCAACGCCGGTATCGCCTGGGTTTCTGGAGCCATGATTGACCAGGACGACGACGAAGAATGGCACAATGTCATGAACGTGGATTTGAACGGGGTGTACTACTGCGCCAAGAACATTGGGAGAATCTTCAGAGCCCAGGGCTACGGTTCCTTGATCATGACCGCCTCCATGTCGGCCCACATTGTCAACGTGCCCCAGTTGCAGGCCGCCTACAACGCCGCCAAGGCTGGTGTTTTGCATTTGGGCAGATCTTTGGCCGTGGAATGGGCCGCCTTTGCCAGAGTCAACACCGTTTCCCCCGGTTACATTGCTACCGAGTTGTCCGACTTTGTTCCCGAAAACATCAAGAACAGCTGGTACGCATTGACCCCCAAGGGCAGACAGGGTGCTCCCAGAGAGTTGTGCGGTGCCTACTTGTACTTGGCATCGGATGCGTCGACCTACACCACCGGTTCGGACATCAAGGTCGACGGTGGCTACTGCAGTGTTTAATAGAGAAAAGAGGTTTTTTGAGCGGTGATAAGCGCCGCGCATGGTAGTAAAATGGCATCTGTTTATATAGTTATCTGTGCACAAGCACGTCCTAATAGTTAGTTTTATATAGTTGGTCTTATATATGAATTTTTTTTTGAATACCCGATTCTGATCTGTGCAGGAAACAGCCCCCGGACTTGCGACCGGGGCCAGTCGGAGGAGACAGTCACGTGCGCGTGATCACGCGACACGCACCACCCCAGCCGCCCAATCAGGTCGCAGCATTAGTAATGGAACAGAGACACAAAAGGGCTGGAACTGGCACTACACCAGCGCCAACCGGGGTCTGGCGCCGGAATTTTCGACAACCGACCACACAGCCTTGCCACAAGCACATGCACCAACCCCGGCCGCAAGTTTGAGCCTCGCCCGCCCCCCGTAGCGACCGCAATCGGGGACTTGAGGGCGGGCGCGACATTTTTAGGTGCCCCGGAAAACGCACAATGTCGCGCCCGCAGTGAGCCTATAAGAAAAAGTCGAAAAAAAACTTGCCCGGACACTAATTTGTTTTAGACCCCAGTACCAAGTACGACCCAATTCGTGACACCACCTCGATTTCGGGAACCAGACCGAGCTATAGCTGCTGCCCACAAGTGATTCCATCCGCGAGTGCTGCTAGGTGCGAAAACGCTGCGATATCCGAGTCACCAGTACAGAAAATAGTGCTGAACATCCACTGCCGTTTACAGGTACCACGCAAACTACACCACCCACACTAAGAAAACCATGTTGAGCTCGTTCCGCGGCGCGGCCAGAGCCAACTCGGTAATACAGAAGAGACTTTTGTCGGTGTCTGCTGTCCGCAGCCAGACCATTGGTGACATTAAGGGCCAGGACTTCAACGCCGCCAAGTACACGGGCCAGAAGTACCACATCATCGACCACGAGTACGACTGTGTGGTTGTCGGGGCCGGGGGCGCCGGTTTAAGAGCCGCCTTTGGTTTGGCCGAGGCCGGCTTTAAAACGGCCTGTATCTCCAAGTTGTTCCCCACCCGTTCGCACACGGTTGCGGCCCAGGGTGGGATCAATGCCGCATTGGGAAACATGCACAAGGACGACTGGCACTGGCATTTCTACGACACCGTCAAGGGGTCCGATTGGTTGGGTGACCAGGACGCCATCCACTACATGACCAAAGAGGCTCCCCAATCCATCTACGAGTTGGAGAACTACGGGGTGCCCTTTTCCAGAAACGAGGAGGGCCGGATCTACCAGAGAGCGTTTGGGGGTCAGTCCAAGGAGTACGGAAAGGGCGGTCAGGCCTACAGAACCTGTGCCGTGGCCGACAGAACCGGACACGCATTGTTGCACTCGTTGTACGGCCAGTCGTTGAGACACGACTGCCACTTTTTCATTGAGTTTTTTGCCATGGACTTGTTGATGCAGGACGGAGCCTGTGTCGGGGTGATTGCCTACAACCAGGAAGACGGTACTTTGCACCGTTTCCGGTCGCACAAGACCGTGATCGCTACCGGGGGGTACGGAAGAGCCTACTTTTCGTGCACCTCGGCCCACACCTGTACCGGTGACGGGTACGCCATGGTGTCGCGTGCCGGCTTGCCCTTGGAGGATTTGGAGTTTGTGCAGTTCCACCCATCCGGGATCTACGGGTCCGGGTGTCTTATCACCGAGGGTGCCAGAGGTGAGGGTGGTTTCCTTGTCAACTCGGAGGGTGAGAGATTCATGGAGCGTTACGCGCCATCGGCCAAGGACTTGGCCTCGCGTGACGTTGTGTCGCGTGCCATCACCATGGAGATTAACGAGGGCAGAGGTGTCGGCCCCAAGAAGGACCACATGTATTTGCAATTGAGTCACATCCCTGCCTCGGTGTTGAAGGAAAGATTGCCTGGTATCTCTGAAACGGCCCACATTTTCGCCGGTGTCGACGTCACCAAGGAACCCATCCCCATCTTGCCTACTGTCCACTACAACATGGGTGGTATCCCCACCAAGTGGAACGGTGAGGTGTTGAAGAAGAACGAAAAGGGTGAAGACGAGGTTGTGCCGGGCTTATTGGCCTGTGGTGAGGCTGCATGTGCATCCGTGCACGGTGCCAACAGATTGGGTGCCAACTCGTTGTTGGACTTGGTTGTTTTCGGCCGTGCTGTGTCGCACACCATCAGAGACTCGTTGACCCCGGGCACACCTTTGCCTCCTGCCCCTAAGGACATTGGTTACTTGTCGATCGAGAACTTGGACAAGTTGAGAAACGCCTCCGGTACCAAGTCCACTGCCGAAATTAGAGACGACATGCAGACCACCATGCAGAAGGGCTGTGCTGTGTTCAGAACCCAGGAAACCTTGGACAAGTGCGTGGAGCACATCACCGAGGTGGATAAGTCGTTCAAGGACGTCAAGACCTCCGACAGATCAATGATCTGGAACTCGGACTTGGTGGAGACCTTGGAGTTGCAGAACTTGTTGACGTGTGCCACCCAGACGGCCTTCTCTGCTGCGGCCAGAACTGAATCGAGAGGTGCCCACGCCAGAGACGATTTCCCCGACAGAGACGACGTCAACTGGAGAAAGCACACCTTGTCGTACCAGACCGAGTTTGCTGCTCCTGTCAAGTTGGACTACAGAGACGTGGTCAAGACCACCTTGGACGAAAGCGACTGTAAGCCTGTGCCACCGGCCAAGCGTGTGTACTAAGCGTAGTTTACTGTATTTGTTTTGCCGCATAGCACGCCGTCGGACGTGCGCTACACCTAGTATTTATTTAGTTACCACATATTCCATATACATGTATACAGAGCCGAGTGTAGGGCCGGGTGCCGGGCGGAGAGCCGGGCGGAGAGCATATGGGGTACATGGGGCGTGCACGTGACACGAGCGTCACGTGATGTTTCATGTTAAGAAATAAGACCGATTAGGTATATTGATATTACCCGGAAATAATACAGACGATGAAATTTTGCAGTCTATTATTATTGTGATTATTATCGTCACTATATAATGAGGGTTCTACGCCCAACAATTTATATAATTTTTATATATGAAGTACGGGACAAAGGTGATATAACATCTACACTATTAGTTAGATAATATATTTACAGTAGAATATTGGTACCGCGTAAAACCCATTACCCTATACAGGAAAGCCTAAACGCTTTAACATGTTTCATCACGCGACTTGACATCACGTGACGCAGTACTACCCCCACGCCTGGTAGATTGCTGCGACCGGACCAGTGCCTTGCCAACACCAGTGCCCGGGTTACGAGTGCTGGAGCGGCCGCCCCGGCACCAGCGCGGTTTGTAACCCGCTACCGGCACACGGCAGCAAGGGTTCTTCGGACGGCAGCAATCCCGATACGGCGGGTGCGGCTATGTGCACACCCCCCTAATCCTCCGGTGTCCCCCCACCCAGCTAGAAACTATAAATAGGCTCGACAAGCCGTTTCGGATAAACTGCTCCACATTGTCACCAACCAGACTCGTGTGGGATTTCCAGTGAGTGTGTGTGACCGAAAAACGTGACCACCAGCCCTGTGTCCATTCCATCATTGCCATTTTTCACCCCAAACCATGTCCAAACCAATTGTGTCGCAAATCAACCCGGCAGTAGGCCCATTGCCCACGCCGGCGCCCAAGTTGCCCTCGCACGTGTTGGATCTCTTCTCCCTCAAGGGGAAGGTTGCTACCGTGACCGGCTCGTCGGGCGGAATCGGGTACGCCGTGGCCGAGGCGTTTGCCCAGGCCGGCGCCGATGTCGCTATCTGGTACAACTCCAAGCCGGCCGAGGATAAGGCCGAGTACTTGGCCCGCACGTACGGCGTCAAGGCCCGTGCCTACAAGGCCAACATTGCCGAGGCCGCCGAGGTGGAAAGCACCATCTACCAGATCGAAAAGGATTTCGGGACGATTGACGTGTTTGTGGCCAACGCCGGGATCCCCTGGACGGAAGGCCCGTGCATCGACACCGACGACAAGTTCGAGACGTGGAAAAAGGTGTGGGACATCGATGTCAATGGCGTGTACTACTGTGCGCACACGGTGGGCAAGATCTTCAAGAAACACGGCAAGGGCTCGTTGATCTTCACCGCGTCCATGTCGGGCCACATAGCCAACGTTCCGCAGTTGCAGGCGCCCTACAACGCGGCCAAGGCTGCGATCATCCACTTGAGCAAGTCGTTGGCCATCGAGTGGGCGCCATTTGCTCGAGTCAACTCGATTTCGCCGGGGTACATCATCACCGACATTGCCGACTTTGTGCCCCAGGACATGAAGGAGAAGTGGTGGCAGATCATCCCGTTGGGCAGAGAGGCGTTGCCCCAGGAGTTGGTGGGCGCATACTTGTACTTGGCCTCGAACGCATCTACGTACACCACCGGGGCCGATCTTCTTGTGGACGGCGGTTACTGTGCGCCGTAAATAGACGTAGCGGTATAGAGCAGCTCCAATCAGATATCCGATAGACTGGTCCGGTTTGTAGTATAAGCATTGTAGTATAAGCGTTGCATTACGGTAGAGCAGTGGTACTATTGTGTAATTACTCCTATTCTTTGCACCCGGCCCAAACAGGCAGTGGTTCCGCGCCCCCCAATCTAAGGCTGGGGCTTCACCTTCGCTAAATGTCGCGTCCCGGTCCGGGGGGTGTGCGGCGCGGCACGTGACCCAACACGGCCCCGGCCCCGGCGCCCTCAGAAGATCACATCGTCCTCGGTCTCCTGGAGAATGTCGCCGTCGCCGTGCGCCTGCACGTCCAACTTCTCCACCGCCTTCTGGATGTCGGCCTCGGAGCCCGCCGCCGCCGCCGCGTCCTTGGCCTGCTGCTCCTCGAGCTCGGCCGCGGCCACCGCCTCCTGCTTCTTCTCCTGCACCTTCTTGAGCCGGTAGAACTCCTCCCTGTCCAACTCGTCCAACTCGGAGTTGATGTAGGAGATGGTGTTCTCGGTGCGGGGGATGATCACGTGCTCGATGGCGTTGACCCGGCGGTTGGTCACCTTGATCACCTCGTCCAAGATGATGAAGGCGGTCTGCAACGAGGCCAACTCCACCAACGTCTCCACCGCGCGCGTGTACACGCTCTTGGCCTTCTGCACCTGCTGGCCGCCGCGGCCCAACCCGGTCAACTTGAAGTCGTTGATCTCCTCGTTCACGTGGCTCTCGAACGTGGGCAAGTACACGCCGCTCACGTTCTCCTGCTTGGTGCGCACCTGGAACCGGGCCCGCAGCACCGACTCCTGCACCTGGTACCCGATGTTGTCGCCGGTGGCGTACTGGACCTCGGCCAACGAGAACGCCGCGATCTGCATGACCCGGCCCATTTTCTTCTTGGCGTCGTCGATGCGCTGCGTGATGTCCCGGAACCGCTGCGTCAACGCCTCCGACTTGCGCTTCAACAACGAGTGGCCCTGCTGGGCCCCCTTCAACTTGCCCTTCATCAACCCCAACGTCATCCGCGTGGGGAACACCTGCTCCCGGTTTCCTGCGCCCGACATGGCACGTGACTCGTGATACCTGCTGCCTGTTCAGTTGCGCCGCGCCCTGCTGTGTGGGTGCTGCCTGCTGTGTGGTTGGCTGTGGTGGTGGTTCCAACCGGTTCGTCCACTGGAAATCTCACCCCGAGAAAAATCCCCCATACCGCGGGCTAGTATGCAGGTCCGGCCCCATAAGTAGCTGCGAAAGCGGCGAAACCGGCCCGGTGCGGCTTGTGCCCCGCTGGGCTGCGGCGGGTGTGTGCAGGAGGGGTCCGGCACCGGGCCGGCCATGCGGGGGGCGCCGCACGGACTGCAGCCGGAGACCTACCGGCCCAATGCGTATCTGTAGTCTGGGCTGATGTCTGCGCGGGGTGTGTTTCTGAGTGGCCACTGTGTGAACCGGATTGCAGAGTGCGGCGCCTGCAACCGCCATTCTCATCCACGTAAGGCGCATCACGCCGACCACGCCGGGCCGGTCTGCGTGAGCGGGCCGAAGTGGACGCCGACCTGGGCGTGTCACGTGACATCCTGCACACAAGCCAGACCTATGCCGCTTTTTTCACTATGGGACTCCTGCTCCCGGCCCCGGTACACGGCTATTGTGTCCGGTAACATGAGCAGCGCGCCGCTATGGGACCTAGACCGACTAGTGGACGCCGCCGACATCCCGTTTGAGCACGACATCGCCAAAACCCCCCGCAATGCCGACGTGTGGTTGCTGTACTACACCCACAAGGCATCGCACAACGCTACCACCTGGTACAACAAGGTGTTTATCTTGGAAAGAGCCGTGCGCAGTGCGCCGCAGTCGCTCCCGCTATGGCAGACGTACCTCGACATGGTCGTGGGTGCCACACAGTCCTTGTCCTACTTCCACCACAAGCAGCAGTTTCTTCTTGTCAACCGGCTCTTTGACCGGGCCGTACTTGCCTTACCGGAAAGCCACGATATCTGGGCCAAGTACCTTGCCTTTCTCACCAAGACACAGCCGAGTGCAGTCACCTTGATCCGCAGAACTTTCAATCTCGCCTTGCGCAGTTTGCCCGTGAAGGCGCACTCGTTGGTGTGGCCCGAGTACTTGGCATTTGCCGACTCCGTGGGCGGGAAAACCGCCGCCAAAGTATACGCAAAGTACTTGCAGTACGTGGAACGGGACATTTTCACCGGAGTTAGAGCCGCGCCGGGCCAGTTTTCGGGGTCTGCAGAGGCATTTATCGACAAATTCGTCGAGGTTGGTGCCGCGCTCCAGGTTTCGCAGCTCTACGAAACCGTGCTCAACAGCCCGCACGAGTACATAGCGCTATCGAAAACCGCCCTCCAGTTCTGGATAGACTACATCGATTACATTCTAGAGGAGTTGGAGCAAAACGACCAGTACAGCATCGATGACGGGTATTTCGAGCTGCTAGTGCTACGGGGCATCGACAGGTTCCCCGACCAGATCGGCAAGTTCTACACGAAGTTGACCCAGTACTTCAAGTTCAAAGGCGGAAACGAGGACAAGGTGCGCTACTTCTACGACAAGGGAATCAAACAGTGCGTCACAGTGCAGGATTTCTTGCTACTATACAATGCATACATCAGCTTTGAAGAAGAACTAATAGACGCGCTTGGCAGCCAGTTTGAATCGAATCCCGACGACGAAAAGTTGAACAATGAGTTGGAGTACCGCATGTACTTTTTCAGCAGCTTGATTTCTAACAGGCCCGTCTGGTTGAATGACATGATGTTGCGACAGGACATCAACAATTTGGACGTCTGGTTTGACAGATTCGAGTTGTATACCGATGACTTGAATAAGCAGCTCCTGACTTTTGCCCAGGCCCTTATGCAAGTCAATCCCTTTAAGGCCCATTCTTTACTGGACAAAGCGGAAAACAAGTTGTCGAAAGTCTGGATCGATTACACCAAGGTTTACTCAAGCAAGGGCGATTATAAGACGGCCAACCTAATCTTCACAAAGGCAATAGGTTCGCAGTTTATTCACCCCGATGAACTTGCGGATGTCTATATTGCCTGGAGTGAGATGGTGTTGGAAAGCACCGTCAAGGATGCTGACGAAAGGTCGGTCCAAATTATCCAAGAAGCATTGTCGTCAAATGACGCCGCCGTTGACTACGCAGATTCATCTATAGACATTCATAAAAGAATCAGCAAGTCAACTAAGTTATGGTTATTCTATATTGACTTATTGGAATCATTTATCGAGGGCGCGGAAGACTCAGAGGCAATTAACAAAGTAATAGAGGCCTATAATAAGCTAGTCGAAATCAAAATTGCCACCCCCAATATCATAATCGCGTTTGCGAACTTCCTCGAGGAATACAACTACTTTGAAAAGTCATTTTCGATCTATGAGGTTGGCTTGAGACTATTCAGAGATCCAACTATAAAATTTGAAATTTGGAATATCTATTTGACAAAGGTTCTCAAACTGACTAGTGACTTCAGCACGGAAAGGATAAGAGATCTATTCGAGCAGGCATTGATCGAAGTGCCACCTTATCTCTGCAAGCAATTTATAATATTGTATTCCACGTTTGAGCAAGAACAAGGATTCATCATGAACGCCATCAAAATATTGAAGTCGGGACTAAAGCAGCTTTCACTCGATAAGATCGACGATCCCACTGTCAAGTCATTTAACAAGGACCAGTTCAGGGAGGATAAGTTTAATGTATACTTGATGTTGATTTCGAAAGTTGAAGAGTTTCAAGACGAAATAGAGCTCAGGAAGATCTTGACAACTGCAATCCAGGATATCGAGTTGTCTAGTCGTAACTTGGTAGAACTCACTAATAAGTTTATTCTGTTTGAAGCCAGCTTGAATCAATACGATCGAGTGAGGGGCCTATTCAAGTACATCATAAGACTAATCAAAAATAGTGATGATAGACTATGGTCAAATTGGGAGCAGTTCGAAATCAACCACGGCGACGAAGCCACCTTCAAAGACATGCTTAGATTTAAACGGTCTATCCAGGAGGAGTTTAAGAATATCCAGTCCTTCAAAGAGTCAGTCAATCCAATGGGATTTGTCAAGTCGTCAGATGGGCCCAAGGTGTCATCTATCAATGCAAGCGAGACTGAGGCTGAACCCGCCAATATTAATCCCGATGAAATTGACCTAGACATGGATATGTGAACGTGTATATATTTAACGAAAAGCTATACAGGTGCGTATTAAATGCAAACGAGAATTAAAGTTTAAGATCTTTTAAATATGTCCTTCCATTTGTCAGTAAATGAATCGAGATTTACGATTTGGTCTGAGCTTTTGTTAAATCTAATTGGCTTATTTGATTTGAACAACTCTTGGTAATTGTTCCAACCAATATGGTAGTATTGGAATATGACCATCAAAAAGGTTTGAATAACCTTAAGATTATTTTTATCCTTCGATTTTAATGAATTCGAGTAAATGATCATGCTCTGCAAAAGTCTGATCAAGACTTGTAAGACCGACGAGTTCAAATCAGGATCATCAGCCAATGCTGCTGTTGTGGCAGTAGTAGTCGTGGTTATTGTAGTCGTGCTAGAGTCTTTAGACGAGTTTGGACTGATCGAAGTTGGATCATTAGGTTCAGATTCACTGAGACTAACCGTTGATGTAGAATTAGGAATACTGCCGCCAGGAGAAGTGAAAGAAAATGAAAATTGGTTCGTTTGGCTCAAAATAGGAGTCGATGGAGCGGACAAGCTTAATGGTAGTTGATCGTTTAACAGTGTCAAAATGTAAAAGAAACTGTTTGAATTCAAACCCTCAAATTCTTTTAACCCATCATTGTTTTTGAAACCAAGCAAAAACTTTCTAATGTAACTTGTCATTGAAAAGTTATTCAGACTTGTCCAATTGCTTAACGACTTGTTCAATTGTGATAAAAACTCACTTGTAAATATTTGCCGGTTAAAAAGTTCTAATAAACAATAGATCTCCTGCAAGCTTTGACTATTTTGAAATAAAATCAAAAAGAATGGAATCAAGAACATTTCGTCGTGCTTGGACAAGCCAAATTCCGATAATGACTTAATGTATAACAAGTACTTGAAATTGCACTTGAAGCTCTTAATCTGCTCACTGGATTGTTGAGCCAAAATTGAAGAATACAAGGGCCTCTTAAGGACCATATCGATAATTTTGTTAAATTCTAAATCCTTGGAAACTTTAATCGATTCCAGAAGTAGTTTGTACTTTTCGTCAAACACTTTAAATGAATTATTAATGGTGTGAACTGAATCTTGACTGTTGCTGTTACTTGATAAAATTCCCATGAGAAATTGATATCTTAGTGTTTTTGGGATATTTGAGTCCCAACTGAGCTTCCGGATGCTATTCTTATCTTGATTAAACTTTTTGTTAAACTCCTCTCTGTTTTCATTGACGTTGTCATTGCTGTCATTAAATAAATTCATATGCACTTTAAACCATTCTTGCTGATTCTGTTGATAAATCTTTGAGGTTCTGAATCTTGCGTCATTTAAACTCTTGGTGTTTAATTCGTAATTGCTCAATACTTTTTTGAATTCTTTATTATGCTTTGATTTGTCATTGACCGATTTTGGAGGTAAGTTGATTGGTCTGGTTTGATCCACAAGGTTTAATTTTTCAGACGATATCAAATGCAAATCCTCCATGGACGATTGTGATTTTATAAAGTTTGGTAATTTATACATCACAGATTGTTCCCTTGACAGCTTAATCAACTTTGAAAAGGAAGCCGATCTCTGACTATAATATTGACTAATGTTTTGGGTAATTTCGATTTCATCATTAGTGTAATTGAAACTAGAAGTGACCGTACTGTTGGCTTCTTCCATGTCATCATCTTCCTCGATAATGCTATCTTGAGTTACATTAGTAATTACACCAGAAACATTGCCTACGCTAGAACTGCTGCTTCCTCTTCTTGAACTTGACGGCGACACTCTTGACAAGTCTGTTTGTGAGCCCAATCTACCGGGCAAGGGCATTGGCTTGATGTAGGTATTGTACTTATCAACGTCAGTGACCAAATCGCTACGCGATAATCCGCTGTCCTTATTCTTTGTCGAATTAGAGCGGCTGGGGATAGAAGAGCCATGTCCTGGTGTAAGTTGCACATGATGCACCGAAATAGGACTCAAGTTCCCTTTACCGGCAGGGGTATTTCTAGAAGACGAGCTTTTCATGTACAATTCAGCATGGTTTTTAATAACTGGAACATTAAATACCAAGTGGTCCAAATCAGTGGATAAGATCTCCTCGTCATTGTCGTTATCATCATATTTCTTCTTTCTCAAGAGTTGACGCTCTTTGATTTCCTTAGAACTTATGTATCTAGTCTTCGACCTGCCCAAGATGGGCCCTCCAGCCGCAGATGCAACTGAATTCGACCTTAATAATGGCTTGGGCTTAGGATGCACGTTATGATGTATGTTTGACGATGAGAATGATTTGAGATTCTTGTAAGGAGCATTAGCACCACTGCTGCCATCGTGTGGCGTACTGAACTGAACCGGTGGGGTTCTGTATTTGTCAAGTATGGGACTCACAGAGTCGGCAGCTGGTGCCGACGAACGCCGTTTCATTTTCTTGGAAGGTGTACTTATCACCGAGGAAGAAGAAATGATCGTCGAATTAGTCACTTCCTCGGTACTGATGTTACTTTCAACTTCATCCTCATCATCAACTATGACATGTCTGGTAGTGTCGTCATTATCGTCGTCTTCGGTAGCCATCAGATTATACTTCGGGCTGCTGCCATTAAATATGGACGGGGAACCGGAGGATGGACCGATAGACTGACTGGTCAAGGAGTTTAGTCTTGAGTCAACCAAGTTATTGGCTTCTAGTATAGGATGGTCGAATTGTGACGACAAAATCAGGCTCGACTCATCCGAATAAAAGGACACCAACGACTCTCCAGATATGGGTCTTTGTATTTTACTTGATCCAGACGGCAATGGAGGCAACTGCAGATTGGGTTTTAACGAATGAGGGCCATTGGCATTATTGTTGGACAACTTTTGAATATAGTAGTCACCGGGCCGTTTGCTCACCTGCGATTCATTCAAGGTGTTCAACGACGATAACGACACCACCCGCTTTGGCGCAGTCAACGAGGTGGATGATCCGCTGTTACTAGTGTATTTTTTCTTTGACAAGGACACGGATGAAGCGTTGCTTGTGATCGTGCCATTAGTGGAGTTGAGGCTCGAGGTAGAGTAGTTGAGCTTTCTGAGCGTGCCTGTATTATGGGTAGCCGATATGGATATGTCGTAGTAGTTTTTATTATTCGTATTAATGTTATTATTATTATTGTTGGCGGGATAACTCATGATGAAAGCGATAGTGTAGCAAGCGAAGGAAATAGTTAGTTATGGTAGCGAAAGTAGTGGATAGCAAGAATCAAACCCATAAATCTGAATGTTGTGTAGCGAAACAGAAGTGGCTGATATGAAAAAAAGCGACTGGATGTGATGGCTTGCACGGAAGTGTACGCTGGGACACAGGTGGTAAATTAAGGCTGAAATAATCTAGGGGCGAGGATAATAGGCGAGATATGCAGTGGGATGGTGACCTTAAGTTGCGCTAGCAGGGCGCAGCCAGATGAGATACGGGGGTGCTGTAAAAGAACCAGTGGCACACACAACGCTCAGGAGAAAGCCGATATACGACACTAACTTTGGACCCAGAGCCTGTTTTATATATAGCTACGTCTACTATGTCGTTTGTTTATGTTTGGGATATGTACCTTAAAAAAATTTTGGTATACTGGGATCTGTGTGCAGTCTTGCAATTTCAGATTCTTGGTTGGGGTCAAGATGACCACAGTTAAGCTCAAGGGGTTTACGGGGCCACTGATCTCGGTACCGGGGGCGACGGACCCTATTCGGGGTCTCGACTTTGTCTGTTATTGCCGACTCTACCCTGGGCTGTATTGTTATGTGGTAATGGAGCCAGGTAAAAAATATGGGCTAGTTGCTAATAATAAATCACTATTCCCAATAGGGACATTTTTTGGTTGGATTGGGAGTGCGTCAAAAAAGGGAGCAGCAATCGGCCGGAATTGCATGGTCACGTGAGGCGACCGGATCTCGGTCCTACGCCCTACACTACTTGGTGCCAATAAATAAATATACATCTAACTTCTACGTCTAAAAAGTGTCTAATTGCGATCGGCCTCGATCCAGTCCGTAGTACTCATCTGGGTCAACCGCGACAATGCCCTGGCAAATGCGAACTTCTCTTCGTCGTTGACAAACATGGCTGCTTTTTTGGCAATCGACTTGTCAAACCCGTGCTTCAACACCAAGTCGTCGTTGGCGAAACTATCATCGACCAGCTTGTTCTCCTTTTTCTGGTCCTCGTTTTTGATGTACAACTGGAAGTTTCCCTCCTTCAAGTCTTCGGGTTCCACAAACAAGTCTTTGAACGGAGCCACGGAAGTCACCGCCAAATTGCCGTGATTATCGTAGACCGCATCCAAGAACGTAATAAACCGCCTCACTTCGTCTCGCAAGTTCACACTGAGATACGGAATATCGGTTATTATGAACGCGCGAAAGCTCTGGGCGAGTGTTAGGTAGTCTCCGGCAGCCAATTTGTTACCACACAACTCGTTAAACGTAAACTGGGCCACTTTGGGTGGTGAGCAGATTGGCACATTCAATGTTCTACCCCACACATTGAGGTCAATCGATAATTTTTCGTCAGTGTGGTCGGGATCGTCCTTGCCATCCATCTGGTTGAAATAGGAATACCAGGTGTCTACATGTTTCTTGCAATGGGACTGATTGGCCGCCAGGAGAAACTTGACACCCGGCTTAGGATTGTAGTAATTGGAAGAAATCGGTTTGGGGACCTTTCTGTAGTCAATTGGCGAATTCAAGTAAATCACCCGCGTCTGCAATTTGATCAACTGAATACAGGGAATAAAGGACACTCTCTGGATACCATTGAGATACAAATCGTCGGGCGCACGATTTGACGTGGCAAACAAGATAACGCCGTGGTCGCTGTTTAAGAGCATCATCAAAAGTCTTCTTAAAAGCATGGCATCGGCAACGTCGGTGACTTGGAATTCGTCAAAACACAATACGGTTGCCTCACTGGCAATCTCGTTGGCCAATATCGGGATGACATCGATATCGTTGTGCGTGTCACCCAACGCCGTGGTGCTGTTTCCCTTGTTGTACTGCATTTTCAACTGGTGGGATCTTTTATGCAAGTGCTGCATGAACTGATGGAAATGGATTCTCTTCTTGGGCAAATGCTTGGGGATGGTGTTGTAGAACAAGTCCATCAACATGGTCTTTCCGCACCCCACGTCCCCGTAGAGATAAATGCCCTTTATTTCGTTTTCTGTGAATTCTATTGGTTTCTCTTCTTTCTTGACTTCCAGTCTGCTCAAGAAGGACTTGAAAATGGATTTAATCTCGAACTTGGGCTTCAAGTCCTTGATGTTGGGGGCTACTAGCGTGGGGGGCTGGTACGCCATGAGCTTTTCGTGCAAAATGGACAAACTGGAGATGATTTTCCGCTGGTATGGGTCATCTCTGAGTCTTCCTAATTCGATTTGTTTGTTGTACTGTTCGAGTGGGGTAATGTAGCCCTTGTGCTGAAGAGACGGGAAAGATTGGTGCAACGCTCTCACGACACGGGCGTTGCCCCTTGTGAATGGAGCTGGCGATAGTCTTATCATGAGGGAATGAAAAAATTAATGGTAATAATGCAAGTGTCTAAGCTGTGTATGGGGTCTATAATGGTACATATGAAAAACATCCACTGGGCTCTGATCTTTTCTCGGTGGAGGCAGAAAACAGGGTCAAAAGCAGCAGTACTGGGCAACAGGAGACTCAACAAACCTAGGAACGCGGCACAAACTAGTCTCCTATATACGTCCACATCAACAAGCAGGTGGGTGACCAGAATGAAATCTGGATGAATCGTGATGAGATAATGACCATTTACGGTGGTTATAATTTGTCCCGCGCCTTTTACCGTTTTGTGGAGTATGTCGCAAAATTTCAGCACCCATTTAGAAGGACCGTTTTGCTCGGAGATGCTTCGGAGTAGACATTTTCTTGTGTATGACGAGGCGGATGGCTTGTGGGGATGCGGCAAGTAGTGGTTCTCTCGTGGGAGTCGCTGGAAGTGCTGGTTTGGGTGGTTGTGCACTTTTGGTGCCTGATTCGCCAATGCGACATTTTCGTATCCGGGCACAAGTACAGTATCAATTGCACCCACTGCCTTGTAGATGCTGGTGCTAGGAACGGGGTGGCTAGGCAGTACCCTTGGAGTGCTGTTAGCTAGATATTCTGTTTGTTTATAGTCTATTCTGTGTTTACGGTCTATTCTGTGTTTATGGTGTCTGTAAGGAAATGTAGAATGCATGATTGATCGCTTACGTAGTGGGATACAAGCCGAGAAACACACATTCTGAGAAACACAACCTGACAAACACATGCCGACAAACACATGCTGATACAGCTCAGAAGTGCACGTCTAGAGATTGCCCAGTACGATATACCGTGATGGGAAAAGTCTGTGCACCGAATACCCCAGGTGAGCCGATCGGACACACTCAAGAAAAGCACAGATACAGGTAGAGTTGTAGACAGACCCCTCCAGTTGTTAAGTATTTCGTGGGACATTCACACTCATTTCCGTATCATTTACGCCAAGTAGAGATGCGATTTGGTGTATTCTACAGACTGGGCTTTTGTTGAATGAACAACGAAATAAGGCCAACTAAAAGACAACCGAAAAGGGCTAGGACCAATTGGGTTGTATCTTACAGATAATGTGATCAATAGCGTCCGATCCGACTACCACTCCCTGGGGATTCACGGCTAAACCGTCTTTGCAGCCGCCCTCCAACTGGTAGCGCGGGCCATGAAATCCGCGGACAAAAATCAGCACCATTATCACCACTACCGCTTGCCCAAACCACACGCAGCACTGGCGCCCCATGACCACAATCGATCTTCACGAGGTGTCGGAGGTGACCACCAAGGTGCACTCATTCAAACAAAACCCCAACCGATTGAAACCACCGGCCAGAAGATACAAGCCCGTGAAACAAATCATCACCGATGAAGCCAAGTACTTGCAAACAACCAAAACGCAGCTCACAGTGGACTCGCCCACCTACTCCCTGATAGCGTCTCCGCCCAGTTTGAAGCCGCAGAAAAACTACTGTGACATCACGGGGTTGGTGGGAAACTACAAGAATCCGGCCAACAACTTGCGTTTCCACAATGTGGAAATCTACCAGGAGATCATCAAGAACATGCCCAGTGGGGTGGACCAGGAGTATCTCGAGTTGCGGGGTGCGAATGTCATATTGAAGTAGTGTATAGTGTAGTTGATGGTAATGTATAACGAATGAGAAGATAGAATAGATCGTGTTTTCATGGAAGCGTATAATAATGGTGTAGAGATAAAGAAAATGAAGGTAGAGGAGACGTCAGAATAGACGAACAGGTTAGAATACTGCCTATTCCCGAGGGTGGACAGTTACATGGACGGGTCGCAAAGTTAGATAGTCTACTTGCAGTGTCGTAGTAAGCAGTCTACACTAAACACTCTACTGGCACAACTGGCCAAGCTAAATACTCTACATAATAATCTCGTAGCAAACTCCACGGAAACAGCCTCGTAGCACTAAAGCATAATAATCAACTATGCTAAACCAATCCTACTATACCCAATTGCTCACTATGCGGGCAATGTTGCTATCAAAAGTGGCGCTTTCAATCATCTCGTCGTTGCTGGAGCCGGGCTCCGCGTAGTTGAACGGGTTGCAGATCAACCGGAGATAGCACTTGTACACGCTCAGGAAAAGCGCCTTAATGTCGTCGAATTTGACCTTGTTGTACACGCTGTTTTCGTCGCCGGTAGACGACACGCCAACCACGATCTTCAAGCCGTTGTTGGTCTCGTAGCCGTACACCTGCACACCGTCCTGGATGAAGAGGAGGATCACGCCGCTGGTTTCGTGCTGGCTCTGGTGCACGTAGTGGTTGTACTGCTGCTCGCGGAGATTGAGCGACGACGGCGACGCAAAGATGTCGAGCGCCATGTGCGAGAGGAAGTTGTACTTGAGGAAGTTGTCGTTATCGTCACGGGAGCCGCTGCCGCAGTTGAACGCCTGGATGTAGATGGGCTTGTCGTTGCGGGAGATGAGCGAGATGAAGCGCAACGACTGGTTGTTGGGCTGCTGCTGCGGCACGGGGGTCTGGGATAGTATGCTGTCGGGCTGTTTGAGGGGCGCTACGTCGGACATGGGCTGCGGTGGTGGTGGTGGTGGTGGTGGTGGTGGTGTGCCTGGTGGGTAGCGAAATAGGCGGTTTGGGACGAAATACACGTGACCAGTCACGTGACACAATAAATCACATGACACAAACACAGACCACGTGACGCATACCACGTGACATCAATATGACACAAAACGACACGAACACGTGACAAGCAGCACGTGACACACAGCCCTAAATATAGATCGGCCCGCATCCCTGCACACACTATACGAGACGGTACGAGCCGGCACAACCACAGGGTGGAGCATGCGACCCACAATGGGCCCCAGGCAGCGGTGGTGTACCCGGGAGGTGTAGTGGCAGGAGTGGCACGCGGTGCACAATGCCCCCGCCAGACCCGCCAAACCGCAAGCATACTGCCACCAAACACAACACGCACACAGCCCGCTAAGCCCATGCTTTTCTTTTTTCCCCCTAAACCCCGGTGGTAGGAAATAACACGCCCATTTTTCGTGCCACTATCAACACCGCTGGTAGGGTTGTTTTTCGGGGCCCATTTCGGCACGGGTGTGTTTCTGGTGTTTTCTGGTCTTTTCTGCTCCCACCAGCACAGACGTACTGTCCTTGACCGCCCCTCGTTTACGATCGCAGGCTGCACCCCACCCGGACACAAAGCCGAATAAAGTCGAAATACGCACTCCAAAACCGGTGTGTCACAAATTGTCCTTTTGTCATTTTTTGGTTTAGCCTGATCCACCTTTTGACGAACCCGCTTGACGCTTCGAATTAGACGACCGCCGCACCATGGCCATTTTCAGATCCAAGTCAAAACAGCCCGGCAAACCCCGGTCCGCCGCCAACATCGACGTCAAGATCTCGTCCAAGGACGAGGAGCAGTTCCAGTTGAACTCGTCCTCGGTGCACGACCCCATCCTCACCGCCGTCAACGAGGCCCAGCCCTTCGAGCAGGCCGCCAACAAGTACGACAACAGAAGACCCTCCTACTTGAGCCAGGGCTCGCACGACTTGAAGGACATTTTCGGCAACGCCATCGACAGACCCGACGTGCTGAACCCGACCCGCTCCCGCAACGAGAGGCCCTTGGACACCATCCGCGGGTTTGAGTACGCCATCACCGGCGACTTGACCTACCGCGACCAGTTGGAGACGTCCCGGTTGGGGTGGGGGTTCCACGAGGATTTCCCCCACTACAACTTGCAGCAGCACCCCGCCGGCGCCGGCGACCCCACCCTCTCGGGCGCCAGCGCCATCTTCAACCACAGCAACAGCGCGGACCAGGGCGTGTACCAGGGCAACAACTACAGTGCCCTGAGCTTGAGACCCGAGGCCAAGCAGAAGAAGAAGAAGGGGTTGTTTGGCAGAAACAAGTAGGCGCTACGGTAGAGGGTATCGTGTATGGTGTATAGGGTTATGGCTTTTCTTTTTCTCTTCTCCCCTTCCTGTTAGTAGCTGATTATTATGTTCTAGACCTTTGGTCCCGACTCTGTAGCTGTGTATTGGGCGTACGCAATCGGTCTATATAGTTTGACACGGGCACATTACAAAGGTTTCATAATTTCTTCATACAACATCATCTTGAGGTCCTCGATCGACAACTCGTCCTTGTGCTTGTCGAAATCAAAGAAATCCTCGGGGATCTTCTCGCTGATGGGCTCGTCGTTGGGGTCGTGGTACAACTGCAAGTACGGGTGCTTCAACGCGTCGTCCACCGTGATCCGCTTGGCCGGGTTAAAGATCAACAACTTCTCCAACAAGTCCAACGCAAGCGGGTTGATCTGCACGTTCAAGTTGGCAAACAACTGCTGGAACGGGATCTTCTTGCAGAACGGGAGCGACCGGATGTACTCGCGCGCCCTCTTGCTCTTGATGTTGTAGTAGTCTTCCATGTTGGGCGTGCCCAACACTTCCATGATGAGCCACAACTGGTTGTGGTAATCGCGCCCGGGGAAAAGCGGTCTGCCGCTGAGCATCTCGGCTAGAATGCACCCCACCGACCACACGTCGATCGCCGTGGTGTACTCTTGAAACGTCAACATGATCTCGGGCGCCCGGTACCAGCGCGTGGCCACGTACTCGGTCATGTACCCGAAGTTGTCTTCCGACGATGCTATGGACCTGGCCAAGCCGAAATCGCATACTTTCAAGTCGCAGTTGGAGTTCAAAAGGAGGTTGGACGGCTTGAGGTCTCGGTGCAACACGTTGGCCGAATGCAATGCCTTCAAGGCCCGGAGCGTCTGGTAGATGAAGTACTGGATGTGGTCATCGGTTAGCTTCTGGGTTCGGATGACCCGATGCAAGTCCGTTTCCATTAGCTCCTGGATCAAGTAGATCTCGTTGAAGTTGTCGTAGTTGACGGGTCGCTGGATCGCCAAGATACTGATGATGTTCTCGTGGTTAAAGTGCTTGAGCAACTTAAGCTCGCGGAGCGTCCGCAAACATAGCATCGATCTTTCGAACGGCAATATCTTCTTGATGGCCACCTTCTGCTCGGTGGGCTTGTGTATGGCCGAGCACACTATACCGTAGGCGCCCTGGCCCACTATTTCTAGTATCTGGTAGTGGCTGGAGACATTGAACGTCACCTGTTGCTGATTCTGTTGATTCTGTTGTTGATTCTGTTGCTGTTGCTGTTGCTGTTGCTGTTGCTGTTGCTGTTGTTGTTGCTGTTGTTGTTGCTGCTGCTGTTGCTGTTCTATATTCATGTTTCTAGTCTATGTGCAGATTTCAATAATACAGTTGGCAAAAGACAAACGTTGTGCTGTGTGGGAACTGAAAGGGAAACGAAATGCCGGTGGCTGGTGGTTCAAAGCAAACACAACAAATAAATAAATAAATAAATAGATAGACAACAAATCAGTGTCAGCAATAAATAATAAATAATAGGAATGAATGGCCCGGTTCAAAACAGCAAGAATGGCTAGTGGAGCTGGTAGCTAGCTATTTTGTGAGATAGTCGCAGCTGAAACACAGCAGGGAAGGCGATAAACGGGAGTTGCTGTGGCAGGGAGACGGAATCTGGAGTGGATGCCGGCAATGGTTTTTGAATGTCACAAGCTAGTCAGGTGTCTGGCACAGCGATGAGGCGAATTGTGGTGTATTTATACTGCTACACTCAAGACCTCCAGACGTTGGTACTAGCTGAAAAAACGAAAAAAAAGAAATTCGGTGTATGACGAAAACTCAAGACTTGTCGAAAAAAAGCAAATCAAAAATGACAAACCCACAGTTTGAGACAAGCGGGCGACACGGGGAGGGAAGCAAATGAATGGACAGCTACAAAGAACCGGGGCTGCGGGCAACTGGGACGTCGACTGAGGTGAAACGAGTAAACGGTGACAAATTGGAAACGACCCGATCAAAAAGCAGACCGAAAACAAAAACAGAGATAGTGGTAAATATTTATAGTGATGGCACCACCACGCGATGAACGGTACCAATTACAGGTTACATATTTGGGGACCGGTCGGGGACGTCGCTGCGTTATGATAATGATGGAGGAGCCGAGCGAATTGTCCCATTCAGTCGGCTCAGCTGTATAGGGCTTACCAGGAACATGTTTCGTTAATAGTTTCAGGTGGTAATGTGTCGTACATATTCTGAAACATGACACTAAACACAAACACAAATAATATTATCAGGTACCAGGAACACACCACAATAATATTCGGGCCATAAGGTACCAGGAACGCACCTCGTACTTGTTTGGGTCTAGCCCGCATGGCTGTTTACCCTTTCTCGTTTTGGTGCTGTTTCATCTATGTGTCAAACTGTTTCAGATTGGGTTTACGATCTGGGTCTGCTATACGGGTTTAAACCGGGCGCCAGTGCCCTCCACGTTTGTGCTAGGCCTCACTACCACGTCAACCACGCTGCGGGTGCTGAGACCACCCTGGCTGCCTCATCGGGATGGCCCCCAACCACACCGATGGGCCGGTGCTCGGGCCAGAACCCAGCCCAGACCAGCCTGGTGGCCCATTTCCCGATCGGGCCAATGCGACAACAGTGACACAAAGCCGCCAGGCGCACCATCCACTAATGCTTATTTACCATATGTCAAGTTCTGTACCGAATGCAACCGGGATAGCCAGCACAAGTTACGGGATATTTTACAAGGGGTAAAGTTACTGATCGGATTGTTTGGCGATCTTCTTCTCGTATCCATGCCAGCGCAACAATGGGAACATCCATACAGCTGCGGCAATTTCGTTCGTATCTCGTGATTACGCTAGCGGTAATATGTAATTTCATCTACGGGCTTACGAGAGCGTTAGTAATCAGGACATTTGGTTCGTATATTCCGATCTAAGGCGGGCCAAATACGACATTTCTAGTGTACATAGACAAAAACAATAATACCAGCACCAAAACTAGTTCATGCAGCCACTTCCTTCTTCTTCTCCAACGACCGCTCCAATTGTCTCGATCTGTCAAAGTAGAGATTGGGGTGGTTGATGTGCATGCTCTCAGCCACGGCCGCCTGCTTCTGCGACTGCAATTGACCGATTTGTTTGGAGTGCGTCAACTCGAACACCCTCGTACAGGCAATGGTGTAGTCTCTGTTGTTGACGTCATCGACTATTTCGTTCAACTGGTGCTGGTCGTTGATCCCCAACTCGTTCAAGTTGGCTATCAAGTTGTTGACGGTCAAGTCGCGGTAGGGACACCCGTGGAACTCGTCCTTGCCGGGCCGCGGCTTGTTGAGGATGGTAGCGCAGTCCCACGGCTTGTAGTTTATTCTGGCCCCCTCCAACCCGTAGTTGTGGCGGATATTGTACTTGTACTCCTTATTGAACTTTTCCTGGTTGATCTTGCGGCTGAACTGCACGGCCCAGAACTTGAGCGCCTCGTCGACATTCAAGCCAATGCCCTTCAAGAAAAGACCCAACTGCTGTCTGCCGGCGTACTTCAAGTGGTTATTGGCAGACAAGTTCTTCTGCAAGTTTCTGGCGCACAACGGGTAGTGCTGCAAGATCTGGGGCGTCTGGATGGACTGGGCATTAATGTCGCCCGCGTCGTCGCCGTTGAAGTTGCTGGTGTCGTACTGCACGTTGGAGAAGTTCATGCTCAAGTTGTTCAAGAGCGGCAATATCCGGTCGTCTTCCTCCAACCTGGGCAACGTCTGGAACGTCCGGACAAGAATGGAGTTGAGGTTCTCCTGGAACTCGCTGACGATCAAGTTCAACTGCAAGCTGGAGGGGATGTACGCCCAGCCGGCCCTCAAGTAGATGGACCGCGTGTTGATGAGCGAGGCCACCTTCTCGAACGGCAACTTTATAAAGTTCTCCTTGAGCCGCATGTGCTGCTTCACGTGCTCGGTGGAAATGTCGGCGGCCGGGTTGCCTGTTTCGGCCAACAAGTGGTTTCTGACCACGAGATTGGACGCGCAGTACAACTCGTCGGCAAGCGAAAGCTTCTCCTCCTGGCCGATGAACTTCCAGTTCAACTTGCCATTGTTGGCCTCCAAGAAGTCGTTCTGCTCCTTGGGGGACAACATGTTGAACCTGATGCGGAACAAAATCGACTCGTTTTTGATGAACTTTTTGCGCAACTCCTCGCTTCTGCAGAACACCAACCGCAATATGAAGTGCGAGTAGTGGTCCTTGCGGCGCTCCTGGACCATGGCCGCCGTGTCGGTGCCACTGCTGAGCGGGAGATACTTGAGCAAGAGCGGCCTCAACAGCAACTCGATATCCTTCATCAGCTTGGACCGCGCCACGTAACTCTCGATCTCGATCAACACCTTCAACCGGTCGATGGACCAGTTTTCAAACTGCTCGAGCGTGATTTCCTGCAATGGCGGAACGTCGTAGAAACTCAACCGGTGCTGGTAGAGATGGGCCATCTGGTGGTGGGCGTCGCCGCCCCTGTCGAATCCGGACTCGGTTTCGAAGTTTCTTCTGCCCGCGGTCTTCCGCTTGACTTGTCTGAACATGCTGGCTCTCCCAAATACCCGCTGCAGGCCTGCTTTCCCTGGAAAGAGCGGTGCACGGTTGCGGTACCGGTTTGTTGATTAAAGAAATCCACACGCGTCTGGAAAATGGGAAAAACATTTTTTCGCGCGCACGGTTTATGTGCAGGTCCGCAATTGGGCCAACGAAAAAATGGTGCGGGCCACTTTTCACGAAACCACAGTGCAAATCCACGGAAAGCGCCAGCACCACCACAGCAGCATGAGCGAGGTGCACATCGACTTGAGCACGTTTCACAAGCGGTTGCTGATCGTGCAGCGGCACTTGATCCAGGAAAAAATCGCGCAGATTGTCGTGATTGTGGGCGCGCCCGACGACGACAACACCTACAAGAAGTCCAATGTGGTGCAGAACTGGTTGTTGGGGTACGAATTCACCCACACGTTGCTATACGTCACCGCAGACAAGTGTGTGTTCATCACCAGCGAGGGCAAGTCCAAGTATTTGAACCACTTGACCAACAAACCCAGCCAGAACTCGAGCGATGTCGAGATTTGGATCCGAACCAAGGACGCCGACAAGAACAAGGGCTTGTTTGTCAACTTGCTCGGAAAATTGAAGACCCTCGGCCCCGAGTACGGGCTTGTGTTGAAGGACCAGTACAAGGGAAAATTCGTGGATGAGTGGCAGGCTGCGCTCAAGGAGGACGGCACCGAGTTCAAGCCGGTGGACATCTCGTTGTTGGTATCCAAGGCGATCGAGATCAAGGACTCCGAGGAGTTCCAGAACATCTCGGTTGCCTCCAACGCGTCGGTGGTGATGTTGGACACGTTCACCAACGAGATGATGACCATCGTGGACGAGGAAAAGAAGATCTCCAACTCCAAGTTGACGGACCAGATCGAGGACAAGATCGAAAACAACAACTGGTACAAGAAGTCCAAGTTGAACGCCAAGTTGAGGTCGGCCAGCTTTGACCCGGAGTTGTTGGAGTGGTGCTACTCGCCCATCATCCAGAGCGGCGGTGACTACGACTTGAAGCCGAGCGCCGTGTCCAACAACAACCAGTTGGTGGGCGATGGCGTCATCCTCGCCTCCATCGGCTTGCGGTACAAGTCGTACTGCGCCAACTTGGCCCGGACCTTCTTGATCGACCCCACCGCCGAGATGGAGGCCAACTACGACTTCTTGTTGGCCTTGCAACTGCACATTGCGACAGAGTTGTTGCAGGACGGCAAGGTGGCCAACGAAGTGTACCAGGGCGCGCTTGAATACATCAAGGCCAACCGGCCCGAGTTGGTGGCCCATTTCACCAAGAACTGCGGCTGGTTGATCGGCATTGAGTTCAGAGACTCCACCTTCATCTTGAACGCCAAGAATGACAGAAAGTTGGTCAACGGCCAGATCATAAGTTTGGCCATCGGGTTCAACAATTTGAACAACGCCCACACCAAGAATCCAAAGTTGAAGACCTACGCCTTGTTGTTGAGCGACACCTTCAAAATAACTGAGTCGGAGCCCATCTTGTTGACCGATTATTCCAAGCAGAGATCGGAAGTTTCCTTCTACTTCAAGGACGACACCAAGCCAGTAAAGCAAGAAAGAAAGCCCGACATCAAGGCTGAGTTGGACGGCTCCAAGTCCAAGATCTTGAAGTCTAAATTGAGACACGAATCGGCCACCAACGAAGACGACTCCAACGCTGATAAGTTAAGACAAGAGAATCAGTTGAAGTTACACGACAAGAGACAGCAAGAGGGTATTGCCAGGTTTTCCAAGGCCGACGCCACGGATTCCTCCGACTTCAAGCCAGTCTTCAAGAAGTACGAATCGTACGTCAGAGAATCGCAGATCCCTTCCAGCGTCAAGGATTTGAAGATCCACGTTGATTACAAGAACCAGACCATTATACTACCAATTTGCGGTAGACCTGTTCCATTCCACATAAACTCGTTCAAGAACGGTTCGCAGAACGAGGAAGGCGACTATACATACTTGAGATTGAATTTCAATTCGCCGGGCGCCGGTGGTAATGCTAGCAGGAGAGCCGAATTGCCTTACGAAGACAATCCGGAAAACTCCTTCTTGAGATCCATCACCTTGAGATCCAAGGACCATCAGAGAATGATCGATGTTTTCAAAGCCATCCAGGACTTGAAGAAGGATTCTGTTAAGAGGGAACAGGAAAGAAAGCAAATGGCCGACGTTGTCACCCAAGCCAATTTAATTGAACTCAAGGGCTCCAGAGTCAAGCGATTAGAAAACGTCTCTGTTCGTCCTCAACCAGAGACTAAGAGGGTTTCCGGAGTGTTAGAAATCCACGACAACGGGTTAAGATATCAGTCCTCCTTCAAAGCTGACCAACGGGTCGATGTTTTATTTTCCAACATCAAGCACTTGTTCTTCCAACCTTGTAAAGATGAATTAATTGTTTTGATTCACTGTCACTTGAAGAACCCGATTATGATTGGTAAGCGTAAGACATTTGATGTGCAGTTCTACCGTGAGGCCAGTGACATTGTTGTTGATGAGACGGGTGGTAGAAAGAGAAAATACAGATACGGTGACGAAGATGAATTACAGCAAGAACAGGAAGAAAGAAGAAGGAAAATATTATTGGATAAAGAGTTCAAGGCGTTTGCCGAGTTAATTGCTGATTCGTCCAATGGCTTGGTCGATTTGGATATTCCTTTCAGGGAATTGGGCTTCAACGGTGTTCCCTTCAGATCGTCAGTATTATGTATGCCCACCAGAGACTGTTTGGTCCAATTGATTGATCCGCCATATCTAGTTGTAACATTAGAAGAAATTGAAATCGCACACTTGGAAAGAGTCCAATTCGGTTTGAAGAATTTCGATATGGTGTTCGTTTTCAAAGACTTTTCCAAGCCGGTCGTCCACATAAACACGATTCCAATGGAATTGTTGGAAGATGTTAAGAGCTGGTTGACCGATGTTGACATCCCATTGAGTGAGGGCCAAGTTAATTTAAACTGGATAGCATTCATGAAAACAGTACAGGCAGACCCATACCAATTCTTTGCTGATGGTGGTTGGAGTTGTTTGACCGGTTACGGCGAATCAGACGAAGAAGACGAAGAAGACGAGGAGTCAGAGTTTGAAGTAAGCGACGATGATCCAAGTGATGAAAGTGCTGAAAGCGCCGAGGAGGACGACGAAGATGATTATGGCAGTGATTCCGGCAGCGGCAGCGAAGATTTCAGCGGAGATGAGGGAAGTGGAGATGACTGGGATGAAATGGAAAGGAAGGCTGCCAACGAAGATAAACAGCGCTTCAGGGATTAGAAGTCCCACCGGGAGTAATTTATGTAGCCCTATATGTGTATTGTTTTCTATTCAATAATAAATAAAGATTTCAGCTTAAATCAATGGAGCCCCAGATGTCTCTGAAACCCCACCATGAGGCACCTGATCCACAGACTCCTACCCAGAATGGTGATAAACATCCTTCAGCCAATGACCAGTGTAACACTAATGGCACTTGGATAACCTGTTTGAACAACGCGATCTTCCAGGATGAAGAGGACCATTCCAGAATGGGAGTTCTTCTGATCAACTCTACAATCTCTATAACCAAGTAGAGTCCCCAGATACGTGAACACCATATGTAAGTTTCAAACGACCACCAGGCATTGTCACCAGTACCTACCCAGTTATGGTCGGTGATCCAGCCCGCGTTCTCTAACAATTCTAGAACCAAACAATTAATAGACTGCAAGAAATTGACAACCCTATTTGATCTAGGAGCTGTGCTGGTGGGATCAACCATTGCGGTGAACTCATCTATTATCCATGGCATATACTTTATGGAATCGGTCAATCTATTGAAAATTCTGATATCAGACAAATAGGACGATACAGATTTCAAGTGTATCGCAAGTGCAGATGGTTTAGCAGCTTCCGTCTCATCATACACTGGCTTTGGTAAATTTACTAAGTTGCTCCAGAATTTGTTACTGGTATTATTGGTCGATGTGGTAGACAAATCGATATTGAGTGGTAGCAACACTTTTTTGAGGAGATTTATGAGATTGTACCGCTGGACCTTCAAAAAGTGCTTGATCTTATATCTGTTGTTCAAGACTGCCGACAACAACAACGTGAAGTAACATATAAAATATAAGTTAGCGTCAACAGTTGACGATTTAGCCAAAACTTTATCATTTATCTCTTGGTAGAATTTCCTGGAGAAAATTGACTTCTTCAATAAACTATTCAATTTGAGCAAGATGCTCAAAGGAATAGAACCTCCTGACTTCCCCAAGGATGACTTCACAGGATTTGACAACGGAGATATTCCTTGTATAGACATGATGCTGGTATTTTAAAACTGTTAACCAAAGAAAACAGAAGTCCATTATCACCATTTATATTTGCAGGAATTTTTGTTGGTGATAAAATGGACCTCGGATTCAATGTACTAAAGCGGAAAAAAAGTGTATGGTGGAAAAACGCTCTGCGATTGCAAATTAATTTGGTCCGGATATGCATGTTAAAAATTGAACACATTCAATGTAGATTAAGAATAAGAATAATAATAATAAATGACAAAACGAGCAACGAGAATTGAAGGTAAAATACATATAAAAACTATCTACTGATAATCACGGTTACAAAAGCTTCTGATCGTGTTCGTGTGACGATGATTTGATGTGATGCAAGGAGACGTGGGATCTGATAGCATCAATGGCAATACCTTCCTTTTCGGCAAATTGGGCCATTCCTCTTTGGTCTGCGGATCCAACAGTCTCTAACACAATTTCGTTGATTTCTTCGATGTCGTCTTGGACTTGGGGCAATAATAAGTTTAATATAACACCAATGAACCCAGTGACAGCAAAACCAGTTTCCATGACTAAGATGATGGCATTGAAAAATCCTGACAATGATCTATTTGGACCAGTGTAGGTAAACACATTGCTGAACCAGTCACCAATTAAGGTTGCACCCAAACCAGGCAATAAGGAAGCGGTCAAGAGAAAACGATCTCTTCTGGTAAATTCAGTAGTCGAAATAATCTTAAGACCCGACACTGCCACTGAACAGAACAAGAAGGAGGTCATACCACCTAAGACAGCACTTGGAATACTAACGAAGGCAGCGGCGAATTTGGAGAAAATACCCATAACAATAAGGAAAAATGCACACCAGTAACCGACGTATCTGTTGGCACACTTTGTAATTGAAATAACACCATTGTTCTGAGCAAAGGTAGACATCGGAGTCACGGTTAATAAACCGGATAATAAACCATTGAAACCATCAGCTAAGACACCACCTTGAATTCTGGATTCGTACAATTCACCTTCAACTTCCAATCTAGAAACATCTGAAGTAGCAGTAATATCACCGATGGCTTCCATCATTAAAGTGATATACACAGCCAATAACGGTAACACTATTGGACCATATACCTGCAATTTAAAGGTGTGGACCCACATGAAAGTGACAGTTGGGGCAGATCTGATGGTATCATAACTGAAGTAACCACAGGCAGCAGCAACAATACAACCAACCAACAACCCCACAATGACAGCACACGACTTCATGATTGGAGAACCGAATCTTTCAGCCAATATGATAGTCAAGTAAACTAAGAAACCCAAACCTATGAACTGAGCTGATCCCCAAGGCAAATTGAATTTACCGACGGAACACATTTCGCCAACACATCCAGAACCACCGACCCAGTCTTCAAAACCAGATTCAACTAAAGATGCACCAATTAAGAACACAACTGGACCAGTTACAATCGGAGGGAAAATCTTTTGTAAAGTCTTGGGGGGAATAAACGACAACAACATTTCCAATAAAGCACAAACGATACCTGTAGCCAAGATATGACCATAACCGTCGGGACAAGGCAAGGATTTACCACTGGCGTCAACTGGACAAGCTCCAGTTTTGTACATCAATGGAAAAGCGTTGGACACAACTGAAATCGTGGCAAAGGAAGTACCAACCACAGATAATAAGCCAGTACCTAAATAGTAGTTGGTACCGTAAATATGAAATCTAGTAATTTGAATACAGGACAAGATACCGGAAGTGATAAGCGAAGCACTAACCAAGTACTCTGTCAATTCAGCATCCAAATTGGCTACCCCGGCAATAATGATAGGTGGAGTTGCAACACCAGCCAACATGGCTAAAGCGTGTTGGAAACCCAAAAGCAAGCCTAAAAAGATTGGCATTTCTGAGTTCAAACCAAAGAATGGTTGGGTCTTTGGCTCCTTGGTGAGGAAAGGTATATCTGGAAGCAATAAGTAAGCATAATCGTAATCTCCAAAGAGACCCTCCTTAGTAGTTACCTTTTTAATTAGCCTTCTACCGGCTGACTTAAAATCAGGCATGGAAACCATATTAACAAGTAATTATTTATGATGATACTCGAGAAGCTGCAGACGAACAATAACAAAATCAAACCATGAACAAGGAATGGAGCAGAAGCATGTATTTATTTATACGAATCAAGATGTGATCTGGAGCACAAAATTTTTCACTTTCTGATACGGTTTAATCAAAAATTTAAAGGTAGAAATAAGCAACTGATAAAAAAAAAGTAAACGATGTCTAATTAATTTTAGATTGCAAGATTAGACACACAGTCCCAGAGAGATAAGCACTTCAATTAATAATCCTAACCGATGCACGAGCCCCTACCAAAGAAAATGGAAACACGGAATATACTACCTTTCTATTTTAACAGCCATTCGACCGTTAAAATGTGCGAATCGATAAGAAAAAGCCGGTGAGGCAAAACAGCGGAGAACGCAAAATGCCGAAACCAGATTTAAGTAGACCTGTATAGTCTACAAACTATACAGGCTCAGCAGAATGATATTTGCATACAGATAAATTGCATTTAACGGCCCGGTCTGGAACATTGCTTTCTTGCCCGTGTCTTCTGTAGTGTTCGATCTGTCCGAGCTATAGCTGATATTAACATCAGCATCACCACCACCACATCAGCTCAGCTCAGCGATAGACCACTGCTCCAGTTGTGTATAGCAACCTTCGTATGACACAATCTCATTGGCTTAAGATATCCACAAAAAAAATCTGTTTCCCTATTAGGATCGCAGATCGCGGAAAAGACCGAGATTCTCGTTTTAGATATGTTTTTATCATTATCGTAGTTACTTGAACTATATTTGAAGAAAGAACCTATAACGGCGCCTCGAACTACGGAATTAGGCCAAAAAACAATAGTAGACATAGTTATAGGAAGACTAAGTAGCGATCTTGCACTAAAACCTAAAGTACGAACATGAGAGTATGCGTAGAGTACTAATTGCAGTGTACCTCTCTACAATCATGTCTGAATCAAGCCGGACTGGTATCATAGATGGGCCTGAACCACTCACCTGGACTACATGCTCCAATAATTAACATAAATTGGTGTATGATTAACTTGCGCTGTAGGATAGTGAAGTTTCGGAAAGTTCCATATAGCAGATCTTCTTATTGAGCGCGCCTTCTTTTTCGGCCCCATATTTTCAACTTTCTGGCCGAATGGCCGTTAATTCTAATAACCACTCATAATCATAATCGCAGTCAGAGTCAGAGTCAGAGTCAGAGTCAGAGTCAGAGTCAGAGTCAGAGTCAGAGTCAGAGTCAGAGTCAGAGTCAATTGATACCTGATATATTGAAGATTTCATGTTGGCTTATATCTTATCGGAAGGTCCTTGATATTTGCAGCGAGAAGCTTTAATAGTTGACCCGGGAGTTGGTCACGATGGAAATGTCACGTGGATTAGCGCTAAATTATTACCACAACCATACTTCCTTAACTCGATAGGCTTCTGCTGGAATAACGGCTTCACTATATGCTAGATCAACTGCGATGCAAGAGCAATAGAGTTGATAAAAGATAAAGAGGCTAATGAAGCGTCCTACGATATATAATATGCATCGGCGGCTATTCTTGGTTATGAAGATCCGCCCCTAAAATCTGTCCCTTGTCTTTGGGGACATTGAAAGCCTCCCCTCATCCATGATAGCTGAAGCCCACAGAATTATAACCATGTACCAGATCGAAGCATCGTATTTTACAGATGGTAAAATGGCACGAATAACAGCTATATTTTGTTTGGGTAAAATGTGGCTAATGGCTAATGGGCTTCGCAAAACACCTAAAAATTTCATGTTGTACTAATTTCAATTGTTAGTACATGACCCCACTCTGAACGAATAAAAATTTGTGAAAAAAAGAATCCCCTTCTCAAAATACAGCACGAAGAAGAAATATTCTTAGATAGCTACCATAGACTATTCATCATAGAAGCTATTATTCGATTATAGCATGTGGCAAGGGGTAGTCGGAGTTGCCGTTCGTTTGCGATCCTGTTCCTGGCTCAATACCTCTTCATCCCAATCAGGTATCAGGGCACACTACAACAACTGAAATAATAAAATGTCGCGCATAAAAAAATTTGTTGTTGTCTTGTGCACTATTGCATATTTTGTCAGTATCTGTCATTATCAGATCAGGAATAAAAAGCGAATAAACTCTAGGTGTTTAAGTAGGGCATTGCACTGATACGTATGTGCTTAGTATAACAGATAACCATTGATACTATGCACGCGCCCAGACCGAGAATTTCTTATTCAAACTGAACCGATTTTCGGTGAAAACCGCAGAAAAAGAAATTCCAAGTTTAAAAAGCTTCCAGCGAGTCTCTATATTCATTCAGTATTGCAACAGCCTGTGATCCCTATATCTACAAGTTACAGTAACCCTACTATATGACCTTAAAGGAGAAGGGTTTCGTAAGGTACTTCAAGAAATCACGAAAGCCTTGAAAATGGACCGATCCATTCTGGGCATATTATTTCCGAGACAAGCTCAATAAAGTCTTAAACACGAATATCCGAACCCTAATCGTTTACAGTTCCATTGTCATTTCTTTTTGATCCAATTAATAACTTTAACACTGAAATCGTAATAAGTTGGTTTATCTCTTTTATCAGCAAATGAGCAGATGAGGAACCTGAGCTTGTTCGTATTTCAGGTTTAATGGTATTTACGTGTAATCAATCTCTCTACAATGTAGTTACAATGTATTCTCACAATGTCTACCGATACGGTAAACGACTTCCACATTCCCTCCAAGATATTGCCAGTACATTCTTGAAACACGTCCAAGCAAATGATCTAGTTGAAATGTGGTTAACACTCACGCGACCTTAGCAGCCCTACAATGCAACATAAAGTAAACAATGACCCGTATGCATAATAGAAAAACTAATATACACTCTTCAGACAATATTTGTGTCTTTCACTTCCTTATTGGCTCTACATGAACGGACAAAGACAATTTAAACGACATTACTAGTTCCAAAAAAGTGTCTCTCAACGGAATCGGTATACTAAAACTCGGACGAAAGAAAAATATTATTTCCAGGCGGCCGTAGAATGATGTAATTTAAATTACATGGAAATATTGATGATGGTAGGTTTTACATCGTAGTCCCCATTTAATCCGCATTTAAGATACCCACCGTCTCCTATTCTATAGGAGTAGACTATCACGAGTAGTGTAGGCACTGTCATGTAATACAATCATTTCTAAAGCTTGTGGATGAGCCTGGTTTAAACAAATACAATAACAAGTAAAAAACGACATTGGCAATATCAATATTAAAAAATAAATTATTTTCACATCTGGCATTCAAAGTTATGCACATAAAATTCATTATTCCTTTTGTGAGACTCCTGTTCAACCTTTCTGCCTACTAATCCGTTTCTACTATTTCAACAATGGAGAAGATGTACATCTTTATCACGTAATGTAGTGAACGCTGCTTTCGTTCTGAAATCTCACCTTTCGAGTTCATATATATTTTTGTATCTGCCACTCTTTCTTTAAGAAAAGCTCAACAAAGGTTAGGGCTCGGTTTTTAATTAAAATTGTTCAAGGTCAACCATTGCATAAGTCAAATTTAGTAGTTTGAAGTTGTGTGCGTTTAATGCAATCTTTTATCAAATAAATTCAACGCTGACCACATTAATAGACCTTTCATCATAAAATGAGCTGGAGTCTGTATCACCACCACATTTACAATCGGCTACCTCGATTATTTAAAAGAAAATTCCATGTATTTCTTGCCCTAGGATTGTGTATCATAATCTCATTATCAATAGTAGCATCGTCAACATTTCTTATAACATCATCAAGAGATGAAAACATTATATCCAACACATTTAAAACTTCCCAGTACCTAAAAACTTTGTTAACAGATTCAATATCGGGCAACAAAGAAATCAACAAACCCAATAATGACACTTTCATTATAACGGATAAGACTAGGTTCCATGATGAAACTGATCCAAGCATTAACGATTCTGACAACCAAAACTTGTTTAACCAGAAAGTTGAAGATTTATACTATCAAAAGACATTAAATGATTTGGAAAGCAAATTTTGGGTTTTGGATGTTGATATTTCAAAGTATTCAAGGATAGAAGTTCCCAACTATTTTTATCAAGCCGACGAAGACTCGACAACTTCAAGAAAACAAAATAGCAAGATTGATATGCTCAAGTCGGTGAAACCAGTCATTCAGCCATTTGATCCGAGATTTACTTTGGGTGTCTACTATCATTTCTTAGCAAAACATTTACCACACTCTAAACAGTTGGAGGTTCCATTTAATTGGTATGACTGGGTCGACTTGTCTAACTTGAATCCATATTTGTTAGCATCGACTGCGGATTTTAACAGGCCAAGTTGTGATTTGTTGAATTCAAGAGGCGATGAAGACAGATTGGATGCTGAAAAGAAAGCTCTTGAAGAAGAAAAAGAAAGACGTATCAAGCAATTAAAAGGTGAACCTGTTGATGAAGATCCAAAGGAAAAAAATACCAGATCAGACAACGAACAACCCGAAGAAGTTAAGATCGAGAAACGGAGACAAGCAGGTGATGAAAAGAATTTCTGCGTTAATGATGATAGTCTACCTCCAACTCATGATGATGGTCATGTTTTGCACCCTGGTTTTAACGCTTTCTTTCGTCAAGGTAGAGCTACCGAACAGAAGTCTATCTTGATAGGTCATTCCTATCTCTACTCCTATGCTCCTCCCCCTTCAATGATCTTATTCTTGACCAAAGATGGTTCTTACAACGTTTCCATTGCCGATAACAAAACGCCTTTGATTAATAATGGAATGGTGGAGGAATACATCGCCGATACTCAAAATGACTATATTGATGTTCTCAGTGAATTCGACTCATTACAAAAAGTCATTGAACCAAACAGTCAGCATGTTATTGATTCTTATGAGCTTGAATTGGACAGCGACTCGTTCAATATCGACTTTGATAGATTAATTGAAGAGTATGAAAAGAATATCCTCAGTTTGAAACCAAATGAATTGAACTATTTACAGTCTTTGAAGTATTCCAAATTCAAAGTTGCAAATGGAGGGCCACCAAAATACTTTGAAGAAGCCAGGTTGTTGGAAACTTTAAGTGGTGACCACTACGATTGGAGATTCTTCCGTGGGTTGATGTATGGAACATACGACCAAACTTTAGTCTTGCACAGATTGGTCAGGACATGGTTGTCGTTTACCAGAAAGACAGGTATCAGAACCTGGGTTGCTCATGGGTCTTTATTGAGTTGGTATTGGGATGGTATAGCATTTCCTTGGGATAACGATATCGATGTCCAAGTGCCATTGGTCGACTTACACAAGTTGTCACTCCAATTCAATCAGACTTTAATTGTTGAAGATGCTGAAGACGGATTCGGTCGCTATTTCTTAGATTGTGGAACCTTTATCACGCAAAGAAATAAGGGCAATGGTAACAATAACATCGACGCTAGATTTGTTGATGTAGATAGTGGATTATATATTGATATTACTGGATTATCGATCAGTGACAACGAACCACCCCAAAGATACAGGGATAAATTGCCAGAAGGTTGGAAGACTCCCAAGGATGAAGATAGCGGTGTGACATCATGGGTGGAGACTAATTTGAAATTGCAGGTTTATAACTGTCGTGACAATCACTTCACACATTTGAATGAATTAAGTCCTTTAATCAAAACTTCTATCGAAGGTGAAATAGGTTATATTCCCAACAAGTACCAGGACATTTTGAAAGTTGAGTATAGAAGTGGTTTGACCAGTAAAAAGTATAAGGGCTTTGTGTTCTTACCTCAGATACGACTTTGGATCAAGGAATTGGATTTATACTATTTGTTGAAGGACAAATCTACATGGAACAAATACCACAATTTCAACATGAATTATATAGAAAGCTTGGAGGATCCTAACTTCAATTCTACTCACGCTGAGTTCATCTTCAAAGATTTCCAATACGAATTAACCGACGAAGAAATGAAGAAAATCAATTTAGAAAACGAGTTGAACGAAAAAGCTGGCGTCGAAGGCTATAAACCCAAGAAGATTGAGTTAACAGAAGACGACACCAATAGCGTGTACAAGATGAAATATGACGACATGTTAGATTTGTTGAACAAGGATGACATCTTCATGAACTTTTACCAAACCAAGGAGTTCACCACGTTCCACGAAGAAGAAATCATGACGTTATTGTACGGCAAATCAACCGCTTCAATAATTAATAATGCGCCAGACTTCCGTCCCATGCGTTTTGACCCATTTTTGTTCAAATTGAAGAACGAATATGCAACATTCGAGCGTCAGGTAGAAAGGTATGTCCAATTATCTCAAGCATATACGGAGATTGAGTTGCAAATCCAAGAAAGCGAGCAATGATAGATTAAAAGGGTGTCTGGACGATAGACCATCCCATTAATACGACAGCAGCGATTCAAGCTGCTTCACAACTGTAACCATTTTTAATTTTTATGTACACTAGACAGCATTAATAATCATATTGACAATACGATCGACGCCTGTACCGAACTGCCAGCACTTGTAAGCTGTTGGTGCCAAAACAATGTGGCATAAAGAAAAACGTTTTTCCAAACTCTTTAAAATCGTCCTAAATTATGCATTATAATCTGGAATCAGGGTCTTTGACGCAGATTATAAAGGATACATTAAAAGCACAGTGCACACAAGCACCTTTTATATATTTGGCGTGCTAGTGGTAGGATTCGTAACTAAGTTTAAAAATAGCATAAAATTGAATTTTGTGTTTAGAGGCTTTTAGACTAGTTTATTGAAGTTAAATACTCAAAGAGTCTACAAACCACGTATTTCTGAACGTTGCTGCCGCATGGATGCTTTTAACTTGATTTGAGTATTTGGACCCTTTAATTGTATATTGCTATTTCTAGGTTTCGTTAGCATCCAGCGAGAATTTTGCCTGTGCTATCAAATTTGGAGGAGCATCCATAGTAGGTAGCATTACTTCAATCATTCTTATTTTGTTAGGGATTCTAAACTCGGTGTCATTGAACAACAGATTTAGCTCTCCTACAGTGGACGTCCTTATAGCTTGATACGCCTTAGCATTGAATAACGGCAAGATGCCTAAATTATTCCACGGCTGGATATCGTTATAAGTTGCATTCATACCGTGAATCAACCTTTCAATCGTATAACCATCGTTATTGAGCACGTATAACCAAGTATTGTTGCACTCCCATTTACACAAAGTAGAGATCTCTTGTACAGTTAATTGCAACGAACCGTCACCAACAAACAAGATCACCCTCTTATTAGGGTTAATCTCTTGGGCGGCCATCGCAGCACCGACTGTCGCTCCGACGGTGAAACCGATTGACCCCCATAGCACTTGGGAGATTCCAATTGTATTATTAGGAAACTTGGACTGGATAATACCAAAGGCCGAAGTTCCTGTTTCAGTCACGATGATGTCTCCCTCTTCAAACCACGACGAGACCTTTGTCCAGAGATACTCTTGCGTCAAGGGGCTGGAGCGATTATACTTGGCAACATCTAGCTGTTTTATACTGGGTAGTTTGCTGGGCACATAGTTTCTTGGAATCTTGATGATCTTGAGCAACTCTTGCAAAACCTCTTTCATCTGAATCCCCGGAAACGTAGCCTGTTTGATTTTGGTATAATCCGAGTGGAACTCGATTATGTTTTTTGTCTTGTAGCTGTAGGAGAAGGATCCGGTGTTGAAGTCGCTCAACAAGGCCCCGATGGAGATGATTAGATCACTGTTTTCGACAAACTGCTTAACCTCCGGCTGACTCAAACTGCCGACATAGACGCCGCCAAAGCGGGGATGGGACTCATTAATGGTTGACTTGCCCATGGGTGTGGTGAAAATAGGGAATTGGGTCCGGTTGACTAGCTGCTCCACCTCCAACTTGCAGTTATGCCTCGAGGCACAGGCGTCGACTAGAATAATCGGGTTCAGCGAAGACAATATTAGCTTCTGGATGAGCTCGATGACCTCCTCCTGTGCCTCTGGCTCGTTGGGGCGGAGGGTTAGATCAATTGGCTGGTTTAGCAAGGAGGACGGCACTTTGAGATCGACCAAATTGGCCGGCAACCCGATATAGACCGGTCTCTGGTAGATGTAGGCTTCTCTTATGCACCTGTCTATTTCCATTGGAGCGGTGGTAATGTCCGAGATGAATGCGGTGGTCTGGCTTATGTTGTTTGACATGCGGTGGAACACGGTGAAGTCACCGTTTCCTAGCGTATGGTGCAATAGCAATTGCTTGGCCTGGGACGCGATCGAGGGCACGCCAACAATATGCAACAAGCCGACATGCTCGGCATAGGCGCCGCCAACGCCGTTGAGGGCGGAGAGCTCCCCCACCCCGAAGGTAGTAACTAGACACGCCAAACCTTTGATACGGCTGTAGCCATCGGCAGCATAAGCCGCGTTCAACTCGTTGGCATTGCCGGCCCATCTCATCTTGGGGATCTCGTACACCTTGTCGAGCAAGGAGAGATTGAAGTCTCCGGGCAACCCGAAAATGGTGTCGACCTCTAGCTGGTGCAACCGTTCGAATAGGTACCGGCCGAGAGTTATTTCAGACATGGCGGATTGGAGTGGAGGGTATAGTGGTAACTAGGTGTCGAGGGACAAGATGGAACTTTTCAGCAGCCTCAGCGGAAGCCCTTGCAACGCAGTTGGTGCATCCACGATACAGACACACATATACATACATGTATATATATAGATATACAGATGTATAACGTACCAGCCAGTGCCAGACACCCGATTTGCAGTGCCAGACGGTATAACCGCATACTCATTGGCGAAATCAGCCAATCGATCGGCACGCCTAAGCGCATACGCGGTTGTATGCAGGGCGCATGCGCTTAGGCGGCCGGCGATGACCGCCGGCACGTGCACCCGCGCCGCAGACGGTTACCCGGACATCCCCTCCGTATCACGAGGGATTTTCTCACATGGTCTTTTCTCAGGTGATCACCCTCGAAAACATCAAAACCCACACTTTTTCCTCCTGAACAAAAAAACGTGATACGGCCATTAGTTGCAACTTTCTGTTACTAGTGCCACTACCCCCATCTTTGCACCCCCCCAGCACCACACCTTTTTTAGACAGGTTCCCCGTGGTATCGCCAGTTGCACCAGAGGTATGTCTGCCGCGCACGCTGTTTTGCGGCGCAATTGCGGTGGGTGGTTGTTGTTTTCTGGTGTTTGTTTTGGTTTTGCATGCCCCCCATAGTTATTTTTGTGTAGAGCGTAGAGGCTACCACCACCAAAAAACACCGAGAACGACAAAAACACCCCAACCGCACCACAAACCACAAACAACAAACAAAACCCGTACTAACCATGCATTCGCAGACGCTTATTCCCGGAACAAGATGCCCAAAAGAGACGTAGAAGACCACGCCGAAATCGACGCCAAAAAGGTCAAGACCGACAAGAAGGACGACAACATCGCGATCGACTCGGAGTTGTTGGGCCAGCAGTCGCTGTACGCTAAGGCCGAGGCGGGCGCCGAGGCGGGCGCCGGCAAGGAGGACGGCGACCAGGATATCGCCGAGGCCGCCGCCGCCGCCGCCGCCGTGGCCGCCGAGGCCGACAAAATCCAGGACGCGTACAAGTTGCAGCAGCAGGCCGCTTCCGGCGGCGCCGGCGACTCGGCGCTCCCCGCGTCGGTCAGAGCGCCCTTCCAGCCCACCACGTTGCCCGCCAGCAACAAGCCGCAGCACGGCACCGACGAGTGGCACCGACAGAGACGCGAGAACCACAAGGAGGTGGAAAGAAGAAGAAGGGAGTCGATCAACTTGGGCATCAAGGAGTTGGCCACGTTGATCCCGACCCAGGACACCAACAAGGCGCAGGTGTTGCAGCGGGCGGTGGAGTACATCAAGCGGTTGAAGGAAAACGAGAACAATAACATTGAAAAATGGACGTTGGAGAAGTTGTTGACGGAGCAGGCCGTGAGCGACTTGAGCTCGTCCAACGACAAGTTGAAGTCCGAGTTGGAGCGGGCGTACAAGGAGATTGAGCAGTGGAAGTCGCTTGCCAGGAACGAGAAGAGCTAGCTGCTGCGCTTGGTATGGCCTTGGCCGTGTATTTCTAGTGTTGTGTACCCGTATTTTTTTTGCGAGAGTCTTTAGTTTGTGTATTAGTTACAATTTCCCTGTAGTTTTAGTTAGTGTTTGTATATTTATTGCAATGCCTTTGTATTACTGTGGTGCCGATAATGGCCGGTGATTGTACCACTACTACCGCTACTTCTACAGCTAATTGTACCGCTACTGGTACCACTATTGGTACCACTACTTCTACAACTACTGCTACAACTACTGTTTTGCAAAAATTTGCAGCATTTCCAGTGCGCGTTCCTGCACACACACAGCGAAAAAAACATCCTGTGGCGGCTACGACACGTAGAGATGTAGCGGTAGCACACGTAAGCCAGCACAAACAGCACCCAGCACCCAGCTCGCCCCGGCTCAGCTCAGCGTAGTCCTATATAGTATATAGCAACCCATGGCGGTCCCGTTTCCGGACATCGATCCGTACGCGGTGCTCCAGGTGGCGCCCCACGCGTCCCCCATCGACATAAAGAAGTCGTACAAGAAGCTATGTCTCAGGCACCACCCCGATAAACTACAGCAGCAGCAGCAGCAGCCGCCGCAGCATGGCGACACGGAGCTTTTCGCCAGGATCCAGTTTGCCTACAGCATACTAAGCGACGCCAGCAGGAGACTGCGGTACGACCGCACCGGGTCGCTCGCCGACACCGACGGCGACGACGGCGCCTTTGACTGGCAGGCGTACTTTGACTCCGTCACCGACAAGATCACCATCGACATGATCGAGGAGGACAAGCGGCAGTACCAGAACAGCGCCGAGGAAAAGGACGACATTGTCGCCAATTTCGCCTACTACGAGGGCGACTTCCTCCGGTTGTTCGAGCTCATCCCGCATCTTGAGTTCAGCGAGGCGGAGGAGCAGCGGGTGTATGCCATTCTCGAGTCGCAGATCGCGGCCCACCAGTTGCGGTTGGAAAAGCCGGCCCAGGTGGCATGGAACAAATACAAAAAGTCGCGCAAGACCAAGGTCAGGCACATGCTCAAGCGGCTCGCCAAGGAGGCCAAGGAGGCAGAGGAGTTGGAGCGGATGTTGCTGCAGACGGCCAAGTCCCGCCCGAAACGGCCCGCCACCGACGGCGATCTCCAGGCTTTGATCAAGAGCCGCCAGGCCAACCGCCTAGACTCGCTCATTGACCAGTTGCTGGCCAAGTACACCGACAAAAAGACAAAGAAGCGGGCCGCCAGGGACATCTCCGACGACGAGTTTGACCGGATCCAGCGCGATCTTGTGGCCAACAAGCGGCGCCGGTCGTAGGCCGCGGCGCCGGTAGCGCCGGTACGGCTGTTTATGCCTGTTCACGCCTGTTTATAGCGCAAGTTTATAGCTGTTTATAGCCTACAGCGCAGGTTTATAGCTGTTTTATAGCCTACAGGTTTATAGCCTACACAGGTTTTAGCCTGTTCACAGGTTTTAGCCTCTACGCCCTGTTTTATAGCACATTACAACAACACATACATACCTCCGTAGCCGGCAGCACACGCAGCCCAAGTCCAGCCACCGCCGTTTTCGCCGCTACCATCCACGCTAGCGACCGCACCGTAAACCGCTGGGACTCTGTTTACGCCACGCGTATTTTTCAGTATTTATTTTTCCCGCTGTTTTCTGGTGATCTATCCTGCTAGCACCACTCCGTAGCCCAAGCCTGCTCCTCCGCAGTCACCACCTCCAGTGCCACTGACCCCCACGCGCAGCCATGTCCAGCGAGTCCGAGTCCGAGTCGGCCTTCGATTCCGGCTCCGATTACTCCTCAGACGCAGGTGCCGATGAGTTCATGCCATCTCCGCCCCAGAAAAAGTCGAAATCGGTGCCTTTGGCCGATTCCACCAACAACAGCACCCCAAACTCAACCTTCTCCAGTAAGGCCACCTCCAAATCCACCACCCCCAAGGCCAACGGCAACAATGCTTCCGAGCAGTATCAGAAGTTGTCCCAGTTGGAGCATATCTTGAAGAGACCCGATACCTACATCGGCTCGGTAGAACGCACCGGCATGGAAATGTGGTGTTTTGACGCCGCCACCGAGTCCATGGTGTACAAGGAAGTCAACATCGTGCCCGGGCTCTACAAAATCTTCGACGAGATCTTGGTCAATGCGGCCGACAACAAGATCAGAGACCCCTCCATGAAGAACATCAGAGTCAAGATCGACCCCGAGAACAACTTGATCGAGGTGTTGAACGACGGCAAGGGTATACCAGTGGAGATCCACGATAAGGAAAAAATATACATTCCTGAATTGATCTTTGGTAACTTGTTGACCTCTTCCAACTACGACGACGACGAGAAAAAGGTCACCGGGGGTAGAAACGGTTACGGGGCCAAGCTCTGTAACATATTCTCCACCGAATTTCAGTTGGAGACCTCCGACTTGAGTACCGAGAAGAACTACAAACAGGTCTGGACCAACAACATGTCGACCGTATCCAAGCCCAAGATAACGAAGCTCAAGTCCAAGAAGGAATTCACCAGAGTCACATTCAAACCCGACTTGTCCAAGTTTGGCATGGACTCTTTAGACGAAGAGATTCTTTCTGTGCTCAGAAGAAGAGTGTATGACTTGTGTGGTACCGTCAAAGATTGCAATATCTATCTTAACGACAAGAAGCTAAACATAAGGAACTTCAAGGGCTACGTCGAGATGTACGTCAAGGCCATCAAAGAAAGATCCGCTGATCCTATCACGACTGACGAATCCAAGTCCTTTACCACCTTAGTGCACGAAGTTGTCAATGATAGATGGGAAATCGGATTTGCGGTCAGTGATGGCAGCTTCAATCAAGTCAGTTTCGTCAACTCGATTGCAACCACTTCCGGTGGTACTCACGTCAAATATGTTTCCGACCAGATCATTAGTAAATTAACCGAAAGCTTGTCCAAGAAAGAAAAGGGTAAGAAAAAGTTAATGATCAAGCCATCGGAAATCAGAAATAACATGTTCCTCTTCTTGAACTGTCTTATTGAAAACCCAGCCTTCACTTCACAAACCAAAGAGCAGTTGACAACCAGAGTTGCTCAATTTGGCGGAAAAGCCAATGAGAAGTTGACTATAAGTGACCAGTTGATAACCAAGATTTTGAAAACTGGTATAGTGGAAAAGATCAGAGAAATATCCAACGCCAACGAGGATAAAGCGTTGCAGAAAGCCGATGGTTCCAAGAAGCTGAGAGTTAAAGGTCAAGTGAAATTAGTCGACGCCAACCGTGCAGGAACGAAAGATGGCCATAAATGTACCTTGATTTTGACAGAAGGGGATTCTGCCTTGTCGCTAGCTGTATCAGGTTTAGCGGTAGTTGGTCGTGATCACTATGGTTGTTTCCCATTACGAGGAAAGTTGTTGAATGTTCGTGAAGCCTCGGCGGACCAGATCGCCAAGAATGCAGAAATTAATTCATTGAAGCAGATCATTGGTTTGCAACATAAGAAGCATTATAACCCGGAAAATATTAAAACTTTGAGATATGGCCATATAATGATCATGACCGATCAGGATCAAGATGGTTCACATATTAAAGGTTTGATTATTAATTTCTTAGAAACAAGTTTCCCAGGGTTGTTAAACATTCCAGGCTTCTTATTAGAATTCATTACCCCCATCGTCAAAGTCACAGTTAAGGGGAGAGGCGCCAAGGTGATTCCATTTTACACCATGCCAGAATTTGAGAGCTGGAGAGATTCTGAGGGGAGAACGGTTAGATGGACCCAGAAGTATTATAAGGGTTTGGGTACATCCACCCCCGCGGAAGCTCGCGAATACTTTGCCGCATTGGATAAGCATTTAAAGAGATTTCACTCTTTACAAGAAGAAGATAAGCAATACATCGATTTAGCCTTTTCGAAAAAGAAGGCTGATGATAGAAAGGAATGGTTACAAGGATTTGAACCTGGTACTCATTTAGATCCAGACTTGATCGAGATCCCAATCAGTGATTTCATTAATAAGGAATTGATTTTATTCTCGATGGCTGATAATGTCAGATCGATCCCAAGTGTTTTGGATGGGTTCAAGCCTGGTCAGCGTAAAGTCTTATTTGGTTGTTTCAAGAGAAATTTGAAGAGCGAAATCAAAGTTGCGCAACTAGCTGGTTATGTGTCGGAGCACACCGGTTATCATCATGGTGAACAGTCGTTGGTTCAAACCATCATTGGGTTAGCCCAAAACTTCATAGGCTCAAATAATATTAATGTTTTGAAGCCAAACGGTGCTTTTGGTACTCGAGCTGCGGGTGGTAAAGATTTCTCGGCTGCCAGATACATTTTCACAGAGATAAGTGAAATAACGCGTAACATTTTTAATCCATTGGATGCTCCATTATATACTTATATGCAAGAAGATGAGCAAACAGTCGAACCTCAATGGTATTTGCCAGTTATTCCTATGATTTTGGTCAATGGTGCAGAAGGTATTGGTACTGGTTGGTCTACTAACATTCCCTGCTTTAATCCAATTGATTTGGTTGATAATATTAAGAGGTTAATGAATGGAGAAGAATTGGAAGAAATGACTCCGTGGTATAAAGGATGGGAAGGTGTCATCGAGCCAAACGGAAGCGATAAGTTCAAGGTGTCAGGTGCAATTGAGCAGATTGATGATTCAACCTTAGAAATTACCGAGATTCCTGTCAAGACCTGGACAAATAATGTTAAGGAATTCCTTTTATCGGGATTTGGCAATGAAAAGACTCCAGCTTGGATCAAAGACATGGAAGAGCAACATGGTATCAATATTAGATTTGTTGTCAAATTATCCCAAGAAGAAATGACGAAGTCCAAGAAGATTGGGTTGTTAGAAAGATTTAAGTTGATTTCATCCATCAGTTTAGCTAACATGGTAGCATTTGATCCGTTAGGCAGAATAAAGAGATACAACAGTTGCCTTGATATTTTGAAGGATTTTTATTATGTTCGTTTAGAATATTACCAGAAGAGAAAGGACTTCTTAACTGACGAGTTTCAAAATCAACTATTAAAATTAAGCGAACAAGCCAGATTCATCAAATTGATTATTGAAAAGAAGTTAAGTGTGTCCAATAAAAAGAGAACTGAGTTGGTTGATATGTTGCAGGCCAATCAATTCACTCCATTTGGTAAGGATAATAAACCAATAAAGGAAAAGATTGTTGTTGATGAAGATGACGAAGAAGAGGAAATTGGAGATGTGAGTCAATTGAATGTTAGCGGAATTATGAATCAAGATGAACTCAATGAACATAAACCTGATACCATCTATTCATCGTATGACTACTTGTTAGGAATGCAAATTTGGTCTTTGACTAGAGAAAGATATGAAAAGCTATTGCTTCAACGTGACAGCAAAGAAAAGGAATTAATGACCTTGTTGGAAAAGAGTGCCAAAGATTTATGGATCGAAGATTTAGACGTGTTTGTTGAAAGCTGGGAAAAGTTCCTCGAGAATGACTACAAGGAAAGGGCTGCCACTATTCCAAGTAAAGGTAGTAAGAAGACTGCTAAAAGGACAAGAAAGACAGTGGCTAAGCCTAGTGTTCAAGATGATGACTTTGAAGAGCCAGCTAGAAAGAAGTCAACAATTAAAGCACAGACGACCAAATCCAAGAGTGTTACTCCCGAGGTCAAGAAAGAGGTCTCAGTCAAGCAGGAGAAACCAAAACAGCCCGACGTCTTCTCTTTGTTATCTGCAAGTGTTACTCCAGTCAAGAAGTCAAGTATCAATAACACTATAGCAAGTAAAAAGCATAAGCCATCTACATTCAGTGATAGCGATGATGACCTTTTACTTGGATTGAGTAATGAATCTTCAACCCAAAAGAAAGTGTACGAGCGACCAAACAAGGTATCGTCATTTTTAGATGACAGCGATGATGATATTAAAAAAGAAAAACCGATGGTTGCAAAGAACTCGGCAAAGCCTAAAACAAAAAAGTCCAAACCTGGGTCAAAAGCAGCCCTATTAGAAGAGTTAGAGGATTTGAATAGTAATCTCGTTGATTCTCCGGCCACGAGCAGAAGACAAAAGAAGAAGGTGACATATCAAATAATTGACAGCGATGAAGACATGTCTGATGAAGAAGATGAGAATGAGGATGAAGAAGATGGCGACGACGAGGATGATTACTACGAAGATGACTAGACGGCTGGGTTGATATATATACATAGCTAGGGTTTTGCAATACCGAATCAGTATTTAGGGTCATAAAAATAATTGCTTCCAACCCTCCAGAACCCTGAACCCAATGTGACAAAATAAATATGCAATAAAAATACATCTATTGTTAGACTAAACTGATGACAATACGGCTCGTATTGTTGTAGTGTGTTGCTGGTAGCAGTCTTTTGTGTAATTGTTCGTATTCGTAAAAAAAAATTAGGTTTAAAGTATGTTAAGATCGGGGTTAAATGCAGTCCCAATTTCAGATTACGAGGTTTTCATTGAGGCGGATTTTACAACAGCAGCTGAATCGGACGGTTTGACTTCTGACAACCGTGAACAGAACCCTCTGACTGTAGTACAACATACCTGAGTAGAAAAAAATAAAGAAAAGTAGTATTTTGCAAAGAAAAACAAAAGGGTATACAAACGAGCCGTTTATTTAGCTTCCACACATTTCTTTGTTTGTGTGCTAATTTATTTTTACATTCCTGCCAATAGTGCTTCGGCTGCTTGGATGGCGGCCTGAATATTTTAGTGGTGTCTTACTAATTTAGCTTTCATTTGCGTTGTGCCAGCACTGTTGGGGTATTTATTGGCGTGCATGTCTATTTGTGCAAAATATCAGAACTGATTCGGCTACGTTGCCAAACACATACACATACGTCTATTTTCATAGCTGAAATTGCCCAATACGTCCACATATAGAGGCATACATACACACACACATACCTCTAATCATTAGCACCACAAGCGTGGCCATTATTAATTGTGTCTTCATTTATTTCAAATTGGATCTGGTGCTACACAGAAAAAACTTAGAACAAACGAGGGAAAAAAGGGAAACCTCGAAAAAGGCTTTATCACACATTTTATTATTGGGCATAGTATACTGTCTGTGTTGTTCAAAGCTCATAGCTTACCACATCTAAGTCGCTGTTCTTGTGCCAGTGTGGAACAAACATCGGCTGCTGGTTCTACTGCCTGTCTAAATTTACAGTTTGTGTGTCTGCGGCTGCCTATCACTGCAGATATCTGTGTGTGCTTGTGTTTACACTTTATTACACTTATTTGTCAACCAAGTGTGTCATATCGAAATATTGTTACGCTTTCTTCCAATTTCGGACTCGTAACAGCGCATTCAAGTCAAGGGTCGATTTGAGCAAGGTTCCCCCCTTCTTTTACCACAACATTTGTGTCAGCCTCCTTGTTGGTTTACCCCTAGAATCCGATCCTATTTGGACGACAGGATTGACGTCTTTTTGATTCATTTGGTCGGTCTTAGTATTGTTAACACCAATAATTATTTTATTATTACCATCATTCTTAGCTTGGTTTGTCTGTTATATTATTTGCTTTCTCCGCCACTTGTTATTGGGGTAAACGAGATTAATAAAATTAGCCAAAGCGAAAACATTCTAACTGTGTTTTCGTAGAAAAGTAATAGTATGATTTATTTCGAAGCCAACATAACTACAACAATTCCAAATTCTCCAAGTATGTATTCAAATAGTAACACTGGCAACCAACAATATTTAGGTGATTATTCCTACCAACAACAACCTTCGAACACCAACCCAACTGTTCCAACTTCTGCCAATAGCACTAATCCGTCTACAGGAACATCGGCTGTAACAAACCAGCTGCCACATAATCAGCAAGTGCAGCCAACAACAAGCCAAGCCCATACAATGTTACCACCGCCAGGGTCCCAAACAAACACATCGTCGGGTGCTACCTCTGGTTCATACCATTATCAAACAACGGCAAGCGGCTCTAGTTCTATCAGCGGCACAATACAAACAAATCCAAACATCACCAGCAAATTTACACCTCAAGACGTCCAAATTTTAAAGCAGTTATTGGTTACGGGAGAAAAACACAAGTGGAAACAAATCACCAAAGAAATAAACCAGTCATCATCTCAGAATTTAGCAATTACTCAAAATCACCAGCATCAACAAGACATTGATCCCCAATATACCAATCAGACCATGAAACCTCAGCCAAAAAATGTCTCACCAACCTTCGTTATAAAGCAATATCAAAGTTTACTAGGTTTACCAAATAACGCTCTTTACTTTGGCAGTCTTGGTAGTTCATTACCTTATGTCGCGGCTCAGAACGGCTGGGAAGATATTGCAGACCAGGGGTACCACAATTTTGGATCCGACGAGATCGAATAAGCAAACCAATGAATTATGAAAAAAAGTGGTAAGAATATTGTACTTGTTGCAGAGGAAAGAGCATTTGTTATAGATACAAAGGGAAAATGTATATGTTATTGGATTGAGTTTTGTTATACGATGCTAGTCATCTGATTAAGAAACGTTCAACAATCGCCTAAAATACCATCGCGGTTTTGCAAGATTAGTCATCGCATTGTTATTTGTCTAGGTTATGGTGCTGTTATATTATAATGTTTGAATTTGTTGTTTTGTTGTTTGATGTTTCCTCGTTAGTTGTTGTACTGTTATTATCGTTGTCGATATTCAAAAAAAATGAAACTAGCCCCTTTTAGTCTTTCGTTTGGTTTGCAGTTTTATCAAATTGTTCTATTTTTAATTCCCCTTTATATTAGTACTTTTTTGTATTTTTAACATATCTTCTTTCATATTTGATTGCGTTTTGTGATCAGCTACTGTTCCACTTTACAATCTTGGCAGTCATCGTCATTTGAAGCAATTGGTCTACTAGTAGTTAGGAAATTGGCCTCGTTGCTTTTGTTATCTTTCATGATGTGATTGCCCAACTTCACGCCTTCCACAGCCAACGTATCCTTAATAATCAATTTTAGGAACTTCGAATCAGGGAAACCATCATAATAGTAATCTTCAGTCTGTTCACCGCTCTCATTAATAGCATACTTTCTAGCTAGTTCAGGATTCTTAAATTTCCTTTTATATATGATTTCACTGTGCTGTTCTTCTTTCGATAGGATAATCTCAAATATTCCAGGTTTGTCGTATATTGGTTGAATACTAATATCACCAATAACCTCAGGGAATGTCTGAAGTATTTCTGTCAAGTACCATATTGCTCTGTTTTGCCACTTGCACTTGGAACAGTATCGTATTACGATTCTGGGGTATTGGTTAATCGCCGACATAATGATAGTGACGATGAAGACTATGGCTGATTAAAATTCTTTTTCATTATTAGAAAAATGAGGAAATGCGGCGGATTATCGATCTTTTTTTGCAACATGTGATATACAAGTCAATTTGATTGCACTTTTATTTATTGCTATTAAGGATGGTGTTACATAGTTCGGTTATATCCAGTTAACCAAGCTTAAGAAAACACGATAGAAGTAGAAGAAAAGTATTTGTATAACGATGACAAAGGCAAAGCAAGCTGTAACGAGAAGTAAAACAAAAACTATTGTGGCAGAAGGAAAACAAGCCATGTAGGTGGATCAAAGACTACCACAACACCACATGTGGTACTAGAATGGAAAAGAAAATGAAAATGGAAATTCTATCAAAAATTTTGAAGCAATACGTTTCATAATGTCATACTGAGCCAGTCCCAATTGTTACCATTTGCAGAACTATTTGGGTTTTCATTAGTGGAATGATTATTACCAACACCTGTAGCAGAAGGGTGTGGGCTTACGAAATCCATATTATGATCTTCCACTTTAGCATTCCCATTCGTCGTGGACTGTGGGGAAGCGACCGAGTTTAATACATTGATGTATTCATCATCGTTAGATAATTGAAACCCACCAGTATTATCCTCAAATTTAATGGGTTTTCTGGATTTCTTTTTGAAGCCCGATTTCTTACTTAATTGAGTGGATGAAAATGATTTATTTAATTTGGTAGATGAACCCTGGTGTGATATCGATCCCGGTGTTTCTCTGAGGTCTTCATCATATGTCTGATTAGGAGGAGTGACACTTTCTTCGTTACCTGTTGAAATTAGATTTTGTATAATCTTAGAATCACTCTTGGTAATTGAAGTTGGATTTAGGTCGTCACCATCTTTGTTCAAGTCATTACTAATACTTGGCTTTTTCGGATTCGTATTTCTTTGTCTCTTCTTAATCACATCAGTTTTTAAACTTAGAGGTCTAACCACACCATGTAATTTCAAAAACAACCCACAAGCGTTGCATAAGGGTTGACCCTGCGGATTCCGTCTCCATAAAGGAGTCGTTTTGGTATGACAATTGGTACATGAGACTCCTGAGTTCGGATTAGGTTGGCCCCCACCACCATTGTTTGACCCATTGTTGGGAACTGACATGGAGCTAGGTAAAACTGCAGTTGCATCAAGTGAAGCAGGAATATCTAGGGGCGAGCCGCTTGACTTCTTAGTCTTTCCACTGATCGAACCCTTCGTGTTTTTGATTGACTTCAATTTCTTCACATTTGGCTTTTTCAAATTTTCATTACTATTAGGACTGACGTTTGTACTGTCACTATTATCTGGGAATAGATTTGGCAAATTATTGTCAATTCCAAAGAATCCTCCACCATTAGAATTCACATTTCCATTGGGATTAAGCAGTTGGACATTGTCAAAATATAACGACTGATTAAAGGATTGAGAAGTCAATTGTGGTGTGAAATCCAAACGAGGCGACTGGCTTGATTGACTTAATGTGTGCCCATGATTCGCGAATTGAAAATTGGATTCATTGTACGATTTGGAGTAATTGTTTGGAGTTTGAGTTATCGATCTACTTATGCCTGGTCTGTTTGGGATTTGGTGAAATTGTGACAGTTGTTGGTTATGGAAATCAGGCAAGCTCACAATAGAACTATCATGTCTTATTAAGTTTGATGGAGATGCTGCGGTTGAAGAAATACTACTAAACCTATTCTCATTTGAAAACTGGTTTAAGATTGTTGAAGGTCCAATGCTGCCAGTATGAGGCATGGAAGTCGAAATGGAATTACGATCGAAGCTCTCTTCGTGTTTCATGAAATGATTTGAGTTCATATCAATATCTATCTCGTTGTAGTAATTATTATTGGGACCCTCGAAAGCCAATGGATCCAATGCAAACTCATACTGTTGATGAAACGTATTGACTTGCGGAGACTGATTTTGGGAGGAAGGCAATATTAATTTAGTCTTATTCTTCTCTTGATTCAACGACATCGATAAATTGGAATGGACATTAATGGGTGGGCCACTATTTAAACCAGTAATTAACGGTGAGAACTCGGCTGGTCTCTTCCTATTGCTAGACTCTGAAGTAGAATTTTCTGCGCCTCTGATGCCAATATTGGATGACGACTGGCCCATTTTACGGATATGGGCAACATAGTCAAAGTCTTCAGCGGCAGGATCTAAACTGGGAGAATTTGCGGTGGAATGATGGTTGGTTTCAACGCCATTTGAAAAGAGTTGCGAAGGGCCCATCTTGGGCTTGTGTTTAGTGAGGTTATTGGTGATGAACATCATTCTCCATGTGAGATTTTCCATTCTTTCCCGGTAGGGCAAGGACTCTCTGGCGCGGTTGTACATTCTCCACAAACCATCCAAGCTTTCAGTTTCGTCGGCCAATAGGGTCGACAAGCTGATCAAGTTGTTATTTGTTATCGCCGAAGGGTCCTTGACGTTGGCTGAGAATGAGAATTTGGGGTTGTGGATTGTATTGGGGAGGGACGAATTTGGAGTGTTGGTTATGGAGGGCGTCAAGTTCGAAGTGTTCGAGCTGGAACTGACGGTGGTGTATTGGATGGACTTCGATGGTGCGTTGGTAGTGGTGATAGTGGTTGAGGAGCCACCGCCTCCATCTAATGAAGCAAAGTTGTTCATTTGCTAGTTGTGATGGAAGGTTTATTCTTCGTCAGGCCAAACACAGATGGCTTTTCGCTGGCGGTATTGCGTGGTTATACGTTTTTCTGGCTCTGGAGGAATGCGTACTACAGACTGGCGGTATCAGCGGTGGGATGAGTAGTGATGAACCGTCTGGAAATGAGTACTTGAAATGTTAATAAAATATGGAATGAATTATGAATTTGTCCTTCATAAAAAAAAGAAATTAAAAAAATCCGGTAACCGTTCCAAAATAAAGGCAATGTAAAGTACAAGCTTGCCTAAATTAATGACAGAAGAAGGTGCTTGGCAAAAAAATGATGAGCAATCGGGGTGCACAGAGGAGGGGGGGCGTAGGGCAGAACTACGGAGAATTTTACATGTACATCACTGCGGTTATATCATTGGGCGTTTTCACAACCCCCTGAGAAAAAGCACAGAATTGACCCAGATCGATATGCCTTGTTTGACATTTAAGCAGAGTCATTGTTATTGGCGGTTCACACACCATCTGATCCTGTGTGAACGTTGTAACCCGTCGGGCAGCGGGCATGCCAATATCTCGAACAATGGCATTTCCCACGTAAACCCAATCACAATCGCCAAATCAAAATACCTCCACCACTGACATTTTTAACAACCATTTATTTTGTTTGTCGCTTGCAATAGTAAATAATGGCTTACGTAACGCATTACGTAACACGGTCTGTTTATCAATTTTGTTATCGCGGCGCCTAATTGGCCCGATTGCCAACTAAGTTATCGGAACCTGGTACTGCATATAACCCGCGCCTGTATATGAAGCCGCCTCCTGGCTTAAACCGGAGCGATAAAGGGGAATTATTCGGTTGCCGCTACAATTGGCCTAATTGTCAATTATATGGCGGATGTAGCATAGTTATTCCGGTGGGATATTTTTTTGTTACAAATACCCATATCGCCGGATGAGAATTGTTGATTTACTGTGTCATGGTGGTTGCACGTGAACCATCCGTAGCTGGCTGTGACATGTTTGTGCTTTATTTGCTCTACGAGAAGTTTAAGCGACTGTGTACCCCTCTCTCTTGGCATTAAGTACTGAAAGAATGGAATGGCTTTCGGTGTCCTAAAACTTCACTGTGACAAATTTTGCTGCGAATACCCTGTCCGTCCAAATATGGTAATGCGGATACATAAAATACACACACATGGTCACTTTTATATTCAATTACGCCCTATTGCCTCGTGCGGATAGGTCAACCAAACTGTCACAATACTCTAGGCTTTCTGCTGCTGTTTATGTTGGTGAATTTAATATCTCGTTGCTCGACTCTTCATACACTGCGCATGGGTTTCGTGTGTTGGACCTAATGCCCAAGTCCTTGCTCTTATTATAAGCGGCACTGTATTCAGTATATCAAAATGTGGACCGTTTCACTAACGGGATAAGAAGCTGTACATTCAGAAGTGGTTCAGATTATCTCAAAATCTCTTTTGTGTGTCGTAAGACTCGCTCAATACTGAATTCGCTAACAATTGTACATGTAGCTTGTGCAGTAGTCTGTTGACTAACTAAGGAAATTGGATTCACTAAAGGCACTACAAGATCTTTTCCATATCACAGTCTTCATACTACTCAATTATCTATAACTTAAATTTTTATAAATAAATGGCGAAAAAGTATATGTTGTTGCAAAATAAGAAACCATAAAATTCGCACCAAACTTTAACTTAAATTCACTTACCACATTTGATCTTCACGTTGCTCGTATATTTCGCCTAGATAGAGGTGTCGTAATCATCTACTTTTCACTATTCTAAGTAACCCTTTTCATAAGCAATTATTCTCAAAGCCAACAACTTTGAAAAGTATCTGGAGAGAGCCAAGTTTCCACCCATAAACCAAAACGCCTTTTGGCCAGAATTTCTCCACATAGTCTTTATCTCCCCTTCGTCATCCAAACCCCAAACTGGTTTCAATTTATTGACGATGTCCATAGGAACCAAGCGTTTTGTAGAATCTTTCATATTGGAATAGCCAGTAGCCAAAACCACAATCGATAAATCATCGATAATAGTACCATCAGTTAAAGTAACACCATTTTCATTAAAATGTGCAATTTCAACTCCTTGCTTCATGGTGATTGCCCCCTGAGAGATTAACTTTGAACAACCAACATCAATATAATAGCCACCTCCTCTCCTTACATATTTTCCAAATAATCCAGTTGCTCCATAGCCAGCGTCTAACTTGAAACCCGCCTTCTTCAAGGAGTCATATAAATGGCTTTCTTCTCTGACTGCAGACCTGTATTGTTGTTGCATCAATAAATTCTGAAGTTGAATTGGAGTTGAATGTGACATCAAATCGGCTAACTCAACAGCGGGACCACCTTCTTCGTAAGTGCCCTTATTAACAATCAGTAAACCAATCTCTGATGAAATAACACAAGTAGTAGACCTTTGGAGAATCGTGGTTTTAGCACCCTGCTCATACAAATCATGAGAAATGTCGTGTCCTGAATTGCAACAGCCAATCACCAATGCATTCTTGCCTTCAAAAAGCTTTCCACTTTTGTATTTTGAAGAATGAACTATTTCACCTTTGAATTTATCTTGATCTTTAAATACCGGAATATTGGGCTCTCCTGAATGGCCAGTAGCCATTACTAAGTGTCTTGGAAACAAGTCGACCGTCTTACCAGTTTCATTATCCAATATTTGAACCTTCCAAACTTTATTCTTTTCATCAAAGGTCGACATCTCAACTGTTCTATTTGTCCAATAGCTTAACTCCATAAAATCAGCATATGATTCAAACCAAGAACCCAACTTATCTTTTGGAGTAAATACTGGCCAAACTTGAGGAAAATCCATATAAGCCAAATGATCATACCAAACAGGATCATGAAGTACCAAAAATCTATAACGATTTCTCCAATTATCACCAATCTTGGAATTTCTTTCCACAATAAGATGTGACACACCCATTGCCTTCAACCTGGAAGCTAAGTTTAAACCACCTTGGCCACCTCCTACAATTAAGACCGTTGGCTGCTTTTCATCGCCCCATTTGAACCGTTCACCATCTGATTCTAGCCACGACTTCCTATTAATATGTTGTCCATGATTGACTCCTTTTGGCCTATTGAAGAATTTATGTTCTTCAAATCCGTCAATACTATCCAAAATAGAATACAAAGTGTAAGCTTTGAGACCATCTTCGGTTGAGATCAATCTAATCAAGCCTTTGACTTTACCAAATCCATTAGTTGCTTCATAAATTACCAGAACAACTTCAATCAATGGATCTGCGGCTTGAATGATGTCAATCTTGAAACCGGTTTTGAAGTGATCAGTCACACTTGTGTTTAGCTTGAAATTTGCAACTTTGAATTGATCCTTTTGATTTAATAAAGCTTGCAAGATATTATCTAAGCCGTGGAACTGATGAAAATCCCAGGTTAACGCTAGATGATCTTTCCAGGATGCGTGGTCAACCAATAAGTTTGCTAGCGAGTCTCTAAAATCGGAACTGTCATTTACACTTTGTACGAGTTCATTAAACTCCCTAATCCAAGCAGCAACTTCTAAATCTAAATTTTCTATTTCTGTTAAAGGTTTTGGTTTCAAAGTACCGTAGATTAAACGGAGCGGAATGTTTTCATCTACCGCCTCATTCACTACGGGAGGATTGACCGACTGAGATAGATCTATTACGTTCATTTAGTACGCTTTGATGTTTAATGCACTAAAGATCAAGTTTCCAGTCAGGACTTTTTAGCTGTTTAAATACTCCGAGCCAATGGTTGTAATCCTCTTAACCAGCCTACTCAATGGCATTGGAGTTTCGGGTAATTAGAGGATTCGTCTCGGAAGATTAATATAGAAATGGCTATATAGTAGTAGAACATTGAATATCCGCCTCTAACCCTCTTTTGATTAGCCCAGTTTTTTTTGTGGGGGAGCTGAGAGGAGAAGTCATTTGTAATTCCCATTAACGCCGAAATTTATTGAACACTGTCCCCATTAAGGGACATTATGTTCTATTTGGCAGCAAATAATTAACTTTTTAAAAGGGGCAGACGCTTGAATTGACGCTGTATTTATATATCATTTATGACCTGAGGATTTAAGGATGGAAATGATTTCCTAAAGGAGAGGAATTATTTTTCCATTGTCATTTTAGAGCGACGTCGTATCAGAGTACTATTAATAATCCACAAGGGCATGTAACTGGCGCGTTTATCAGGTTGGGTAACAATACCGACGCCCACAGACGTATTCGCTATACATAATACGAGTTAGGGAATAATCTCATTCTATATATATGTGCGCTCAAGCCTCAGAACTCTGGTGCTCACCTCAAAGTTTGGCGGACTGCATTTTTAAGTTTGCCTCATCTGTTCATCAGATTCAGAGAAGATAACAGCAATCGTGCTATTTGCCTCAGCAGTGTTACTCTGGCCCACGTCCTTCGCAGTAGCACCGACCACAGACACGTAAATGTGATTTCCATTGTCAGGGTACAGGGGGGTTAGGGTTCCTTGCTTCTATTGTTACCAGGCATTATTTCATTTGCGAATTTTGTGGACCATTTGTGACAGACAATTATTTGCGAAACCAACAATTATGTTACACCGCTTTGACGGCGAGTTGCCCCTTTAAAATGCCGGCAGTAGTGTTGTAAGGGTGCTTGTAGTCTAGAACCCAAATTGGGCACTGAGCTGTAGAGAATGAGATAAGAACGATTAACATTCTTCCGATAAGTTGCAATCATGGACAACTATACCGTATTGACTGATACTCTCGCAAGTGGTAGGAATTAGATCCTCCCACCTTGACTACCAGGTGCAGTAAAAGGCGTAAAACGCCCAAAGCTAATTTCAGCAGTACATGAATTTAGAGACCCTTTAATTACCAGGCGCGGAATGTTAGATGCTGTTAGATCCAAAATTCCAAGTAAGACAGCTCACTAATTGCAAGAGCATATCCAACAGCTGGTGATTTATGTTCTAGCAAATCCGAATGCCCGTCAACCATATAAATCATCACAAGCCATCGTGGCTAAACTTACTGATTGTGGCCCCTTCCATAGGGCTGCAAACAAAGACAATCTTATTGTTCTCTTTCTTGCAGTCTGCATGTTTCACTCCTGGCAAATTTGGGTCCATTGTTCCAACCAGTTGTGAACCGGCCAGGACAATACCGCAAATAAAAAACTTCTTTCTTAATACGCTTGTGCCAAGTTTCTAATTGATATTCTCGAATCTTCGTTGTTTAATTGACTTCTATTAATAAGGTAGCATGCTGCAGCCTGACAATTTGGCATGCTGCACCCTGCGACTTGTTGATTTTAGGCGGAAGTATGTCCAAGCCCTAAATTCATAACATAGCTGATCGTAACCTGCTTGGAATGCCCTTTAAATAGTGGATAAATGTAGCCAATTCTTTATTTCTTATTTCAGTTAGGCTCATTGTAGGCGTATTCACACAATGAGTTTCTATCTATTACCCCCAGTATCTTATCAGAACCAACAGAAGCTCAAGCAACTGTCGAAGAAGAAGAAGAGCTCTAGTTCGAGCTCGAAACATAGCAGTAGCAGCAGCAGTAGCAGTAAGAATGAAAATTCCAAACGTAAGAGTTCTCGATCGCTATCTACAACTCCGACTTCAAGCCATTATGACGCCATGTCAGTGTCTCCCGAAACCGTGCAATCTTCCTTGATGGGAGATGCAATATCCACTAGGTCGATAAGCGCGGCCACTTCCATCGAGTCGTCTTCTCCCAGAACGACAGATCTCCAATCGCTTCCTAGCATATCCAAGAGAAATTCGATGTTCTCTAGTAGTGATGCCAAGTCTGTGAAATCTTCGAGAGAAAAGAAACCAGCCGCTGAATCTACGTCAGCATTCAACTACACGTTCAACTCGGACATCAACGATGCAGTCAACCAATCACGTAAACACGCCAAAAGACACAGCAGTTCAGCAACAAGCCATCACAGACGCTCCATCTCTGTCAATTCTATCGCGTCGGGATCTATCCACTCGTACGCATCAGTGAGTCCCTCCATAGAACAGGGCTCGTTCCGATCCTACGCTACAGGTGAGCTGCAAGATCCTCCCAATCACGAATCGTTGCTCCTTATTGAGTCAGAGGAACTGGAAGAAGAGTATGACCCCAACCCTCACAACGACTTTTCTGATGTCAGTTCTATCTTCAGTTCTAGACCAGCTGCAAAATCTGATGCAGCCGCAAATGTCACATCATCTCGCAGAAACGAACATCTGGTCCCTGGTGGAGCCCGAAAAAAGTTCTTTGGCTTCACAGCATAAACACATACAGTTACATATTTATTTTGGTATCCTCTTCTTGTGGAAGAGTACTGCTATCGTTTTTTTTTTCACCGGGGTTGTACATTTTTAATACTTTAATTTCAATTCTTAGTTCAGTTCTTCAAACAATTCATAAAATATAAACTTAAAAGAAAATTAATATGTAGAAAATCAGACTATAAGGCATTCAAAGACAAACAAACAGAATATGTATAATTAGGACGACACTCCCACTTTTGGATTCTAGTAAACTGTTATTGACGAAATGCACCCATTCGAGTTGAGCACTTCAACTATGCATCTATCGAAGCCAAATAACTTCGATTGGCCCCATGTCTTCACCTTGGCACTAAACACCGAGTCCAGTTCCTCTTCTTTAGTTTGATCCCTGCTTGGAAGCTCAATAATGTCAAACTCGTTGTCGATTAACTCTGATTCGTTTCTATTGAGCAATACGGGTGTCAATTCATGGAACTTCACCGGGAAGTCTTTAAAGTACATTGACGAATCGAAGTTGATCTTTTCGCCCTTGATTTTAGTGTTGACTTCCCAGAAGCACCTGTTCCATTTCATGAAATTCAAGCTCTCAGTCAAGCCCCCATTATGTACAATAACTTTCTTGACAGTAGCGGTGTTTCCCTTGTTTGTCTGGTTATTATTCAAATCATACAAGATGTCAATACCATACTTGAAGTAATTGTGGAACTTGAAGTGGCTCAAGTCACTATCGGGGTCTACCTCCGATGCGGGAACGGTTAAATCGTCCTGATCGAGCGTTAAATGCTTATGAATTAATAACCGTGAATCAAACTTGTTAAAGTAATCGTCTGGGGGCCCCAAGACATTAACCACTTCCTGCTGCGTTGTTTTACCAAGCGTGATCTCGTAGGACTCCTCTTTCTTGTTGTCAGAGTCTTTGCTTTTAACTGTCACCACAACCACGCCACGATCCAAATAAAACTTGAGACCAGAGACTAGATGTTTGGATAAACCAGCACGAGATAAGACTTGCGATTGCTCCACTCCCGAACCAGCAGCAGCGGCAGCCACAGAGCCGTCTCTTTTATTACTCATGGCCTTATATTGAGACCACGATTTCCCCTTGTGTAATGCAATTGCCGAACACACGATATCTAAATTACCATCCCAATTGAGTAGGATGGATAAGACTTGGTCATCGTTGACTTCCGCTATCATATCCAAAAGCTCCTGCTTGACAATATTGAATTTGAATGATATGCCGGGATACGAAAGGATGTATGTATGTGTGTCACGATTGAACACACCGGGGTAGGTGGGCCCAAATATCTTGTTGTAAATGGATTTTAGTGTTGGCCCAGTGGAAACCGAGGTGGTGAATGTAGAGTTGGAAGATACGGAGGTAGCTGACGCAGAGTCCAACACAGTGCTCGAGGAAGATGCCTTAGAGGCCGAACTAGTTGTATCCAATGGGGCACCATTCACCAAACCATGAATGTCCACATTGCTGTTTGAGTTGCTGCTGCTTTCAATTTCATTTAATCCGATCCCGTTATACATGAGTTTAAGCAATTTCCTGGTAGGATGGCCCGGGTTCCGGAATTTGCTATCGAACTCCATCACCTCTATCAAATCCAACACCTGATCTTTCTGATTGAGAAACGTCAACCTGATACCCAAGTCCAATACGGTAACAAGGATAGGAACATTTAGGAAGTTTGTATCGCTGTAGGTCACCCGCAATTTGTAGTGGAACTTGTCAAGATACTTCATTATTGTGTACATGGACACGCCCAACCGGATGTGGTTGCCCAACCCTTCGCCAGGGATGATGGCTGTTTCGTATATCATCTTTGGATACCAGTCTCTTGCGTTGTACAAATGTTTGTACCGTGTGTGTCATTAAAGGATACAGATAAACGCATGTCCCAAACAGGAAATTCCTTCTGCGCCACACGCGTTATCACAGATATCAATGAATAATGCTATATTAAATACAAGTCAGTATATACAAAATGCTACATAGTCTAACCTAGCCTAGGATATCGCCGAGCGAAATCTTAGACCGCGATACCTCCATAACCGGCTTCATATCTCTAATGCTCTTGAAATGCGGCTCAAATATACTGCTGACCGTATCTGCTTCGTTAACAATACCGTAGAACGACCCATTCAAAGGCAGATCGAGACTGTCAGGCTCGGTTTTGCTATCTGTATCATTATCTTCTGCCTGATCTTCATCTTCATCTTTCGACTCTTCGTGGTAGCACGACTGGCAGCGGTAGACTATGGTGTTATCAGTGGAATCAATGGGCCACCACATGGGTGAAGTTTTCGTCTTGCAGTCTTCACACGTATGACTATACGACTCTGGTGGTGATTGCTCACTGTTATCGTGGTGACTATCTCCATCTTCCTGTAACAATTTACAGCTCTCCGCGTAAAGCTTTGCCCTGGCCAGCGGTCCCGATTTGGCGGTGGTGACGCCTCTGGTGATATCCTCAAGATACAACTGGATCAACGGCTTCAGTTCTTCCTTGCTCCCTCCATGAAGCCTTTTACCCAATGCACGCATGGAGAAAATAGATGCTGACGTCTGGTCATGTTTGGGGCAGATGAGTATTGGTTTGAGCACACCAGATACATCATTGACCGAAACCAAGTACGATTCTCTCTCCTTGAGAGGGTGGGGATCAAACCCAAACCCAAGCTTAAAGTTGGGCGTGTCTTGAGCGCATGTGATGTGGTACTTTGTATCTGCCTCGCACATTTCACACGCAATCATTGACCCATTAGTCGAAGAACATATTCCGCAAGTGGAATGATACGCATTGAGAAAGAGATCACCAACACTCTCAACTGTAATGCCACTGGAAACCACAGCATCCTCTGAGCTAGACGCATTAGTCTTGATCTGCTTATTCCCACTGCTGAATATGCCCTTGCGGTTCATCAAGTCGTGGTTGAAAATAGCACACAACACATGGCACCATCTGTTGGAGTCAGAAATGGGCTTAAGAAAATCGGGACGCACCAAAGCCGATCCAAGATACGCGAGCTCGTAGTTGCACTCATTAGCAAAACAGAGGCAGCACGAGTATATAGTGGAGTTTTGGGGTTGGTTGTCGTTCAAACACACCTCACAGAGCCATTCCTGCACTGGGGATGTAAGCTTATCTGTAGTCTGGATACCAGCACACGATGCGTGGATGTTAACTCCACACGACGAACAGATAAACATCTCAACACTCGACTTGACACTGGTGTCGTGCTCTCTGCATACACAGCACTTTCTGTCATTAGGGCTAAACGGAACCGCCACCGTGGTCAGAGATGGAATATGCAACAGGTTTAGTTGGGCCTCCAAAGTGGACACCTGGCGGGGCCGGAAACCGGATATAATTTCCCGCAATGTTTCTGCAGTGAGCTCTTTACTTCTGTCTACGCTGGAACTGCTGAACGGAAGGTAGTTGGGGTTGGTGATGGGAAACGACATGTCATACGTTGAAGCAGATGACTTTTTGACCTTCTTGACTGGTGCGACATTGCCATTACTGGTGCTTCCAGCTTCACAAACAGGGATTGGTTCTGGCTCAAGTTTACGTTTGGTTGGCTTAGGCTTGGTTTCGACTTTGACGGCTGTCTTTTTGGCTTTGGGCTGTTTGGCAGGCGGGGTGCTGGTTTCTGACTTCACGGCCACTTTCTTGCTTTTGGTGGTGGCCTGGACCACTTTCTTCTTCTTAAGCGCCGGCTCTACGCTAACCTCTTTGCTGGCCTCCTTTGGTTTCCGCAGGGGAACTTCCTGAATTGCGTTGGTTTCCTTAGTCTTGCCATTCTTCCCTACGGGCAGCCCCATATAGGTGAGAACCGCACCAAGTCGCTCAGCTTCCTGCAATATGTTTCGAGAATCCTGCAACAACTCCGGCTCCACCTTCTTTTTCCAGCCAAAGGGTTTGCTGTTTTTGCTCTCCACCTCGTTGGGATCCTCCCACACCACAGCATAACGTCGCCACAACTTTGCACACCGGAAACAAAGCGCAATTACCGAGTCCGGTTCCGCGTAGGGAAAGTCCGTGTCGGTAGACTGTTTCTCCTTCTTATCGGCATCGTGGTTGGTAATCCGGAACCACTGCAAAGAACGGGTGCTGTGACAGTGTTTACACACAAATGTGCGCTTGCGCGAAACGATCTTGGCTGTGTCGTACGACGAGTCGTCTTCCGGATCAGCAAGACTGTCTAGCACGTGATGGACAGGCTTTTCCGTCACTTCCAGCTTGGTTAGATCCTCCTTAACTATGTTCTGGACCTTTTTCTGGATCCGACCCTCAAAGTTTCCCCAGATGAGTCGGCCGTTCTTGGTCTTTTTCCATAGATAATAAAACCGCACCACCATGGCACTCGGCTGTGTTTTGACTCGTTTGAAGACCGGGTACAACTCACTACCAAACTCCTTAACTCCGCTCTCAAACCGCTTGATTTCTTCTTTAGAGAATGTCGGCTCTCTTAACAGCTTTTTGGTAAATTTCTGTATCTGTTTGTAGGCGGTCTCAATGTCATCACGGTGGATCATGTAGTGGTACACTACGGCATCCATGAAATTCGGCGAAGTGGGCAAAACGCCAATTTTGTCGGCGATAGGCGCACAGCGGTCCACAAACGCATCTAAAGCGGCGAAGTCGGAGTCGACATCGGCCACAGTCGGTTTCCACAACAATGCGCACGTGACGCCCTCTCCATCATCGACACCACGCTCGATGTACCCCTTGGGTCGAGGCTGTAGCCACTGTGGGTACTCCTTTCTAGGGACGTTTTCAAACTGAGGAGGCACCTCGAGCTTCTTTAGATTGGCCAACTCCTCCGCCCGACTCTTTGCCAGCTTCGACTTCGGCCCTGGAACCAGCTTTTTCTTACCGAAAACAGGCTTATCCACGTCGTAGTACACTAGTGGATGGTCATAGTACTCCGGTATATTTGTCGCCTGGTGTTTGGCACCCAATCGGGTAGCTGCACGGGGATACGGTGACCGGTCCTCCAAATCAACCGCATCCTCCAACCGAGCGTGCATACCCAAATATCGCATGGGCCACTCCTCCCGTACACGTCTTTCGGCGAAACTGAGCGCCGCATCCTGCTTGAGGAAATCGATGGCCATCAACTCGTACTTAGGCAAAGTGTTAGTAGCAACCTCGGTATCTTCATCTTCTTCTGACTGCGATAATGCAGGGGTATCTTCCTGTTGGCTCTCCAAAGAGCTGAGTATAGAGAGCTCTTCGTGGAGCTGGTTCTCGTTGGAAGACTTGTTATCATGTGACAACATGAGCATCTTTTTCTTGTGGTATTCAATTTCGTGTTTCTTGGTACACACGGCACACGACCACGAGAAGCCGCGGCTGGGCTTTTTGAGGAGCGGGGGGTCAAGACAGTACATGTGGTAGTAGTTTCCGCAAACGGCACACGTGATCGAGTCTTGCGACGAGCCGCACCACTGTCCACACTTCTGGCAATGGCACGAATTGGCACTGAACGTATTGACAAACGCTTTGGTGTGCTGGCTCTCTACAAACACAAACTCAAACCGCTTGTTAAGGGCCCGCAAAAAATTGGTGCTGGCGACGTTATCGTGCAGCGCATACTGGAGCAAGTGGGCCGTCAGGAGAATGTCGTAGAACTTGATCATGTACCGGTCAAACAACTTGTCAAAGTAGAAGTGGCTCGGGCTCTGAATATAGTTCTCTATGGCAGTAGACAGTGCTGGCAGGGTCGACTTTTTATCGGAGGCTGTTTTCTCGTGTACCAGCTCGTTTTCAATGTCCTGCTTGTGTTTGACAGTTACCACCCCGCGGAAACTGGCCAACGGACAGGTGTCTGTGTGCATGGAGGCAAACAAGACACGCGAGTCGCTGGTGGACTTGGAGATATCACGGGGCCGGTAGAACCATTGCACCTGGAACTGGTAGTGGGCCGCAGGCACGTGATTCAAGTTCCCAGCCGACTCCGGTTCCGGCGTCTCGAGCTTGGACGGTTTCTGCTTGTATCCGATGATGCGGCCGATGTAGTACGGCTCACCCGGCGGCTCACTGACCATGTAGATATAATCTCCCTTTGTGAGCAGAAATACTTCTCTGTGCTTGTGTTTCTTCTTGTGACCGGAGTCCACGTGATTGGGGCAGTATAAGGTCTGCGTGGCTATGTCAATGTAGGCGTCGTCGAGATCTAGCCTATTCAGAAAGTAGTCTTCTGGCTCCGGTAACGGCTGGTAGTTGTGCTGGAGGGTGATTTGGTGCGCCTGAGGTTTGGGCACATTCCGGTCGGACGGGGCCCGTTTCGGGACCGGTTTTTTGGGTTCCGGGGCCGGCGGCACTGTTTTCGTTTCGTCAAGGGTGAAATCCTCTATAGCATCGTTGTACGACTTGTTTATGGTGGCCTTGCGCCTGGGTCTTACCAGGGTCATGGTGAGGGAGTACGAGGAAGCAGTCAGACTCGGGATTTTTTTTGGTGGAAAGGGTGAATTTGGGATGGGGATGGATGGGTGGTGTGATAACCTGTTGTGCCCGCAGATGGTATGTGATTTGTACCCGTAACGGTGGTGGGTAATCTGTAGAAGGAGAATGGGTTACAAATTTTATGCTCACCAAAAATTTACACCCAGAGATATTGAGCAATTTGTGGGACGATCAAGAGGTGCAACAATTATTACCGTGGGAAAATGTGGCAGGAGACGGGTATGGGAGCACGGCAGGGTGTTACGGAATAGGCGGCACAACAGCAGCACAGTGGAATAATAGAGTAATAGAGTAATAGAGTAATACAGTAATACAGTAATACAGTAATAGAGTAATAGAGTAATAGAGTAATAGAGCAATACAGTAGCGTAGAGTGCGGTCAAGTAAAGTATACCAGTGTAGACAAGTGTGTCGCAAATCGAGAATAATAGGCAGAAATAACAACAATTGTGCCAATTTTCACGTAAAGCAACAAGGAATGAATACCACGGTATGGAAAAACACAGCGCAGGCAACAGCCACGCAGCAGTGCCGCCAACACGAACCACACACCACCATCAGATACAAGCCGCACAAGTGGCCGCTACACAAACACACCATCCCCTAATACATTAATATACAGTAATATACACGGCACGCTACAAGTACCCGCGCAGAATGGCGGTCTCTAGCCGCTCTATCTCGTCTATGCTGGTGGCCCGGGTGAGCTGGTCCCGCAACCGCTGCTTCTCGGCCGCGGAAAGCTTGCCGGTAACGGCGCGCAACGTCTTTGTCTGGCGCGAAACGGCGGCGGCCGCCACCACCGGCCCGGCTTCCAAGTACCGGCGGGCCAAATCCGAGGGCTCGGAAGTGGTCCCGAAAAGCGCCGCCGCGGCGGCCCGCTCACGTGCCCGCACCCGGCCAAAGTCGAGCACCTGCAACGACGGCACGAGCCACACCGTAAAAAGCCGGTAGTGCTCGTGTGCGCAGATGGGGTTGCCGAGGAGCACAAGGTGCTCGAGGTGGGCAAAGAGCCGCAAGTTGCCCTGGTACTCGGTGATGTCGTTGTTGGCGAGAACGAGCGACGACACGCCGGTGCCGGCCACGGTGTCGTCGATGTGCAGCACGTGGTTGTTGGCGGCCAAAACCACCCGGAGGCCGGTCAACTCCGCCGGGATGTTGGCGATGTCCACCAACTCATTGTTGGAGATGTCGAGCACGGCGTACCGGTTGCGGGTCAAGGCGAGGTTTTCGAGGTGCGGGATGTGCAAGTTGCGGAGCAGGAGCGTGAGCTGTCCCTCCGGGTTCAAGTAGCACGCCGCATTGGCCAAGGTCTGTGCCGTCAACCGCATGTCGGCAGTGGTGGCCGGCGGATCCCCCAGCGGCTCGGGCTCGCCTGAAAAATTTGGAGGCCCGTGTCGCGCGACATCGGCCCGGCCGCGCGCGACATTGCGCGCACCGAAAAAATGTTTCTGGCACCTATAGCAAATGGGCCCCAACCACCAGCCATTGCACCACCCACACACCCACACAGCACAGCACAGCACCGGCCATGATACAGTTGGAGGAGCGCGACATGCCCCAGATCCCGGGCACCAAGTTGGAGGAGGGCGAGGCCCGCGAGTTGCGCGGCATGGTGGCGGACTTGCTCGGACGGCGCAATTTCCACTTCCCGGGCTCCCAGCCGGTGTCGTTTGAACGCAAGCACTTGGTGGAAACGCTCAAGGCCAAGGACTACTTTGTGTGCGAAAAGACGGACGGGTTGCGGTGCTTGCTCTTTGTCATCTACGACAGCGCCAAGGGCGAGGGCGTGTTTTTGATCACGCGGGAAAACGAGTACTACTTTGTGCCCAACATCCACTTCCCGCTCACCACCAAGGAGACGGCGGACCGGCCCGAGTACCACCACGGCACCATTTTGGACGGCGAGTTGGTGCTCGAGAGCAAGAACGTGAGCGAGCCGGTGCTCCGGTACTGCATCTTTGACGCGCTTGCCATCAACAGCAAGATCATTGCCGACCGGCCGCTCGCCAAGCGGTTGGGGTACATCACCGAGCACGTGATGAAGCCGTTCGACAAGTTCAAGCTCGAGCACCCCAAGATCGTCAACGCGCCGGAGTTCCCGTTCCGGGTCAGCTTCAAGATGATGCGCCCGTCGTACCGGGCCGACCAGGTGTTGTCGATGAAGGACCAGCTTTTCCACGAGTCGGACGGGCTTATTTTCACGTGCGCCGAGACGCCGTACGTGTACGGCACCGACAGCTCGCTTCTCAAGTGGAAGCCGGCCGAGGAGAACACCATCGACTACGAGCTCGAGTTCGTGTTCAACCAGGTGCAGGACCCCGACCTCGACGAGAAGGACCCGTCGTCGACCTACACCGACTACGACCTGAAGCCGCACGTGATCAAGCTCAAGGTGTGGCAGGGCGACAACGTGCACACCGACTTTGCCGAGTTGGACTTGGCCGACGACGACTGGGACAAGTTGAAGGCGTTGCGTGAGCCGCTCCAGGGCCGCATCGCCGAGTGCCGCCAGAGCACGGCCCGGCCCGGCATGTGGGAGATGCTCCGCTTCCGCAACGACAAGAGCAACGGCAACCACATCAGCGTGGTGGAGAAGATCTTGCACAGCATCAAGGACGGCGTGCGCGAGCAGGAGATTGTCGACGCCTGCGCCGCCATCGCCGAGTGCTGGAAGCGGCGCGAGGCCGACCGCAAGCGGGCCGGCGAGCTCAAGCGGCCCGTGCCGGCTGCGGCGCCCGCTCCCGCGGCCAAGCGGGCGCGGCCTGACCGGCCCGACCGGCCCGACCGGCTCGACGACCTCCCCACCTACGACGAGAGCGACGACGAGTAGCCTGTAACACCATCTGTATGTACATGTATTAATTAACGACCCGCTACACACTGCTACGAGGGGCGCCACGTGACCTAGCGCTCGAGGTTGATGTTGGTGCCGAACTTGGCGTACAAGTCGCGCTTGAGCCGCTCAAGCTGGTCGTCGTAGCCGTCGAGCGACCGGTCTATGCGCTCGATGCTGGCGCCGAGCGCCTCCTTGTCCTTTTCTACACGCGCAACCGCTTTTTCTGCTTTCATATACACAAACGCATCTCCGATCTTGTACTGGATCGGCTCGTTTTCGTCGAGCAACTCGATCTCGAGCGCCAAGTCATCGAGATACTCCTTTTCTGTCTTGTACTTGTTCAAGAGCGCCGTGAGCTCGTCCTTCTTGTTGATGATGGTGGAGAACTGGTTGATTTTCTGCTGGTCCTCCCACAACACCTCGGCCGCGTTGTTGACCTGTCCGTCAGGTAGCAATTCCATGGTGGTGGTGGTCGTGGCGGTGGTGTAGGTGGTGGTTTTAGCCGCTAATGGGCTGCCACTATGGCGGCCATTTTTCTCGCGGTCGGGTCGTGCGCCGGCCAATCCCGCCAACTGGTAGCGCGCCGCTCGCCGGTGGGCACGGCCAACTTACCCCAGCGAATTCGGCCTTGCGGGGCCGGAAACGGCCCGGAAAGCGGCTCGATTCACTAAAGCGGCTCCTGCGAGCACGTTGCGCGCCTCTGTTTCCGTATTGCAGCCGCAGAACCACTTCTTCTCGCCGCGTGCTGTCTCCCCACCACCGTCGGCAAAATTGCCTAATCGGGACGGCCCCAGATCGCAGTCTCTTAACGTTAGCAGAAAAATTACAGTGGTGGAGATGGTCTAGCATCTTGTGTCGCAATACGGCAATCCACCCTGAACGGCACCCATTTGCGACACCACGGTATAAATAGCCCGGCGGAGCGCGGTGGTGGACCCAGTTATAGATTCGGCATACCCGCATAAAAGCATCCCAGCATCAATTACTGCAAAAAAGCATGACGTCCTCAAAGGTAGACCCCCAGGAATACGAGTTGGTCCACTTGACCGACTACGACTTGATCAAATTCACGCGCGAGCAGAACTCGGCCGCGTGGAAGGGCCGCTTGACGGCCGACGATTATATAATCAGAGACTTGGTCTTGGGCAAGTCCAAGATGATCACCACCAAGCCCAATGGGTTGATGGTGTTCATGTTGACAAGAAAGAGCGACAACACGCCCGTGTCGTCCATCGAGTTGCTTATCCGTCGAGGATGGAGGGTTGACTACGTGGACGGAAAAGTGGTGCAGAAGGAGGTGTCCACCGGCTGCATTGGTGGTGTTTTCACCTACCCCGACTACAGAGGCCAGGGCTTGGCCCGCATCATGGTAGACAAAATGATGGCCATAGCCAAGACCGACATTTTGGGCCCCGATGGCTTCACCTTCCTCTACTCCGAGGTGGGTGAGTACTACGTCAAGTGTGGCTTTACCTCTTTTGAGGTGCCCTTGATCCTGATCCCCTTGGTGGACCAGCAGCCAGCCCCGCAAGTGGCCGAAAAATCGCAGCTCATCACCTACCACACGTTCGAGCCCTACTTGAAGGTGTACAACCAGCAGTTGAGCCAGGAGGTTGTGCGGAAAGTCGAACACGACCACTTGTCGAGAGTCACCTTGATTCCCAACTCCGATTTGGTCGACTGGTTCCACTTGAGAAGCAAGTACATCAGTTACAAGCTTTTCCACGAGAAGAACCACACCCAACCCATAGACTTCATCAATGACTCCTACGAGCAGATAGTTGAGCAATTCGACAAGTCTGAGCCAAACAACTTTGGCATCAAGTTGTTAGGCAGCGACGACGAGTTGGTGGGCTACATAATCTGGACCTACGACTGGCTCAACGCCCACGAGAACTATGCCACCGTGTTGAAGATTGTGGTCGTCGATGGCAACGATAAGAGCAAGACGTCCTTGAAATTGTTGAGTTTGCTCAAGAACCACTTGTTGACCAATTCCGACAACAAGGGCCAGACTACCACCAAGATCAGCGTTTGGGAGTCTGAAGTTAGCGACGAGAACAAGCACATATTGGTGTCAGAGTGGAACAGTAAAGCAGGCCTCGAAAACAGTTCAAGATCAGCCATGTTGATCAACAACAAGACCGACGACGACAAACTCGTGTCTGGAGAGTTGATCTGGGAGGGAAATGACAAATTGTCCTGGTTTTAATCTACACAGCAATAGTATCCTGTCATAAATCTGTAGTTGTCTATATGCGTCTCTCTATCAAAGCTCTACTTCAACCACGGCGTCATACTTCCGTCTCTCCTCGTCCCTCTTCGTGTATGTGTCTGCCACATACGTCATTATCAAACCAAAGAAACTCAAACATGCTGTGTACACAAACCCTATGAAGTACTGTGGTCTGTATTTGCTGTTGAATACAAATATAGGCACCACACTGCCTATAACATAGGCCAAGGTGTTGGTCACACTGATCAAGAAGCTTCTGAACCCATCATCTTTAACTATGATCCGATTGATCCAACTGTAAATCTGGGGTTGACCCCACGACCCGGGCACTCCAATGAGGAAGAAGGAGAACCAGTGCAACCACAATGGCAAATCGTAGTAACTTAACAAAAGACATCCAATAACCATAGCAGCAAAATATATCTTTAGGAAGACGTGGTTATAAATACCGCCGAGGTAGTCATTCAAATAGCCAACTGTGATCGCACACACTATTCCAACAAAATGTATTATAGAAGGTATCGTGTTATAGTACTCAGAGGGTAGGTTCAAATCCATTTTCATCCAGCTTACTAGAGTGGGCTGACTCGTGACATGACCACCATTGTTGAATGCCCAAAACATCATAGGAAACACCCACAACTGCCATTTGCTGAAATAGGACTTGTAGGAGCTGGATTGCTTAGTTTGGTGGGGTTTTTCTATTTTTGCACCCCGGCGTCTTCGTCTTTCTAAAGCCACCAACTTATCAGTATCATTCCAATACCAATTGTTAGTATTGGTAGGCAAATTTGGGTTGGCTAGCATGGTAAACGCAGCTATGGGCAAGCTGATAATGGCATCCATTAGAAAATTGAGCTTGAATGGGGGGATATCTGAGTTTTTGCTCAATTCTATGATGATCTGCTGCAACGGACCAGCAATGATCGAGGCAAGACCGGAGCTAATTGCAAGATACGTTGATCTTTTATTTATTTCAGTAGGTGAGTACCATGTCCCTAGAAGAAACTCAAGGGATATGAATAAAGGTGCTTCTAATAGGGCTAACACAAATCTCAAGACGTAAAATTGGTTTAGCGAGACGGCATTATACTGTACTATGGCCAATGCACTCCAGGCAAATTGTATAAAACCTAAAAAGTATCTGAAATTGATCATGTTGTGGTGTATGACATAGTTGGAGGGAATTTGCCCCACAATATACCCTATTGTCCAAATGGATAAGAGATAGTTGAACTGATTCTTATCCATATTGTAGTACTCGTCCATACCATTGTTGTAAGCCAAGGTGATATTGTACTGGTTCAAATTTTTAATGAAATAGCCCAACATACTTGAACTCATTAGAAAGAAGTCTAGTTTATTGAGATACGACTGTTCTAGGGGGTGCTTGTCTATCTTATCATTGAAAAACCGCTTAACTTTATACACAAATGTATCCTTTTTATAGGCCGTGACAGTATTTTCGTAGTTGGAATTGTCGAAAACTTCGAGATCAATGTATGGTTCATCGTCATCACTGAATTCCAGTTCTCCTCGTTCTACTAAAGACGTCATTGATTGTTTCTTTAGTAGCTTTGCAGTTTCCATTCTAAGTTATATTGTCCCTAACCAAGCGTATTAATTCGAGTTCCTATGTAACTCTACGCCTTTACCACTCAACGGTAACTAAAGTCACCCTAAACTAAAATACACTACTAATCCACTATTTATAAGCAATTGTTTACCTGATCTGACTTTACTCCCCATTGGGGATCCACAGTTTTCAGACACAATTGTTGCAGCCTGAAAATTCGCAATTTTAACACAACTTATCTTCTCCATAGTTAAGAGCTCAGTGAACAGGTAGCAACAACAACGTGTCCAGGCAAAAATAAGCAGTTACGTGATAGGAGACTATTGCCTGAATGTCTTAATAGAGACGCATAGAACGGATAGCTAAGCATCGAGCCTGGCAATGGGTCTGTAAGACGGTGAAGAAGCGAGTTCCGACCATACAGTCACGTGACTGATCTACCCTCGGATCTCACACGTCTGTTTTTCCTACTACTAAACAGCACAAACGATCTACGGTGCATTGAAACTAGACCAGCAAGACAATTATGGTACCGGTGGAAACCTCACGTGACAGTGCAGTCACGGTAGGTTATTACGATCCGTTTAATCTTTATGGTTCGTTTCGGGCTGACCTAGAGAGTAAGCTACCCTTGACAAATCTACACTGGAAATTCCACCCATCAAAACCACTCAAATCCATACCTACTTTACCAGTACGGCTAATTGAAGAAATACCGAAGAGCAAGACGGAGGAATTAAATAAGTATGTTACTGATGACGTGTATCTACGAATAATTATTGTTAAAATCGACAATCTCGAAAGTTACCGATCGCAAGTGAGGCCTCTCATTAAGGAATGGTTGAAGAACCTTGTGCTACAGAGAAAAGTCGAATGGATGATTCTTCTCTATGTACCGTCCACCGTCAAAGACAAAAACAGCACTATTATAAAAACGTCCAGTTATGACAAATTGAAGATAGATTTTGGTTACAATGGAAAGGAATGGCAGAACATTGCAAAAGTGCCGGTATACGAAACCGACGACGATTCGCTCCGTTTCCTTAAATTAAGACTGATTGCCAGTGATTCCGAAAAACTGGAATCATACAGCGACTTCATTGCGAAGTTGAAGGAGTTGTTAATTGCCTCATTCGACTTACGGTTCCACGATATCAACAAGAAATTGGCACAGCATCCATCTAATCCATTAGACAATTTCATAAACAATCTCAATCTCAGCACCTTATTCAGTGATATGAGATTATATCAAGATGCACTTGATATATTTCATACTCTTAAGACAGATCAATTGATAAGTGAAAAGATTGATTATACAATCGAACTTCCCCAGTCATATAAGAGTTTTGCATTTCTAAGTTCACTAAATCCAAACGAATGTTTACATGGATCCTCGATCAATTTGTTTTCATTAAAACTTCTGTTATTTTCCAGAGAAGCTGCATTATTGCAATCGTTGGCGGGTTCAGCAGTTTCCTTCTCGGCTGCTTCCTTCCAAGTGATGTGTATCTTCCAAAAGTTGATATACTTCGTCAACGATATTTCGAATACTTTTAAATCAGCCGACTTGAACGAATTCATATTCTGCATTATTGATCATTTTTTGGAGCTTCAAGCGTTTCAACGATTGATAGACATTTTCAATGAATCGGACGATGAGACTATCTCGTTGAATGAGATCTATGAATTCAGAGGTGAGCTAAAATTGCTTCAAAGATCAGTACTTGTAAATTTGGCCAGCAAGAAGGATTACCACTTACAATTGACTGAAAGGTTTGATGAAATCTCCTTAGACGACGAACAGAAACCGGACGCCACTACGTCAAAGGTATCAATAACATCAGAAAGGTTGATTGCAATTTTGAAGCTGGAGCCAGATTTCTTTGTATATTTTGAGAAAATAACGGAATCGGTAATTCGGGACTTTTCCAATTGTTCTAGATTAAAATCAGTTGACATATTAAGTATTGATCTTGCATTATTAAAATTTCAGCAGAAGGAATATCAAGAGGCTCTTAACATTCTCGAGGAATCATTCGAAGTCTACATATCGAACGGCTGGGATGTTATGGGTAGTTTCTTGTTGGATGTGTACCTCCAATGTTTAGCTGAAGTAGATCCATCCGATGCTCAAAAAAGAATATTTACTGGCCTTAGATTACTTTCATGTTTGAGTGGCAGTACTTCCAGTCTGATCGGGATCAATCACTATTCTTTATTGATGAAACCAGAAAAAGTTGAAAGCTTATTTCTGAACATTAAGCAGTATTGCCTTCAGCAAGACGAGTTGATCGACTATCCACTTGATACTCTTTTTGATATTGAGTTGTACCCTTACATTATCGCGGACCAGACGTCAGATAAGGCCAAATACTATGTTGAAATAAGTGTCATAAATAAGCTTGACATTGCCTTTGACTTTGAAGAAATAACCGTTCATTTGGATGGTGAAGAATATGGCGACCAATTGTCTTTCAGCATTCAAGATTTTACAATTGATACCCACAGGAGTCAAATGATTAGATTGTATTCAAACTTTTTCATACTGGGTACTTTTACTCCACGGAGAATTGCGGCTAGAATTAACGAGAATTTAGAGCTCCTGCAAGAATTTGGAATAGCTGGAGAAATACAGGACATTAACCACACAGTTATTCATGCTAACGAATCCTTAATCAAACCATTAGCAAAATTTAGAAATCTCCCAACACTATTGTTCTATCAAAACATTGAGAAGTTGTGGTGTGAGTTTGTCAATAGTAAGGATATTGTGCTAGGTACTACATCTGTGGTGTTGCGCATCCATAATGGGAAATCAAAGTTAGAGAAATTGCATGTCAACCTTATCCCTCGTACGGAAGGGTTGAATTTGCAGTTAGACAAGGTCGTCCTTGATATTGAACTGTTAGAAGCCGATCAAGTTTATGATGTAAGCTTTCCCATAAAATATTTCAGTGACAATAAAACTGTGCAGCTAACAGCAATTATCACATACACACTCGATTCGGAGGATTTCAGTCACTCACAAACATCAAGTATAGATACCACTTTAACTATCGCTGTTTCTGTTCAGGATATATTCAGACCCACTTTCATTTACTCGAATTTTCAAGTGGGTACTTCATCGCCAAAATTTCCAATCAGATTGATTTCTAACTTGTTAACAACATCCAATGACAATTATACAATAGTAAGACCAAAAAATGTGCTCCAATCATTAATAACATTTGGAGAACAACCTGCAGCATTATTCTTCAAGATAGTCCCAAATCCAGGATATTCAATTTCGGCTTCGGATACTCTTGACTTGATTCTTGAATTTTCGAACTTGAAGGATGAGTGCTCGACCATAATACAACGCCAGATAATTGACAAGCTCAGGGAGCACAATCTATTGCGCTATTGGTATTTGCTCAAATTGCAAGCCATAGATAAATTGAAATATGACTTGAACAACTACGGTATCAATCAATTTATTCAGATTATTAACTACAAGGAATTATTGATACTAATAGAAGGTATTGTCGTCAAACACGTGCCATCAAGGGCTGATCAAATGCAACTCTTGGAGCTTTTCGGCTCTATTCTCAGCGAGTCTACTGACGTTGCAGAGGTTCTGATTGCAGGACAGAGGCACACACTAAAGATATCGGTAGCCATTCCTTGCTTGAAATATTTGCACATCGTGGAAGCTGAATACGAGAGAAAACAGAAGTACGTAGTGGGCGAACCGATTTCAGTCAAACTAACTATTCAAACAGAGACCAAATGGTACAATGAAGAGTTTGATTCACACAAGTATGATGTTTCCACTCTAGCAGAGTCTTCGCCGAATGTAACAGTAGAGCATGAACACACCGAGACGTTCCAACTTCTGGTGCAAAACGACGACAGCTGGTTGGTGTCCGGTTACCGAAAGTTCCTGTTTGAAGTCAATACAAAACAGCCAGGGCAAGAACACGAGGTAGAGCTCGTGATCATTCCATTAACGGTAGGTAAGACATTACTACCCAGGTGCACAATCCGTAGCCCCCAGTCCAGCTACGATGACACGCTAGGCACGCTTTTCAAGAACGGACAGGAGACATTGTTGGTGGTACCTCAGTTGGACAGTATCACTTTTTCGTTCTAGTGTATATAGAGTAACCTATGACATGTACAATTAAACAAAAATAGACAGCCCATGCTATTTTTTGCAACTTTCGTCTTTTTTCGGGTATTTAATCATCGCACTTTTTTTTTTCCCACAAATGCAAAGCAGACGGATAGTTTTATAACTTCCGAGCTTACCACACATAGGGCGTAATGGTCAAAGACACTACATATTACGACATATTAGGGGTGGAACCCACTGCCACGGCAGTGGAGTTGAAGAAGGCCTACAGAAAACAGGCTATCAAACTCCACCCAGACAAAAACGCCAATGATCCGCATGCCGCGGAAAAGTTTCAGGAACTAGGCGAAGCATACGGTATCCTTCAGGATCCCAACTCCAGAGCCGCCTATGATGAGCTCGGAGTGGAAGGCATGAAAAAGGACAACGTCGAAAATGCTGCTGCAGACATTGATCCCTCGGAATTCTTCACCATGGTGTTTGGTGGTGTTGCATTCCACGACTGGATCGGAGAATTGTCCATGATCCAGGAAGCATCCAAAGCTTCGGACATTTTGGGAGACGACGAGAGCGAGTCGGCTGCCGACAAGACCAATGATCATGTGACGGACTTATCGGTCTCGGCCAATCACGAAGGCGCAGCCGCGTCCAAGCCGGAACTTACCGTGGAAGACATTGAAAAGAAGAAGAACATGAAGATCAGCAAGGAGCAACGAGAAAAGCTTGCTGCCATGCAGGAGGAGGCCAAACAGGCCAAAATCGACAAGGTGAACAAGTTGGCCGCCGAGTTGCTTTCGAGAGTCGAGAAGTACGAGAGCGTGGTGGGCAATGCCAGTGCGCTCCAGCAGTTCACGTCCAAGTTGAGACAAGAGTTTGAGGACTTGAAGATCGAGAGTTTTGGTATTGAGTTACTCCACTTGATCGGAAAGATCTATACCGCACAGGCCAACGCCACCATCGCCTCGTCCAAGACGTTCGGGGTGTCGAAAATCTTCCTGTCCGCCAAGAGCACGGCCAACACAGTGAAGAACGGGTACTCCATCTTGAAATCGGCCGTGGACACCCAGTCATATGTGGAAGAGATGATGAAGGAGGAGGAGGTCATCCAGATTGCCGAGGCCAGCGGAATGGAGATTCCGGACGAGGTCAGATACAGACACGCCGAGAAACAGCGGATCAGCACCGGTAAAATGGTTGCCACGGCATGGGCCGCTACCAAGTTTGAGGTCACCTCCACCCTTAACAAGGTATGCAAGCAGGTGTTGAACGACAAGAACATTTCCAAGAAGGAGAGAGTCAGCAGAGCTAGGGCGTTATTGTACATTGGCAAGGAGGCAGCCGCCGTCCAGAGATCGCCAGAGGAAGATGAAGAAGCGAGAGTGTTTGAGGAGATGATGGCAGAAGCCAACGCCAAGAAGAACAGCCGGCGCAAAACGAGAGCCAGCGACGCAGAGATGGCCGCCTACTTGAGTACATTCGCCGACGATGAGACCGAAGCCAGCAGCACCAGCACCAGCACCGCCAAGTAGAATGTTTCATTTCGTATAGATGTAGTTTTAGTAGTATTTAGGATTGTAACGATATTGGTATGTGCACGCCCGCCGGCCCGCATCCCGCTTAGTCATCAGAAAATTAGTTTGTACTGGCGCCCTCCGGAATGGAGTGAAGCAGTAGCGGTGTTTGAGTACAGTGTTTGTCAGCAGCCACTATCGCTAGTAATACAACCATGGCTGTAACTTCCAAACAGATCTTGGGCTTGTACAAGCAATTGTTAGAGAGAGCCGCCAAGTTCGACAACTACAACTTCAGAGAGTACTCCAAGAGAAGAATCATTGACTCGTTCAAGGAGCACAAGTCGTTGACGGAGGAGAAGGACATCGTTAACTTCTACAACAGCGGTATAGACAGTTTAGCCCAGTTGAAGAGACAGACTGCCATTTCGCAGATGTTTACTTTTGACAAGTTGGTGGTGGAACCATTAAAGCAAAGACACTCGCACTAAGTTCCCTGGTGTTACTGAAGTCAAGCCAGGGGATGGCTTATTTTGCTGGTGACCAATAGCAAAGCCAGTTTTCCAGTTTGATATGCTGTATGTGGATGTCAGTATTGTACATAGTTTTCAGTTAGGTTCTCCTTTTTTACATCCAATCAAATCATAATTATAAGGGTAATACATGTTTCGGAAATCCCGTCACTTCTTATAGAGATAAGTATAGTAATGCAAGAGGTTTGATATACAACGTCTACTGTCTAATATCATATTGAACAAGCAGCATATCGAATTTACAGGATTTAAAAAAAAGACGACCTCGGTGAGGATCGAACTCACGATCTCAAGATTAACAGTCTTACGCCTTAACCAGCTTGGCCACGAAGTCATTTTCGAAGAAAAAAATCATTGCAGTAGTACATAAACGTGCCTTCTATTTTCACATCACGTGATGGAGGTATATGCAGGACATTTGCCCAAACTTTTGAATAATTTAACTTTATGCTTGTAATATTATGAATACATCTTGCTTCTTGAACGACTTAGCTATGTTTTCGATATATTGAGAGGTTTTACTTTATCGTCCCTCCTAATTCTTTTAGTTATCTTCATCGTTTTCTTTGTATTTTGAAAAATGTATACGGAAAAAAAAGCTCAATTTGCAATCGCAACATCAGGTTAATTGGATGAAGAACAGTTTTCTCGTTTTTCTTCTGGAGAAGTTCAGAATACTAGAAGTATATCCGCTGTTATTTGCATTCTTTAGGCCTAGTTTCCTCTATTAGATTTTACTTATTAGGAAAGCACTTTCTTTTTTTAAATTTTCAATTCGATACCCCGAACAGATCAGGTCTGGTGGTATATCCCTATCCTACAGATGTACGAACAAATAAATTGTTATTTACTGAGCACTAAGCATAAAAGAAACCAAAACATACTATATATAAAGAATTGAATTTGGGTCGTAAAATTGAGAATACTCCTTTGTATGTTTCCGAATTCGAAACATAGAGTCCTATAAAGCATCAAGCCTTATGAACATAATCCATCAACTCGTGCAAGATGTTTTCCAAACTCGAGTAAAAGGCACAATAATCGTTGATATCAACAAAGTTATTGCGAAGATCGTAATATATTTTCTCATTTAGTTGGATCAATTCACTTTTAGTTTCAGGACTCAAGTTATGGCTGATAATAGCCAATTGATTGCTATTGACGGGAATTCGACTGTCATGATTAGGAACCAATGAAGTTGATGATGACCTATTTCCAAATTCCAATTCCTTCTTCACTGACTCGGCATCATTTCCAATGAGTAACCTAGCCGCGTCGTTACCACTATTACGATGATTCCTGTGGTGGCTCCTTCGGTTTTGTTGTAATTGTTGCAGCTGATCACCGGAATTACTCATCTCTAATGCTTGCAGCTTCTCTTCTTCTGCAAGAATTTCTTCCATAAATTCTTCGTTGTTGAAAATAGGTTGAGGAACATCCATGATATTGAACAAATCATTCAAATTCATGTATCCTGTAACCTGATAGTCAAAAAACTCGATTCGCCCACTGCTCGTACCTCCGTTGGACTCGTTAAACTGGTTGATTAATTCAATTATGCTGTAGCGTTTCAACAAGAATTCCCATGTAAGGTTAGTCAACGATAACATTCTCTTATACTTTTCATTCTTGAACCATTTTCTGTTCAAAATGAACAATGCCTTGTTGATCAACTTGACATAGATACATAGCTCATTCAAAGTCATGAACTCATATTTGAATTTGACAGTTATGATAATGAACATTAATATAACTGAGTCAATAGGAATAGTCCGTTTGATGTACCAATTGAATTTACCAAACTTGATGAAATCATTATACTTCAAGAAATCATTCAAATTGTGCAAAATTGATGGAATCAAATTATTGTGAATGTTTTCGTACGAGAAATTCTCAGATTGATTGAATCTTAACAAGGAAATAGATGAATTGTTGAAGTTCAGAATAATATTTGCTTCTTGGATTCTTCCAAAAGTGTCTTCATATTGACTTAAGGACAATACTCCGTTTCTAGACTTGGATAAGCTATTGGCTTCCAATAATTCATCATTGGTGTTTCTGATGCTACTTCTGTGATGCAAGTACTGATTGCCGGTCTTCAACCCATAGTTATCTTGATTTTGATTATTGTTATACTCATTGGTGTTATCACCAAACAAGATTTTCTTATGCAACAACATCAAAGCTCGATCGACAAAACTCCAGGAATGGTTCTTAACAAAATTGATCAAATTCATTTCTTGAACAGATGATGGAGGATTCAATTTATAGAACTGATTCATTCTATAGATTGACTTATGAATGTACTTAAAATAGTCCGTGATCATTTTTTTGATTTCATTGATTTGAACCGGAGTGATATTGGATGACAACCCATTGTGTAGGTGATAGACCAACTCACTCAAAATTCGATCATACTTGAATTTGACATTCATCGACAAGATACTAACATTCAATTTCTTCTCTTTGACCATTCCCAATTTGTCGAATATCGGTTCTTCTTCATCAGGCATCAACACGTTAAAGTCTTCAAATTTACACACCGGAGGCAAACAAAAGTTGTGTGAAGTTAAAGCGTCTAGTCCAAAAATGACCCACCACAATAAACGTCTGAACTTAATCACTTCCCAGTCATTTATCCTTAAGGTGATCAATGGATCCTTATGCATCTGAAGAAACTTGGCGTATCTAATAATCTGGGACATTTCCATAGTTGAGGGGTTGGGCGAGGTCGACTGAATAATGACATTACCCAATAACAACGGAATCGTCTTTAATCCATGAGGATAGTTGTAGTATTGACAGATTTTGTTAAATGCCTTCAAGTAACGATTAATGTCTTGATTCAAAAGCAAGTTATCATACTCTTCAAATTCTGAAATGGTAGATGCATACAATATTGGAAAATATAAGGTGTAAAACTGCAAGAAGTTAAAGTCAGTGTTATCATTTTGTGATGACGAAGCAGTTGAGGCAGTGTCGGGGCTAGGTTTAGGAAGTGCAGAAGGATTGGGCACATGTTGCTGGTGGTTGTCCTGTGGTGGATTGGAAGCATTGCTACCTGATTGGGGAATGAAATTCGAGTCCTGGCTCATTAACGACCAATATCTTTCGTGTTCCTTTAAGAAATCAGTCAAGTTAACCACAATCGGAAACAAAAGATGTACTGAGTTGATGTACCTGTCCATCAACTCGAACGATCTCTCCTTGCTACTTGGAAGATGCTTCAACAAGTCGTCCAATAGATTGTCATTTGAATAATAGGTGTTAGTACCATATAGATAGTTCACCGTGGTGGCTGGATTAGACGAATAGGCATTCAACGAGTTATGCAAACCAGGGTTGTTTGGCTGGCTCTTGGTTCCCACGGGGGTGTCGGAGGATGAAGGAGTCGGAGGAATGTTCATCCCATTTAGACTGGTACTGGTATTTATGTTGGAAGCAGACGTGGCCAATGGCACAGGATTGCTAGAGTTCTTGCCCGAACCGTTGATTTCGTTAATGGACTTATTAAACAAACTACTGATATTGGTGCTGCTGTTGTTGTGAGATAAGCCCGCGGCGGTCTGGATATGCTGATGGGCAATAGGAGAATTGAAGTTGGATGGTATAGTCGAATTTAGCAAACCATCTTGGTTGGCAAACGTGAACGACGAGAGGTTGAAAGAATACTGGTCCTCAGTAGGGTTAGTTGGTGGTCCGTTGGGCTGCTGCTGTTGTTGTTGCTGCTGCTGTGGATTTTGGTTCAAAAAGTTGGTGTTGAAGTATGTATTTGTGATGTTGTTGGACAAGTTGTTGAAAATTGGAGTCTGCAATAAACCAGAGTTGAGGACCATCTGCTGCTGTTGCTGCTGCTGCTGCTGCTGTGCAAACGACCTCTTTCTGGTCTCTAAATCGTTACCCAGTGGCGTGTTTTTCGCCAATTGCTCGTCACTGCCATTTGGATGGTTCATGTTGATGAAATTCAAGTAGTTTAACGAAAGCTCGGGGAGCATGCCACCCGGCGTAGCAACCACCTTGCTGAACGTGTCTACATTGGAGGTAGTATGGCCGTTGTTTTCGCTGTTGTTGGAAGAAACCGCCGTGATCGCGGTGCCCATCTGATTAGACGAAGCCTGGGAAATGGATGACGAGGCAGAGGAGCTGGCAGTAGCGGCTGAGGCCGTAATCATACTTGCCTCTTCCTCTATTTTGATGTGGGGATGGTTAGACGAGGCCGACTCTCCCAACTTGGTGGCATCCTGCCCGAGATCGTGGGACTTGGTGTTGACGTCATTTTCGTCATCCTCAAGGTCGCTCTTGTCGTCGTCTTCGTTCTCGTCATCCTCGTCGTCATCGTCGAGTTCCGAGGTAGAACTCCTCGACTTTTTGATGGCGGTGAACTTGACGTCGTCGCTTGCAAACTCGCCAGAAGTGCCGTCGACCGTCACGGTCCCCCGTTTGCGGCTCTCGCGTTCTTCCTCGGTTAACCGGGCGGTTTTCTTGCCGCCGCGGCTGATTCTCTCGTTGACAAAGTACTTGCACTCCAAGCCCAACTTGTCGCAGGTGGTGCAGATGGGCTGCTGGCGCGAGCATTTTATTTTCTTGGAGTGGCAGTAGATGCAACTGAGGATTTTGCGCTGGCGTGTTTTCTGCACTTTCAACACCTGGCCGTCGGCCAAAACACGCAAGCCCTTGGCCTTTTTCTTGGTGATGGGGATGGTGGGCGTGACCGAGGTCGAAACCAGCTGTGTCGACATGGTGTTGGTGGGCGGAGAAGTGTACGAGGAGGAGTGTTGGGGTGATGGTTTGAGAACCGGGTCGGAATTATTCGTGGTGGTGCTGGTGGTGCTGTTGCCGGTTCCGGCAATGGGGTTGTGCGCCGGGCTGTCGTCGTGCCATTTGAGCGGCGACATGTCGTGGTTTGCTGTTCCGTGGGACTGGAGGTGGTGCAAGCCCAAATCGGGGTGGTTTTCGTGGAGCATATGTTGGTGGGTCTGGTTTAGGGATGTGTGCGACATCATGGCTGATGCAGTGGAGGAAGTATGCGTGGCGAGATGCGTGGCGGGAACGGGTAGAAAGGAGCCAGTCAAGGGAATAGTGGAACGTATCAAAGTGTCGGACTGGCGAGTATCAAGTTACCAAATTATCGCGGACCGAGTATGGTGTGGAAATTATACTGAATAAATTATCAAGATAATAATTTATCAGACATAAACCGGTGGATACCAGCAGGAGAACAAATAGAGTAGATGCGGCGGGTGCGACAGCAAAACGTGACAGGCGCCCTGGCTCTTGCTACCGTACGTGACTAGAGAAAAGAGTGGTGGTCTGCGGTGGTGGGTTTCGTGCCAGATGCTCCCTGAAAAACTCACGCCAAACCAGACCGGAAATGTCAATAGTTTCAGGTGTCTGGGTCCAGGGGAGAAACCGGCCCAGGCGCAAAAACAGCAGGGAAAACGGGGAAACCGCCGGCTACAGGTGCCCCCAGGACGCGGCCGCCGCCCACTGTCTACATGCCCACTGTCTACATGCCCACTAATCGGGGGTGGGATACGGACCCATGGCCGCCAACGCTAAATCAGTGTGTGCATTGGAGAGCTTCCATGCTCTCTTAAACTTGACTGCGGAGCGGGGTTTAGATAATTTAAAAATTGGTGGGCCGCGCACGACCAGTCTGGGGTATAGGCAGGCCAATTAATGGCTCGGTGTCGGAGTGGGCCCAGAGAATGGGGGCCAGGCGTCGCTTAGTGGCCGTGGGCCGCGCCCGAGATCCGCCGGTGCATATGGGGGTGCTGGGGGTGCTGGTGGCGCAGATGCGAGGACCGTATGTGTGTAGCTTGTAGCTTGTAGGCGGTGGTGGGTGTGGTTGGTGGGCCGGCTTAATAGTGGAGCAGATGGTGATTTGCGCCGAGCCACTTTTGGCTGCCTGCCTGGCACGGGTGATTCCGGCCACGACCCAACATTTGGTGGGTTTTTCACTGGGGGCCCGGTGTGGACGACCCCTCCCCCACAGTGCCTCCTTTTTCGTTACCGGACGCTGACCACCACGACGCTTCTGCAGGCGAACCTTGGCTGATACATGATCAGATTGCGTCGGGGGTGTCAAACTCCGAGCGCCATGATTCTGACTAGGCAATTTCATAACCGTAAAATCGTTGTGTCACTAAATTAAGCACCGAGTGGTTTTGTCCTACTTTGGGCTAGTGACTAAAAATCCTCGCGGTTAAACTCCGGCTGGCGTCGAGGGCTCCTGCTGGGGTTAACGCCGGCGAGCTCGTAGCTGCCCGCCTAATCGAGGTTATTCGAGAAGCTTTACCTGGGAACAATGTGTGCGCTCGTGTGAAATATGTGTCAAGACGCAGTATTTTTTGCAAAGAAAGTTGGGGTACAGCTCGGGCCGCCGGAGTATTTCCCGATCAGGCGGGACGCTCCTACGCCAACAAAATAACCCTTAATCTGACAATGGGATCCTCCACGGGAACGGCGAAGCCAGGCTGGCGACGCCTGGGCCTGGCTTATCGGGAGTTGTGGTAGCGCAGTGGGGCACTGTGTGCTAGTGATTGTAAACGAGGAAATGGTGGTATTGTAGGTGTGGTGTCGTGAGAATGGGTGGATGCAAAATAGCCAATAGAAATCGGTAGACGTTGCAGGGGAGATCTACTGTACATTTGCTAGAATTGTAGTACACTGCACGAGCACATACATACTATCACTACACTATCTCTGCACTATCTCTACACTGTCTCTACATACTATCAGCACACTGCAGTTGTCCCAATTGGCAATACCAGCGGCCATGCCTTCTACACCGTCTCGACCACAATTGTATTATTAGTACTGTCTCTATACTACAATCGCAATACTACTATTCACACTACAGCCGCGCAGCAATAACAAAAACGCACCGCTAGGTGGAGCCCGACACAACCAACTTCTTCAAGTGGTTCATGAACACCTGCAACGACACATCGTCCGTCAACACGATGGCACCCCGGTTGGTGGCAAACTCGGAGCTGTTGTAGGTGATGGACGGGTTCAACTTGGAGTACAAGAACCGGGCCTGCGAGCCGCCCTCCTCGGTGTCAATGAAGCGCGGCAACGGGTACCGGTCGACCAACAACTGGGCCGCCTCCTGCTTGGGCTCGTCCAACAAGTTCTTCAAGTTCTCGTACTCGGGCAAGTTCTGGTAGCCCGCCTTGCGCCACTGCGAGATGGTCTTGCCGTGGAAGATCAAAATGTGGAAAAACGTGTCCAACAACAAGATGGAGTCGTCCTTGATGGAGACCGAGTCCAACAACACAGCCTCGGGCTCGGCGTCGAGCGAGAAGGAGGTCAAGGTGGGCTGGATCATGATCAACGAGTTGGTGGTGTCCTCAGTCAACAACACGTGGCGGTAGAAGGCGGTCTCGTCGGGCGAGTTGTTGAACACCTGCAAGAACTGGGAGCGGCGCAAGTAGTAGATGAACTGCGGGTACATCTGGAACTGCGGGCCCAAGCGGAACGACTCCTCCTGGTCCTTGCGGTAGTCGGCAAACTTCTGGCACAAGCGGATCAACATGCGGTCGACCCAGCGCAACACGTCGGCGCCGTCGTCCTGCTCAGACTTGTACAAGGTGACGCGCGCCAACAACACGGCGGCCGCCTCCTCGTCGAACGAGTTGGTCAACGTCTGCTCGTCGCTGGTCAAAAAGTTGGAGATGGTGGTGACGCGGATGCGGTAGGTGCCGCTGGCGTGCTGGTAGTGCGTGATGAACTGTATGTAGCTCTGGCTGTTGGCCGGCAACGGCTGCGTGTTGACGACATCGAAGAACACCGCGTACGTGTGCTGGGCCGAGATGCTGCAGAGCTTGTACTGCAGGCTGCCCCCGAGCCCCAACTCGTTCTCCGACACGTTGCCCGTCTTGGCGCCCAACGACGCGCCGTGTCCGATGAACCCGCTCACCTTCAACTCGCGCGACGTCTTGATGTCGAACGTGCCGTTGAACCCCATCAACAAGTAGCCCTCGCTGTCCTTGTGGAACAAGCGCAAGAACGACTGCTTGAAGATGGACGTGGTGAAGGCGTCGCTGAGGAGAAGCGCCCCGCCGGTGCGGTTGCACAAGCTCTTCATCTCCAACATCCCAATCTGGTCGTAGCACCCGGCAAACACGTCCACCGTGTGGCTGTTTTTCACGGCCTTGCTGGCGATGCCGTCGTAGAACTTGACCGCCTTCTTGAAGTGCTTGGCATTGTCCTTGTCAATGTCGCTGTGCGACCGGATCGGCTCCTTCAACTCCTTGCCCACAATCAAGCCCGGGCTCAACGTGCCGGGCCCGGCGCTGAACAACATGATGCGCGCGCCGAAGCCGGCGTACGTGGCGCCCAACAAGCTGGCGGCCACGTTCAACGCCGCCCCCGTCGACCGCAACGGCCGGTTGCCGTTGGCCACGGCCCACGGGTCACGGGCCAAGCCCTCCAACACGGCCGTCAACTGGAATTCCACGTCCTCGATCGGCAAGAAGAAGCGCGCCAAGTTGTTGGCGAACGCGCCCGGCGCCGGCCCGTGCGGCGCCGCCTGCGCCGGCGACACCGGCCGGTTCAACATGTCGGCAATCTGCTTGTCCGAGTACTCCTTGTCGCCCCGGAAAATGTACGACTTGGCGATCTTGTCCAGGCCCAAGTCGTGCACCTGCACCATTGTGCCGTAGGTGATCAACCCGATCAAGGCGTTGGGCGGAAGGAGGCTCAACGAGATGATCAAGGTCTCCTTCAACGCCGCCAAGTTGTCGGCGTCCTGGCAGAGATCAATGACGAAAAAAAAGATGGGCGGGTTCTGCACCGGCCGTGCCGTCACGTACTCGATGGTCAGGCTGCCCGGCTGCAACTCGAGCGGCAAGTTGTCCAGGGTGATGCCCTGGTAGTGGGCCGGGAGCGGGTTGCGGTAGGCGCACAAGGGGCACCGCCAGAACCCGTTGGGGTCCACTGTGCAGTAGGGGTTGAAGATGGCTTTGCACGTCTGGTTGGAGCAGAAAATGGGGTCGTAGGCCGCCACGGGCAAGTCGTCGCGGTGCTTCAATGGGGTGTACAAGGCCCCGGTGGGGATCACGATCTTGCCGGCCTCGATCTTGGTGGACGGGAACACGTTCCACGCGAAACGCACGCCATTGATGTCCTCGGCTTCCTCGAAGTCCATGCTGGCTGTCTGGATGGGTGTGGACGGTGGTGTGGTTTGGGGTCGCCTCGGGTCGTGAAAAGTCGATGTTGAGTTGTCCTTTCGCGCGGCGTGGCACGTGCGCGCAGTCACGTGATGTGTAATGTCATGTGATGTGTGTGTTAAGAAATAAGACCGATTAGGTATATTGATATTACCCGGAAATAATACAGACGATGAAATTTTGCAGTCTATTATTATTGTGATTATTATCGTCACTATATAATGAGGGTTCTACGCCCAACAATTTATATAATTTTTATA
>JAJMRV010000022.1:0-207147 GCA_030578435.1 Scheffersomyces lignicola | reverse complement strand
TCATTATATAGTGACGATAATAATCACAATAATAATAGACTGCAAAATTTCATCGTCTGTATTATTTCCGGGTAATCTCAATATACCTAATCGGTCTTATTTCTTAACATCTGACGCACGTGCATACGCGACATCACCTGAATCACCCGCGACATTATCTACCCATACTTAACGGCAGGCTGAACCAGACCCTCCACTAATAACCACCCCCCACCAATGCAACACCAGCTGCTAGACCCGCTGTTGCAGGTGGAAAGCCATGCGGTGAGTCACACTCGCAATACCTCGGCGTATTCCACCAGTTATTCGGTGCTAGACATATATGGCACCGAATCTCCGCTTTCAGACCGGAGCCCTACCAAACACGATCGGGATCTAAATGATTCCATTATGAAGGGTCTAGACCAGCTTGACTTCAAGGATCTTTCAAACGATAACACACTATTTGCGCCCACGATTAGTGAGCCGTCGCTATCATCTAACGTTACCCGGTCAAAATTGCCGTATGTCACTCCTGTTTCGGATCAATCTGCAATCAACAAATTGGTCTCCTCGGAATACGACATTTACGGGTTCAAAAAGCAGTCCAACCTCAACAAGATACCGTTAGACGCATATAACACGTGGTTTGGCCAGTACTCGCAGTATTTGCTTCTGCAGAAACACAAGTGGATAGCGCTTATGAAATCGAACGGGCTTTCAGTTTCGGGAAACGAGCCGCCCAATCGCTTTCCTCCCAAATCAGCCAAGGTTAAAAAGCTCATCAGGAAGGGCATACCGCCGGAATGGAGAGGAAATGCCTGGTTTTTCTACGCTGGTGGCTATGAAAAGCTCAACAGACACCCCGGTTTGTATGAGGAAATAGCGTCCAACGGAGTCAAGAGCAAGGATTCCGACGTGATAGAACGCGATTTGGACAGGACTTTTCCGGACAACAAGTATTTTAAGAGCGATGACGGGTCGGAACCGTATATGATTCGCGGTTTGCGTCGGGTTTTGACTGTGTTTGCACACTACAGACCACAGATCGGGTACTGTCAATCGCTCAATTTCATAGCTGGCTTATTGTTACTCTTCATGGACGAAGAAAGAGCATTTTGGATGTTGGTGATACTAACAGATCGCATCATTCCCAACGTACACACGCGTGATTTGGAAGGGGTGCACACAGACCAGGGCGTGCTTATGCTCTGTATTAAGGAATACGTGGGTCAAGTATGGTCAATTTTGGGCAAATCGTTTGATGGTAGTCCTATTCCTGAGGATAAGCTTTTGAGTAACCTCCCCCCAGTAGCTTTGGTGACGTCACCCTGGTTTATGTCCGTGTTCGTGGGTGTTTTGCCCATAGAAACAACACTACGGGTGTGGGACATATTGTGGTACCAAGGTTCCAAAACCATATTCCGGGTGGGATTGACCATATTCCGCATGTGCTCAGAAACTGCCGACTTTGAAGATCTTACCAAGCCCAGTGCTGTTCACGAGAATGACCAGGTAGAATTGTTCCAGTATATGCAGAGTTATCCCAAGACCTTGGTGGATCCTAATTTGGTTCTTGGTAATTGTTTCAAGCGTATGGGTGGTTATGGATTGGGGTCTTTGTCGCAGGCTGAGATTGACACCTGCAGGGAATTTGTGTCTAAGCAGAGAACAAAGCTTAATAACAAGAAAAACACCACTATCGCTGTGAGCGACGAGGAGAGACAGCGATTATTGTTGGGACAAGATATACACGATGTATATGGGTTCCACCGGTCAATAATGAGTGGTGTGGTTTGGAATAAAAACATCACGAATAAGATGAAAAAAAGGATCACCAAGAAGTTTACCTAGTGGTCATCATTAGCATAAAATGGCGTAGTCCATTTGGATACCTATAAATTTGCATACGGGTTTGAATTATAATACACAAAATAAAGTTGTTATATGTAAAACATTTAGTAGATACCTCTATATATAGCATCGCCAGTGCTGGTGGCTTCCTTGATCTCAGCCACATCGTGCACTCTAACAATGTCAGTCCTCTGTTCGATACAGGCAATAACCGATGCTGCAGTACTGACTACACGCTTAGATGCTTCGGGTTGGTTAGTGACACTTCCCAAAAATCGCTTGCGCGACGTACCTATGAGCATTGGAAGGCCATTGAAACTCACATACGAATGTTTGACATGAGTGTCGGTATCTTTGGCATCTAATTGTAATGCATACTTTTTAAACATGGCAGCATTTCTCACTACCGCCAAGTTCTGCTGCAAGTTCTTAGCAAAACCAACACCAGGATCTAGAATTACTTGCCACTTTCTGACACCCTTCTCAAAGGCCTTCAATAACTGTAAACTAACCTCTCTGGATATACCTTTGATCAAGTTTTCGGTTTCCGGAGTTGCTTTGAATTCTTCATGACCTTTTACTGGATCCGTAAAATATTCAGTAATATCATCATTCGTATTGGACTCATAATTAGTCAATTTAGACATTGTATCAGGTCTTCCTCTGGTGTGGTTCATGATGTATGGGCATCCATATTTGGCTACCACATCAAATATTTCAGGCTCGTACAACCCCATAGAAACATCGTTAATGATATCCGCTCCTGCAATCAATGACTGTTCCGCCACGTTTGCTCTGTAAGTGTCTACCGATATGATGCATGATGATAATTTCTCATTATTAGAAGACCTAATGGCTTTGATTATTGGGATGACTCTCTCCAATTCCTCTTCTTCTGCTGGCTCCACACTACCTGGTCTAGTTGAAACTCCACCAATGTCTATTATAAGTGCACCATCCTCTACTAGTTTAGATGCATGACTAAGAATTTCGTCGGTAGACTTGTTAAGATTCTTTCCTCCATCACTGAATGAGTCAGGAGTCATATTCAAAATACCCATGATCAACGTAGGCTGAATGTTAGTGAGTGGATCGAATTTTAGAATATTCTTTTCCACAGCGAAACGGGGCATTGGATTGATTTGCCATAAAAACGAAGAATCCTGCAAAGAAGAATTGGAACTGCTCTGTAATAGTTGAATCAAATGGTTGTGAATGGGCTCCGCTGTGAGAGGATGGATTAATTCAGGCGAAATGAGCTCGCACAAAGGCTGCATTACAAATGTTCTTTCTAACATGGATTTGTGAGGAATGACAAGGTCTGGTGTGTTCAAAATAGCATTATCGTATAGAATAATGTCCAAATCTATGGACCGCGGTCCATTATCGAATAACTTAGTACGTTGAAGATGTGTATACTCGATCTCCTTCAAGATCTTCAACAAGTTGTGCGGTGACTGATCTTGGAAAACGACTTTAATAACAGCATTAACAAAATCTGGTTGATCCTTCACATACATGGGTTTGGAAATGTAAAGTGATGAGGTGGCAACCACTTTGATGCCTTTTTCATTTAGTAAGGCAAGTGCAGCATCTATATTGGATACTTGGTTACCAACATTAGATCCCACAGCAATATAAGCTTCATGGTGTCCTTTAGAGACGATTTCCATTTCCGCTGGAAGATTAAATTCATTTCCAGCAGTCACATGCTGTTTCTGCAAATTAATGCGTTCAATGCCTTGGAACGAGTTAGCATCCATCCTGGAAGAAACACCTACTCCCTCTGTGAAACTGATCGCATTTGGCTTGGTTACCTTGATGTCAACAGTCTGAATACCTTTGCCATGTTCCTGAAATATCAATTGACCTATGTTCATAATTAGTGCCTCTACTGTTTTAAAATTTGAAGACTCGACATAATACACCACATCATCAATTATGTCGTGAATAGAGATGCTCCCATTTTTCTCTAAATTCAAGGACAAGTCTATCTCAACAATCTGTTTCTTGTATCTTTCAAAAGTGAAGACACCAATGATGGTGAGTAGTCTCAATCCAGAAACATTTACTTGATCTGGGATGTCTTGTACAGAGCTATCATGTGATCTGTTTATCTTATAGTTTATGGAATCAGCTCTGATTTCTGATTTGGTGCTTTTAACTATTACTTCTGCAATAGTTCCTCCGCCTTTCTTTTCATCTAGAACAATTTCTCCCACCGACTCTGCGATGTTTCCCAAAGACTTGAAGTTCTTATGCTCATTGGCACGCATGTATTCTGAAATGTTTCTAGATATAACGGCATAATTAAGCGAATGCTTCAAATTATCAGATACAGCAGCATCATGAAAATTAGTCTGGAGCGATACTGATATGGTAATTGGCTGTGGAGTAGGCTTATTCCAGGCATCTTTCCCAGTAATGGCTATCGCTGAAATATCCGATGCAAAAACTCGGTCTGTTAGCAGCATGGATGAACAGTGAAATGATCTTTTTAAAGTCGGTAAAATTCCCGACAAACTAATTCGTGCAGCAAACACTTCTGAAACCTATGAAATTCACGGACAATGGGTCCTGGAGTAGTTGCAGTGATATTAACGTAGTGTTGAACTTTTTCGAAGTGTTGAAAAAAAGATATTAATATCGCAGATAGATCTTATCTAGCAAATCAATACAAGAAGAAGAACGTATAAGGAAGTGTAGCTATTCAATTACAACGTGGTAACTTCCATTACATAGGCTTTGTATGCAATTGTTATTAAAATACAAGATAGCGGTGTGCTACAGTTTCTTGTAGTACAACCGTTTTACAACTATACACAATAAATAGGCCCCTCTAGTCGTCAAGTAACATATCCAAGAGATCCTTCTTTTCCGAATCCTTATTCTTCTTTATCTTCTTCTTCTTCTTTTTCACGGGATTTTGCAATTCCTCGCTGAATTCTTTCATAAACTCCTTCGTCTCCAGCTTCGAACTTACCACATCATTAGCAATATCTATTGAATCGGCTACTATGGTACCGTACTCAACGCTGTTCTTAACTATGTCTTGAGCACTATCAAAGGATAAGCTTAAATCATCCATAACCATACGTATAATCACTTCGTTTGCCAAGACATATGTGCAAAATGCGGTGATGGTCCAGTATGAAAGAGTTCTGTTTCTTTTCTCTGTACTTTTCAACTCATTCTCGAATCTATTTGCTATCTGGTCACCTATAATCAGCTGCCTCTTAAACCCATAGTAACCTCCAAAATACTCCTTCCAACTTATATTCCATTTTTCTCCAGCTGACATAGTCTCGTGACTGGACTTCTCTCTCTGGATTTTAGCCAGCTCGTAGAAGTAGGACGTAGCCTCTTTGCCATTTAGTATAGCGGGCACGATTCCGAAGTGCTTTTCTGCCTTTTTAAGTAGTTTCTTTCTAGACGTTATGGGCTTTGGAAATTCATACTGCTTGTACTTCTTTTGAACATCACTGATTTTTGACTGATTCTGCTTAGATAGCTCATCCAAGATATTTCCATTTGCTACTTTCACAGCAAATCCTTTATACCCAGACTCTGATTTCGGTATCACTTCTTCATCTTCACTAAGATCCAGCAAAGTTATAGTACTAATTTCGGATTTTGTTGGTTTTTCTGTGACAATGGAAGAATCCTTAATAGCATTGAGGTTTATTATGCCAGCTTCAAAATCGTCATCACTTAAATCGGCTGTGGGTCCTGAACTATAACCGTATTTCCTTGGTCGTAATGGACTCTCAGTTACCCCCTCGTTTCCATCACTGCTTGCTTTAACTGCAGACACCGGCACTGCAGTGTCCTTGAAATAGTTCTTAGACTTCTTTCTCTTCTTGTATGTCTTTTTTGACAACACCACCTCTTCATCATCGGAATTTCCACCATTTCCACTGAATATAGAGCTAGCCAGCACTCTTTTGGATGGTGCCAGCTTCTCCCTAGCAAACATAGCTATCCTTGGCTGGCAATTCACGTGTAATTGTGCTTTTATAAATAGGTAAACAGATTCGTGTCGATATTGCGCACCGATTTTATTGCAGATGGCATTTAGGAATCTAAACAAAGCAATACTTAAATTTATTTTACGAGTCGTAACTTAAGCGATGAGAGATAGTAGTCTACTCTTGGGCATATTACACATGTGCTTATGACATAAATAACGTAAATATGAGTGTATTAAGTGAACTATAAAAAATTAAAAAACTATGTTCAGCGACCACCTTGTTGGTAGTACTGATATCCCTGGTTGTAGTTTTGCTGTGGGGGTCCCTGGTTCTGAGGAGGATAGCCATAGTTAGGATACTGTTGCTGATTTTGGTATCCCATTGGTGGTCCGTTGTTAGAATTTGCAAACAACCCTGCTAATGGGTTGCTTCCTGGTTGGGCAAATGCAGCAGCTGACTGTGGTAAATGACCAGCGCCCGGCACACCGCCCATCAAAGTGGTCTTGACGTATTCTTCGTCTGGTTCTCCAGGTCTGTTGGACTTAGGTCCATTTCTAGCAGAATTGGTTGGCATTTTCTTGGACATAGCCTTAGATGAAATACCAGAACCAATCTCGATATCAGGCTCGTCAATCACGAGACCCGATTGCAAAGGCTCACCTCCAGTACCACCCCATTGTGCACTGACAACCCAGGCTCTATCAGCATCGGTTAATCTTGAAATTGGGATCATGGAAATACCATGCTGGTAGTTGCAACAGTCTCTGGGGCCAAAACCAACACCCCATCTGGTTCTCAAAGGTAACTTACCATCCTTGTTAAACAGGGTGATAACCTGTTCAGCTTCACGTCTTGAGTAAACCTTGACAAAAGCATGCTTTCTCTCGCTGTTTAAAATCACAGACTGCACTTCAGCAAATGGCTTTAAAACTTCGGCAAGACTTCTTTCGTCCATGTTTCTTGGTACACCACCAATAAACAAGGTTCTGGATAACACTTTGAATGTGTTTTGGGGTATGGTGTTGTCAAATCCAACATTACGAGGACGGTAGTGGGGAGTTCCAGGTACATTCATCTCAGCACCTGGATTAGATGCGGCAAATGCAGCAGGACTTTGCATGTTACCATATTGTTGTCTGGGTGATCTGATACCACCGCGGTTAGGGGATCTTGATCTGTCTCTTCTGCTGTAGCCAGATTGGTCGCGAGACTGTCTCTCGTAGTAGTTTTGTTGTGGTGGCTGCTGTTGTTGCTGCTGATAATTGTTCTGGTACTGTTGTGGTGGTGAAGTGTGTGGGTTTACGTTGTTTACATTCTGCTGCATCTGCTGGAGCATGTTTAAAATGGATGGTGCAGTTTCACCTTGAGGTGCAACTGGTGCTGGGGCTGGTGCTGGGGCTGGTGCTGGGGCTGATTGAGAGGCAGCTGCATTTGAAAGAGCTGAAAGCTGAGACAAAATGCTAGTAGGGTCTTCCTTTTTGACTTCTCCCGCCACTGGAGTGGATGCCTTAGCAATAGATGCTAAAGACAGCAAAATACTGCTCTGTTCTGACGCATGGTCTGTCTTTGGCTTTACTGGCAAGACATTTGGTCTTGCTGGAGAACCAGGTGGAGTTAAGGATGCAAAATGCTTACTTTCAAGTTTGGTCAATAATTCCGGGCTGAAAGTATGCACTCTTCTCCATAAATCAATCAATTTCGCAAACTTACTCTTCATGGAAGCGTCAATCTGAAGCTCCATAGCATCATCAAACAATGACTCGATCAATTCGCTGATTTTGACTACACCTGAGGCATAAGTGCCATCTGGAGCCAGCGAATCGATTGTCTCGCCATTTTTCTTAGCTTCCTCAATGTAAGCTCTTACTATGGCGTCAACAACATACATGGTAGCGATCTTATTCTGAGCCGAAGCAGCCTTACAATTAGAATAAAGAATGTTAATCAATTTCGACTCCGAACTAACATTCTGAACAGCAAGTGAAACTAGCTTATTAATCTTACTGCCCGAAATACTGCCTGAAGTTTTCAGACGTAATTCCTTCAAATTTGTTTCGAATTCTTCCTCTGCCGATGACATTTTTTTTAGTTTAGTTTACTAAAGATAAATGAACTAATGAAATAAGCGGATTACTAGAAGAGGGAGCGCTTTGTTGACACTGTAATACTCTTACTATACAATAAAACAAAATACAAGTTGTTTTCTAGGTGGTTGGTTGATTGGTAGGATACTTGGAATACTTGGATGATACTGTACGCTACGTGGTATAAACTGGTCGACACTACTTCCTTTTCCACACGATTTTATTCCTCTAAAAGTCGACTTTACTGGACTACTGGTACCTTCTTTATACGCAAATATATCTATACTCTGATTGATTCAGAACGTGGGTACTCTACTACTTGTCGACAAGAAAAGGGGCTGGTTCAAGCTAAAAAAAAATGACGCTGAGAATACGAAGGGATTTTGCCGCGTTTTATATAAAACTCAGGTGACAGGGTTACCCGACACAAGCTGGGATTGGGCAAGTTCGCACGACCAGAAAAAAATTTGGTAGTGAAAATCTCGAATAGTGAAAAATTCCACTATGGAGGGACAGTGATAGCATCTACTGTACGGCAAAAGGCAGCATGGTGGGTGTGATCAGAAGAAGCATAGTGAGGGCCTACTCAAGCCAGGCCAGTCCTATAATATCGTCAACTTTGTTGTTGTCGAGAAACCCCATAATCACTGCCGATTTGAGTCCCTTTGAGGCACAATACTACAAGTACCAAAAGGAATTATGGAGAAGATTGATGTGGACTTTTCCCAAGTGGTTTTACTTCAGGGAAGGTACTTTGGCTGAACAAAGATATCGTGAGTTAAACAAGGATCCGGTTAGTTTCAATCCCAACATCGAATACCCTAGAGGTAAACCCGAATTAAGACACAGAAGAGACAGAAGATTCAAGCAAGTAATAAACCTTCCCAAGACATACAAACAGGCCGGAGAAGAAGGTGCCGATGAAGAGAAGAAGTCCAAGGACGATTTGTCGCGTAAAATTGAGCCTAATTCGCGGATCACGAAGGCCGACGAAAGCAACGACTTGACCAGTTTGGAAAGAAAGTTGAGCAGAACCTTATACTTGGTCATAAATCAGAATGGCAAATGGATACTTCCTAACTTTGTTCAAGAGTCGAGTTCCGAATTAACTGCATTGCATAAACTAGCCGAGGATGGTTTGTACAGAATTGGTGGTGACAAGATCAACTACTTCAATGTGTCCAACACCCCATGCCATGTCAGAATCAACCAGGAAGAAAACAAGAAGGAGTACGTGATCAAGTCACACATCTTATCTGGTGAGTTCCAGCCCCAGGAAGACAACTTGCAGTATCTGTGGTTGACCAAGGAGGAGTTGAAGAGCAAGTTGGGTGGAGAGTATTTCTACGAGGTTGCTCACTTGTTGAGCGATGTGTAATGCAGATGTATATAACTGTAAATAGAACCCACAATGCATGTATACTAATATTAATAGTACCACCTACGCCGACTTCTCAATGCAAACAGACTTTTATTACACTACAAATCCTTCTTGCTTCTAAGCACCTTTTCGGCTGCATAGACACTTCTATCTATCAAAGTTCCCACCATCAACACGCCCGCAATCGAGCTGATGACCCCGAGCACAAAGCCGGACCACGTCTTGGCGTACTCCTCCCGGTTGATGATTTTCAACGGCGAAATGTCAAAGTTGAGAAATACTCCGGGTACCCCTCCTCTGGCGTGCAACGTGTGCTGGTGGTCCTCGTCCTTGCCCCCGAACAATGGTCTGTCGTGGGTGATGACAGAAAACTGGTTGGTGTCTATGGTCTCCTTCTGGCTGAAGTTGTGCTCGTATCGGGTGGCCACCACCTTGACGTAGTACGAGAACAAGTGGGGCTGCTGTCCCACCATGGCCCTGTGGCCGTCCAACGGATGCGTCGAAATGCCCTCGGGCGCAATGGAGCCAAACGACAAGTGGTTGACCACGTGATCAAAGTTGAACTTGTCGGGGTGCTTGTTGTAGAGGGAGAGATCGTGCACGTGCTTACCGTTGGTGGTGAAAGACGCGCCCGGCGCAAAGTCCATGGTGCCCGAGATGCGGTTGATCTGCGAGGTGCCCTTCACGCGGCACCCCTCGTGGTTGTGGATGCGCTCGGTGATGCGCTTGACGTAGCCCTCTCTTTCACACTGCTCAATGTTGGCCCCGTCGTAAAAACCCCACATCTTTTCCGCGTACGCCAACCGCACCGACTCGCACGTGTTGCAGCAGTACTGGTTCTTGTCCTGGGGCAAGGCGCCGTAGCAGGAGCCGCAGTGGCCCTGCTCGCCCTCCTTGAGGCCCTTGGCGAGCTCGCGCACGGAAACGTCGTTGTTCAACGGCACCGAGTCCACGTCGAGCAACTCGTCCACCACGTGACCGTTCTGGTCCTGGATGAGTCTGAACTTCTGGAAGCCGGACTGGAGGATATCCAACTGGATATCGCCCGATTCGTCGAGCAAGTCGAGCGAGATGATGTCGCACGGCAAGTTGGGGAACGAGATGTCCAAGTGGATGTCGAGCTGCTTGTTGATGTCCCTGTCGACCACCAACTCGGGTCTGGTGACGATGCTGGTGTACTCCACGTACTCGCTGCGGATGAGAAACAACACGATCGTCACGCACAACAAGGTGATGATGCCGCCCGAGGTGGTGCGGATCCGCGCATCCTCCACCGTCTTGGCAAACGCGTCTATCGAGAGCAACTTGGGTCTCTGGCCAGACATGGTGCGTGGGGGGGTGTTTCTTTACCCTTAACTATGGACAGGTAGCGATAACTGGCGAAATTTTTCAGTGGTGGTGGGGCGAAAAAAAACGCTGGCGGCTCCAATTTGCGGGCGCTGCAAAACACAGCGCTACGGAACAGGCCCGCATTACTGCCACAAGTTGTTAGCGAGTGCCGTGTTGCGAGCAGAGATTCCGGCAATTGAGCGCGCGGCGACCACAACGACACCCTCCGCGACCAGTTTGCACCACAGGTATGTCTAGAAACAAAGCCTTTTTCAACACTTTCACGGCGTCGGTCGTTAAAGACAAACCACTACCAGGGAACACCAGCTCGTCCACTGAGATCATCCTCATTTCCATCAACAACACAGGCACGCGTTTGGTCACGTCGCGCACAGACAAGTCGCTCCGAATATGGCAGTGTTTCCCCGACGAGATCGCCAACCCGCGTGTGGTGGAGGACGCCCACACCAAAGCGGTGGAAAGCGTCAGCTGGCATCCCAATACCGAGCACTCGTTCGCCAGCGTGGGGCGCGACGACCAGGTGAAGATATGGGATGCCAACTCTGGCACTGTGCAGAACCAGTTTAGGGTGGTGCGGGCCGACGGCGAGCCCGCCCAGTTGAAGATGGCCAAATACTCCCACGACGGGTTGATATTGGCAACCGTAGACCGCGATTCGGAGGTGACGTTTTTCGCGGTGGAAGACAACTACAGGCGGGTGTACAGCATGGCCACCGTGGGTGAGCCCATCTACGACTTTGCCTGGTTCCATCACGAGCACAGTTTCTTCGTATTGGCGTTGCACAGCGGCGACTTGCCGGTGGTGCAATTCCAATACGACGGAACTGGGGCTCGTGACACGGATGTGCGCATCAAAACGCGGCTCACGGGCCACCGGTCCTCGGCCACGAGTGTGGTGATCGACCCCAAGGGGTCGTATTTGGCGGTAGGGTCTGGCGAAGGTGTGGTGAGCGTGTGGAACACGCAGACCATGTTGCACCACAAGGTCTTCAGCGAGGTGGACGAATCGATTGCGTTTATCGACGTCAGCAGAGACGGCACCTACATCGGCGTCAGCTACGACAAGGGCGAGAAAATCGCCATCTACGACACCCAGGCCAACGAGAAGGTGTTTGAGGTCGAGAACAGTGTGTCGGGCCAGCTTGCGTTTGCGTGCCTAGCGTGGTTTCCGAACAAAACGTCGTTTGTGTACTCCAGCGACCAGGGTACCACGTTCACGGTGATGAAAAAGCCGGAGCGGGCTGAACGGGCCGAGCGGGTGGAGAGGACCGAACGCGCCACCAGAGGCGGTAAGCGAGACAGAGACAGAGACAGAGATAGGGATAGAGACAGAGACCGAGACAGAGACCGGTAGCCGGCCCCGAGTTACATTGGGTAATGTGGATAAGTATCACGTGCGAGTGCTGCCTGGTAGCGCCGCGGGCTGACGCGTAGACCCTCCTCGAACATTTATATATGCCCGATTGGGAAGTTTGTCTCTGTGGCGACAGACAAACCCTCTGCGGCGCAAAGGGCTTGTAGTACAGTTTCACTGATAGCGGCCGTGGGGGCTCAGACTGCGCTGAGGATGAGGGCTAATTCTGACACGGTTATGGTGTGTTTGTCGGTGTGTATAGTGGTGGATTTGTAGCAGTAGCCCTGTAATTAGTACCTGTAGCGTGTCTATACTGCGAAATACAATAAGAAGACATCCCGGGGCCGGAGGTCTGCAGCTGGTCGGGTTGTCACCGGCATTGTCTGCTATTGTTGGGGCGTGCTGTTGACTATGCACCGGTACTATGGCAACGAGCCAATTCAGACACCCACAGCAACGGCGGTGCAAGCGCAGGGCGGGCTCCACAAGTGACGCCACGCTACGGTACTGGCCGTCGCCTTCTTCTACACCCGTTATTATATACGCCAGGCACTGGTTGAGCACCATTTCTACCAGGTCCAGTTAGGGCTCGCTACACAGCACTAAAAACAGTAAATCAGGCAATATCTCTACACGCAGCGGCGGAAACGGGCTGAAACCGCGCACACGCCGTCTGCACAGTTCGCACAGCCCGTAGCACCTCTCACAGCACCGGAAACCGCTACGCAGCACCGGTTTTTCCAGCCCCCCACCACAGCAGTGTGTGGTGGATAGCCTCAAGTTTTCGCAGGGCAAAAAAATATTTCTGAATTTTAAAAAATCAACAACTCGTCTAACCAGAGTCACAATCAGCACCCGCTATCGCCGCTAACCCCTACACAACAGCAGCCATGGTGGACGGACTTCAGCAGGGCATGCCCAATGCTCCGTTTCGCACGCTTTCCACCAGCTCCAACATCTCGTTGAGCTCCTCCTCCACCTCCATCACCAGGGTGCCTCTGGGCCCGCTCCAGGCCCTCAATTCCAACTTCAACCGGCAGTCCACGCCGCAGGAACACTTGTACTTCCGGGCCGAGTCGTTGAAGCAGAGAATCAGCCGGATCGACGGCATGGACGAGTACTTGCACAAGGCATACGGCATTGCCGAGGGCTTGGCCGAGCAGCAGGCGTTGGCCTTGTCGCAGCAGATCCAGCAGGACAACAGCGGGTTCCGCAGCCTGATCGAGTCGTCCAACTCGGACAACTCCGCGTCTTCCCGGCTGCAATTGAACAACATATACACATTCACGGCCGGCATTTTGCCCGCCAGCATCAGCGTGGACCCGGCCACCTTGTTGTGGAACTTGTTCCAGCAGGGCGCCCCGTTGTGCCACATTTTCAACTACGTGGTGCCCGGGTACGCCATACCGATCTCGGCCAGCGACGACTTGCGTCTCTGCAAAAAGTCGGTGTACGACTTTCTCATTGCGGTCAAGACCAAACTCAACTTTGAGGACGAGTACATGTTCACCATCTCCAACGTGTTCCTGGACAGCACCCAGGACTTGTTGACCATCATCAACGTGGTCAACAAGGTGTTGGACTTGAAGGCGCAGCCCAAGTTTGACCTAGAGCTGAAGGAGTCGCCCCAGCCTCCCATTGGCGAGGTGGTTATTTCCGACGACAGGTCCAAGGTCATAAAGGAGTTGGTCGAGACAGAAAGAAAGTACCTCAAAGACTTGGAGCTACTCTTGAGCTACAAGAAGGAGTTGCTAGAGGCCGAGATCTTGCCCAACGAGCAGATCCACCTGATGCTCCCCAACTTGACCGAGATCATCGACTTCCAGAGACGATTCCTCATGGGGTTGGAGTGCAACATCAACGTCCCCTACAAGTACCAGCGCATTGGCTCTGTTTTCATTCATGCATCGAAGGGGCCGTTCAAGGTCTACGAGCCCTGGACTATTGGCCAGTTGAACGCCTTGGATATCATCACCAAAGAAGCCCCGAATCTAAGAAAGTCATCAACCATCTTGGACCCAGGATTCGAGCTCCAGTCATACGTCATCAAGCCAATCCAAAGATTGTGCAAATACCCCTTGTTGTTGAAGGAGTTGATTAAGTTCTCCCCAGAAACCCTTGATTCCAGCTTGCCCACCTCGGCGCTGTACAACGAATTGATTATGGCGAGGAGCGCCATGACCGACTTGGCTAACCAGGTCAACGAAGCGCAAAGAAGATCTGAAAATGTCGAGTATTTGCAGCAGTTGTATGAAAGAGTCAGCAACTGGAGAGGCTTCAATTTGCGCGATCAGGGTGACTTGTTGTATCATGGTGTAGTTGGGGTCAAGGATGCTGACACCGAAAAGGAGTATGTGGCATATTTGTTCGAAAGAATCATATTCTTCTTTGTGGAAGTTGTACAACCCGACCAGCCTAAGAAGAAAATATTGTCATCGAGAAAGAAGTCTACCAGCAATGTCACGTCAGCCTCCACTGCCAATCTATTGGAGTCGTTGACCAATGCCAAAAATGACAAACTCACTCCATTGGAGCTAAAGGGAAGGGTCTATATACTGGAGATCTACAACATATCCGCTCCCAGTAACCTCGGCTATACCTTAGTTATATCGTGGTCCGGCAAAAAGGAGAGCGGTTCCTTCACATTGAGGTACAGAACGGAAGAAATCAGAAATCAATGGGAGAACTGTTTGAGGAATTTGAAAGCAAACGAAATGAATACACAAATTCATAAGAAGTTGAGAGATTCTCAGAACTCTAACGACTCAACCATCTACGATTATTCTGGCACTTACGTACAGGCCAATGGATCATCTCCTGGAAATGGTCCAGAGTCACAGTCATCTTCACGGTCTTCTAATGGGTCTACCCGTCACCACTCGTCTTCATCCACTTTCAGCATGATGAGAAGCGCCAGAGCTAAATCAGGCGGATTTGAAAGCTCGAGACTATCATCGTCTTCTTCCGCAGGACCAGTTCAGTCCAGCAATAGCGCTCCATTAACGCCTTCCAACGACTCGGCATTATTCACTAACGATATCACTGTTAAGTTGATCTACAACTCCACTGAAATAGCAGAGCCATTGGTGGTTGCTTCTGCAATTCTGTACAACGATTTGTATCTGAAGATTTCGGGCAAGATCGTTAACAGTGACTTGGTCACTGATGACATCTTGGTTAACAAGTTGAAGTATAAAGATGAAGACGGTGATTTTGTGGTGATGGACTCCAATGACGATTGGATCTTGGCTGTAGACATGGTTAATGAATTTATGATTGATAGTAACGACAGAAGAGTTTTGACCATATGGGTCTCGTAAATAGCTGCTACTTGTATATGTCAAGTGTATAAATTGTATTGTTAGGTTGTGACTAAGAACTGGTGTTTGTAGACTTTTAGTTTGTAGGCTTTTAGTGATGCAAAAAGTTATCCGAGTCAAATTGCAAAAAAAATCCAAAAGTAGCAGAGGAGTCAGATTTAGGCATCTACCCCATAATTCGGGTTTTGCTCCTTTTCTTGCAGCCAAATAGAAGTAATCTGTTCATGTTACTTGTTATGTGTATACAGCATAGTTCAACACTAGTAATAAGCATTGTATGTACTCGCAACGCTGCCAGTTACGTCTCGATTATCAATTTAACACCTTTGATTCGCTGATATCTCATTTAAAAATTGGGTGATGACACAAAGTCGGAGAAAATGAATCATCAGATTGAAAAATTTACGTACTGATGGCTATCATTGTCGTAAGTATACTCTTTCAATATTCCACAGTTAAAGTGCCTATCTAGTGGCATCTCACTAAGTACGCAAGGTAACTTAGCCAATTACCTAAATAAAGAGTAAGACGGTTCAGATCGGAGCGCCTACTCACTAAGAGTCACAGTTTTTGCGCATTCTTACGAAAACAACATGAACTATAATAGAATAACAACCACGGCCTTGTGCCGGGCCACTAAACAAAGTATGTTTTCTCGGGCATCGACTGTGGCTAGACTAAGCCAAAATTGTACCCGCAGCTTTTATTCCAAATCAATATTGCCACGACATTTGCCAGTTACTCGAAGACGCGGCTGGTATTTGAGTCATAAGTCCTTTTCAATTACCCCAGCAGTAAGAAACGAAATACAACCTAAAGATATTTCTGAAGAGGATAGAGCTATACTAAATGAAGAAAGAGCAACTGACTCAGTCGATGTGTGTATAGTTGGTGGTGGTCCTGCTGGTTTGGCTACTGCTATCAAACTTAAACAACTAGATAACGAACACGGAAACGGTGAATTGAGAGTGGTTGTTTTGGAAAAGGCAGGCGACTTCGGATCCCATATTGTGAGTGGAGCTGTTCTTGAGCCTAAACCATTTTTGGAGTTATTCCCAGATAGTGAATTGACCGAGGAAACTGGTGGTATACCTTTGCCAAAAGATATTGTCACGAAAGTAACAAAGGACTCAATGAAATTCTTGACCGAAAAGTACGCATTTCCGTTGCCCGAGCCTCCTCAAATGGCTAACAAAGGTAAAAATTTCATAGCATCATTGAATAATGTGGTAAAATTCCTTTCTGAAAAAGCCGAAGAGGTAGGCGTCGAGTTATACCCGGGAATTTCCGTTAGTGAGTTAATCTATAATGATAGTGGTGATGTCGTCAAGGGAGTTGCTACAAACGATTTGGGTATCTCGAAAGAAGGAACGCCAAAGAGTTCATTTGAAAGAGGCATGGAGTTTCACGCTAGAGTAACCGTGCTCGCTGAAGGGTGTCACGGATCATTATCTAAACAAGCTATTAGTAAATTCAACTTGAGAGCAGATAGTTTCCCACAGACATATGGATTGGGTATAAAAGAAGTTTGGGAAGTTTTGCCAGAGAACTTCGAGAAAGGGTTGGTTGCTCATTCAATTGGGTTTCCTTTAAGCTCATCGGAATACGGTGGTGGTTTCATGTATCATTTTGGTGATGGATTGGTTGCAGTGGGGCTTGTAATTGGTTTAGATTACGAAAATCCATACATATCTCCATACCAAGAATTTCAGAAAATGAAGACCCATCCATTCTATTCAAATACCCTTGAAGGTGGTAAATGCATCTCATATGCCGCTCGTGCATTAAATGAAGGTGGTTACCAGTCAATTCCAAAATTACACTTTCCAGGGGGTATATTAGTTGGATGCAGCGCTGGATTTATGAATGTTCCAAAAATTAAAGGCACTCACACTGCAATGAAATCAGGTATGGTTGCAGCAGAGCAGATTTTTGAAGCAATAAAAGAAATGGAAGTGGTGGATGAACAAACATTTGAAGATGAAGAGTATCTGCCAATTGATTTGAAAGCATATGAAACTGCTTTCAGAGATTCTTGGGCTTACCACGAGTTGTACGCAGTAAGAAATGTTCGTCCATCATTCAATACGCAGTTAGGTCTTCTTGGCGGTTTGGCTCACTCAGGAATGTCAACCATGATTACTTTTGGTTACGAACCGTGGACCTTTGGCCATCATTTAACAGATTCTGCTAAAACAAAACCAGCCAGTGAATTTGAACCAATTGAATACCCAAAGCCAGATGGCAAATTAACCTTCGATATTTTGACATCAGTTTCAAGAACTGGTACTTATCACGATGAAGACGAAAGGTGCCATTTACGAATTCCAAATCAAGATCACAGAAGGCATACTGCTCGCAACTATCCTCAATTTAAGGGTGTTGAACAAAGATTCTGTCCTGCTGGAGTTTATGAATACATCGAGGATGATACTGAAGAATTAGGTGTCAAATTTCAAATTAATAATCAAAATTGTATTCACTGTAAGACTTGTGATATCAAAATTCCCTCCCAGGATATTACATGGACGGTTCCAGAAGGTGGAGATGGTCCAAAGTACTATTTAACGTAGCATTTGTATTTTCATTGTATATATCAAATCAATCTAAATAGTTTCTGAACTTGTTAAATATTTTGAACGTTATGTAGAATATGAAAATGTTAATAGGAGGTGTCATATCTTCAATATTCCTCCGGCAACCAAGAAGGTTATTGAAATTAAGCGTCACTATGTTGGGATCTAATTAAGGAAGTTCACTAATTATTTTAAAACAGGTCTGTTTCCCTTTATAAGAGCTTCCTTTTCAATTCATCTCTCTCAATCTCGTCTGACTTTTCGATAATTGAAAGTATATCATGAGTTTGAATCTGTTGATTTAACACCTTAGGCATTCCAACGGGGTACAGATACGATGTGTGGGTTGCCTTATTATAACGGTTGGTGCCTGGTTGCGGATCATGCAGAACAGGGGCTATGCCGCGGACGGTGAACGGGTTTATATTCTCCTTGTTTGAGATCATTTTGTGCTTATAAACTCGAAACTACACAGTACACTAACTTTAATGTTCGTTTGATCTTGAATATGGCACTTATATTTATAGCATTAAATTTGTTACGCTACAAGTAATTTGCAGCTAGTCATTTCTTTCCTGCAGAAACTGCGCACTTCAATTTTTTGTTACCTGTATTTGTAGTTAAATATTGCAATCAAACAAAACTAATGTTTGTACTGCTGTTGAAAGTTGTATAGATATGGATATATATATATATATTGAAGAATTTTTTATAATTGTTCTTTTCATTTCCTGCGTCACTAAGTCAAAAATAATAAAAACATTAAAAACATGATGATAAAAATAGGTGTCTCGTGGAGACAGTAGATGAAAGTTTGTTGATATTTGTATATGTGATTTGATAGTTCTAGATGGAATTGGTCGATGAGATATGTGATTCCTTTTCTTTTTGGATTTGCCAACAGTAAATATATAAATATAAGTAAAATAATAAACACAATTTCAAGAAGTAGAGAGAAGAGTTGAGTAAGTTGAGCTGTAAAAAGGAAAATAAGAATGAACATTAACCATTATAATAAGTAAATAGAAAAAGAATTTGAACCCCCAAGTTAAAACTGTAGTTTCTTTAAGAACCAAATTAAGCATTGATAATATAATAAAAATTTAGACCAAGTTGTATTTTTTGATGATTTTGTATGGATGATTTTTTTTGTTATTTTTTAAGGATTGGATTGGATTTGGATTGTTACTGTCAAACAAAACTAAAACGAAAGTCTAGTCACATAATTCATGAATAATTTAAAATGGAACATTTTCTAATTAAAGAATTTGTCCAAGTCAGATAAACTGATGTCCTCCGGAGCTCCAATATCCAATGATAAGAATCCAGACCTGATAACTTCCAACCATTTCTTGTTTGAAGGAACTGAACCAGCGGAACTTTCTGAGGAATCCTTTAGAGTCGATGAGGAATCAGAAACGTTTGAATCTTCACTGTTGTCGACGTCAGGATAAGAAATGGCTCTCAATGCAGCGGCATGTAAATCAGCGGCGGCAGCAGCAGCATTGGCGTTATGAGTACTTGGAGTTCGTGGAGCTCTAGGAGCAGCAGCAGCAGCAGTCAAAATTTTTGACTTCTTGTTTAAAGAAAGATAAGATAACGATTTAGAACGTTTACCGTTCTTCTTAATCGATTCAATGTATAAATCATTGTTGAAATGATGAGGATTGTTAGATAAAAGACCAGCATCATCTTCATCTTCATCTTCATCATCAGGGAAGACTTCAAAATCTTCAAAATCAAAATCAGATTCCTGATTATTGACCAAACTGTTACCACTAATTGAAATATGCGAAGAGTTCTTCTTGATATTTTCAGAAATAGTAGATAAGTTTGATTCAGTCAAAGAAGCAGTGACAGGAGCTGAGTTGTAAGGAACAAACAAATTTGACTTGTCAATAGAAGTTGCGTCCAAAAATGTGTGCTTTGTGATGCCCAAATCATACATAGTTTGTCTTCTGGGCTTTGATAATGTAGCCTGCTTACCAGCTTCTAATGGATCGTCCAAAGAAGAATCCGAAAGATTTTGGGATTGCTGTGAACCTTGTTGCGATAACAATCTCTCTTGTTTCGATTTCTTACCAGCAGAGGATTTAGGTGAATGGCCATTACTGCTAATTCCATCTAAACGATCATCGTTATCGTGTTTTGAAGCAGCCTGTTCTTGCTTCTGAATCTCCATTAACTTTTTGACATGGACATGGAAATCGTCTGTCAAAATACCACGGTAGACGTACACCATTCTCTTTGGAGAGGCATCAGCCCAGTCTCTGGACAATGCGTATTTTAAAGAGGTATCCCCCTTCTCGACACGCTTGACGTAAGCATTCAACTTAGCACTAACCAAATTAGAAGTCTTTGTAGACAAATTTGCCATATCAGGATGCTGCTCAATCAAAATGTCACAAATTTGCTTGACAGTCATACCACTTCCTTCAGGGTCCTTTTCATATAATATCACAAAAATGGCATACAAAACATCATCTTCTAAAGATGCATCGCCTTTTTGATCTGGCCTAGGCTTCTCGCCTGTAACTGGAATAGTAGTGGAAATTCCGGTTGCAATTGGAGCACGAGATGGATTCTTTGGCTTCTTGGCAGTCACAGCACCGTTGTTCATTTGAGATGAAGGCGGGGTCGAAGTGGACGTTGGTGGAGTAGAACCTCTCGAATGTAAGGATAACTTCTTGAAATCGTTTCCACCTTGCATCAATGAGTCAGGCGAAATACTTCTCAGTGAAGTTGGCGACATTGCTTCCGGACTGGCACTCTTCTCGAGACTATGAGACAATTGAACATGGTTAAGGTTTTGAGATTGGTTTAGAATTGAGATCGGAGACTGAACCTCGTCCTCTTCTTCATCTAAATCCTGATCCAACCCCACATTCATTTCTTGATCCTCATCTTCTTCTTGAATGATATCGTCGTTCGTCATGTCACCAATATCCAAGCTAATGGAGGTTACAGAAGCAGACGATTTTAAACCGGCAGTACCATTTAAACTAGGAGAAGGAAAAGCTGGTGATGCTGGATCGGAACCAACTTGAAACCCTATATTCTGAGGTCTTCTTTCAGCTAAAGCCATGTTAATCTAAGAATCAATATTCTTTTCCTTTAAAGCGAGGAACTAAAAAGGAAGACTGTTAAAACACTCAAATCAATGTGATAAAGTAGGATATGTGTGAAATTGAAACTTATTCAACAGTTTTCTATTGACAATGAAATATTAGAAAACCGCAAAGAAGTTGCAAAAATTGAAGTAATTAAATTGAATTAACAAAAAAAACTTGAACAGATGATAACAGTTATAAAAAGGCTAATATAAAAATGATATCCCAAATAAAAAAATGCTTGATACAAAAATTGAAAGATTTGGGGTATGATAAGTTAACTAATTGCTTAAATTAGGTAGACTTGTCCATAAATATATGAATAATAACTGTTGATTGGAATAAGGTAAAAAGACTGCCAAGTTATGTTATTTCGAATTCGATTTAGCAATAAATTGCAGGAATGATTTGATGTATAGCAACAGTAGGATAAATCAAATGATAATTAAATCTTTGATTTAGCGTCGAAGGAGCCAAATAGACAATAAGCGATAGTAAACAGTACTGACAAGAAACAAACAAGACGAGTTGTCTGTATTTCCTGTTCCAGATACTGGGTAAAGGTCCAAGAAAGGTAGTTGAATTCTTTGGTTGTGAAAAGGACCCGTAAGGGTAGTGTCCTTTTGTTGTAACCGTGTGCTTGAAAATTAGAAATCTGGTCGTGTACTGTTACAAAAAACAGCAATTAGAACAGATAAAAACAGACAATTCTAAAGTGAAAAAAAAAAGATTAATATTGTGGACTGTAAAAAAAAACAAGACAAAAAATGATTATTAGGTATAGCACCATATACTGTATAGCATGTTATAATCGTTTTCTTTCTTGTGATATAGCAGTACAAATGGAACACATACAATAATTCAACCTCTCTATTCTTGCTCGATCTCTTGAAGGAAAAGTAGACAGATTAATTTAGTGGAAAACAACAACTTAATTTGCACAATTAAATTTTTCGTTTTGAGTTAAATTAATCGCTATTTTTGCTGGGAAAATAGGGCTATTTTTCACACTTCTTTTTCGTACTGATATATAACTGAATATATATCAATAGACACTTATGGATGCTGGACAGCAACAACTAGTAAATAGCTGAAAACTTTGGAAATTCTGATAGTATACAGAAGAAATGATGTAGCAAGAAGAGAAATAAAAGAATACAAAAATGAATCTTTTTGTATAAGTAAAATGAGACTTAAAATTAAGAGTCCTGGATCGGCCCCCCCTTTTTTCAGTCAAGAAGTGAGAAGAAGTACACAGAACTTTTGATATGAGATGAGGTGGTTATATGCAGTAATTGTTACTCGAGATGGAAAGAAACGAACGGATTTGTGCAGCACACTACCGGACCATAGCAGTACTGTATGAAGATGTCCCTTCTAGGAATTAGGGATGGATCCGCTTCACACGTTCAATCTATTGGTTGTAGTGCTTAACTACTTGAGAGAAGTCGACTATAAGTACAAGTAATCATGGGACGGGGTAAATTGTCAGCTCATCTCAGGAATAATTCTCTTCCACATGAGTATAGTGTGTAAATATAATAGTGTGATGCGCACGACTCCACTCCTCTTTTTAAAAATAGCGGTGCATGTAAGAGGTAAAAATAGGATCAATTGGAATGGTAGCGAATAGCACAGTACAAGTAGGATTATACCAGCCTGAGATAGCATACAGCGTAATGACAGAGTTCTCACAACAGAAACAGTAAACAAAATAGTCAAGTGACTTTACAATTCAGTTAGGGCATGAAGCCTAAACGTTTGTCCCGAAAGAACCAATTCCGCAACCATGTGTTGCGATATGGTGTGGATGTGAAATAATTGACTAATTATATTTGATGCCGCTTCTATTATTGATAGTAGATAAGCTTTTAATTTACAATTCCTTCTCTGATGCCAGATACAGCAACCATACACGCAAACTGATGTCTCACAAAAATATTTTTTGTCTGTTGTTGTAGTAACGGCACCAGATTTATGGTTCCATTTGCTCAAATAGCCCAATATATGTGGAAGTAAGAGGATACTCTATCTAACCTATCAGAAGTCCTTATTACTGTCGTCTAAGTCTGTTGCGCACCTTAGATAGCTCAAAACAAGCATTTAACGGATTAGTTTGGCAAGACCTTATCTGATCGTGAAAAGTAAACATCCTGCATGCTACTGATTTGTAGAAAAAAACTCGACTTATCCACGACAGACATTTTTCTCACGTGTTATCCAGGGTTAAGCCCTAAGGACAAAAAATATTATTCGCACATAAATGTATTTTGCATCCATTCTCACAGCACAGTCCTTTTACAGTATTTACAACATTGGAGGAGTAGTGAATAGTTCAAATCATGGAACAGCTTATTAATCTAATATGGCTGTTATTGAAACTTTAGAAGGATAACAGAAAAAAGCGTCGCACTTGATAAAATAGGTATGATCGAAATAACACTGATAGTACACGGAACAGCTACTTTCAGGTGAGTACTATCGACGTAGCGAATATACCAAGTACCCAACTCATCAATGTATTAGGTATATATCAAGAAATGTAAATAATATTGTAATACAGTAGCTAATGCATAATTTCTGCAGGAACGAATAGACTCATGAGCGATAAATATCCATCCGCGTTATCACTATATTAAATACATGCTCTCGTAATATAAAATATTAGTGAGAGGTTAAAGAAGGCGTAGATGGTATTTTCAAGAAGGTCAACTTCTCTGTAGTTCTCTCTTAGTTTTAGAATTAGTATAAATATTTATCATTAAACTTTACAGGAAAATACATATGAAAGTGTATCATATTTCTCGCAAAATTCTTCGCTGTTAATGATCCAAGAAATATCATGAAGGGTTGAGACAAGTTAGCTGGTTAGAGGTATGACGCTTTTCTTAAACGAAACAAACAGTTGTTTTCTTTATACCATTCACTTTGAGGCCTCGCTTGATTATCTACGTTGTAAAATTGGTTTTGAACTAACGCTTATCACGTTTCGAGAAGTCTAAATTTACAGAAATGTTTAATATTTGTCAGGAGCTTTTATGTTTATATTCAAGAAAAAGATTACATCCAGCTTACGGCCATGTTAATTTGGAGTTTCGTAAATTCTATTAACAGGAAGACCTCATAACCTGCGAGAGCTGTCCTCTCAGGGGGACCGCTTTATAATTCAACATATTCACTCACTCTTTGTAGACACAGCAATATGCACGCACGTGAAAGACATCGTATCTTACTAACGATTGCACACGTAGTCAAATTAAATAGTTATATCAGTTCTGCTACCAAAGAGTTTCTTAAGGATTTTGAGAACATGTCTCTTGCGAGTAATTGTTATTTCACCATAAAAATGTCGCAATTGTTGTCTAGAACTATGCTCTTTCGAATGCTGTACTGTTACATATCTTATTTCCCATTGCGTTTTTTTGAGGATCAACTCCTTGGACTGAAATTAAGGTTATCTTTGCGTAACTAAACGGCAACTAAATCAGAATTTAAAACCAGTTAGTATATAAACTTTCAACGTGATGGACTATCCAAAACAAGTAGTTACAGACGTTACGGAATTCCTGAAATGAAAGAGGTGTCATATTCCATAGAACTGCTTGGATTATCCTGTTTCAGCGGTTGATGCTTGTGCCCACCTCAAATCGCCAAATACCAAGTACCTTAAATATATATGCAACCTAGTGAAAGATGTTCTATCACAATTAAGAAGAATTCCAGTTCTCGTACCACTGTTGTGTATGGCTCTTCGCAAGGTTTTAGTTTCGGAAAAACCGTACTTCTATTGTTTCAGCACTAATTAGGCCATTTCGTCGGAGACTTTCTGTCTCAATGGAAGTTGCATATGTGCCTTCCGGATCTAACTTTCTATGTGGTCAAACGTCGCGGGTAGTTTTTGTTTCTTCTTTATTTCAAAAGCGCAATATTTGCATATACTCAAACAAACGACAGAGTTGTCCTTTTTTAACGAGCGAAGCGCAAGCCTTGAACGAATTTCATATCTAAATACCTAAATGCACAATTAATCCGCAACTCTCAACCTATTTCGTACTATATTGTGTATATTTACAGGTTATCTTTTCCTATGTCTATTTACAGGACTCGTTCTATGCATTTAGCTTAGCTAATTCGAGACATTTCTCTGTACGTCGCCAATCCTGTCGCCAGTAATCGTCTTCGTAACATTTTTCGAAATCAGCGGCATTAGGAGGTATAAACCAATAGTTCAAAGCAATGTGGATATTGTCTTGTGAATTATCGTCGCCAAAACTTGAAACTTCATGAAACCATCCAGTAGGTAAATACAACATCTCTCCTTGCTTTAGCCATACCTTTACACTGTTTAATTTTAAGAAGCCAGGGAAGAATTTGTTAGAGAAATTTACCAACTGTTGACGCACCTTGGAGTCAGGAAACTCATCAATATGCAATAGACTCGGGGGAATCTTTGAAAAATTTGGTGGATCTAATTTTTTCAATGGCGTATAATTGGAGAACTTGTTCTGTTGTTTGATGATGACCTGCAATTCTTTTAGTAATTTCTTCTTTTCTTCACCCGTAACTTTACCAGAATCTAACTTCCAATCAATAATATCCTCGATAATAGCACCATCATCTCTGACCCGTCTCCATTTTGATGCATTCTCGTTAATTTCATAATCAATAATTCCGCTATTGAACACTTTGAAAATAGTACCAACTGTGTACAACTTAGCAGCATCCGCAGGACTGAATATGGTGAACCTTTTCAAACCTGCCACTAAGATGTACAAGTTATCTGCGTGATCATGATGGAGGCCGGATGAAGTTCCATTGCCTGGAATTGCCTTCCCTAGCCCGTAGGTTTCCGTATCTTGAGGATCTATTTTGATGGAGGTTGCTTCTACTGCACTCTTCCCCATCCAAAGATTGATCTGCTGCGGTATCAAGTTGGAAAACAATTTTGGACGTATTGGAATTACGGGTGAGTTAATAAGATTAGTCAATGGAGGTTGTAACAATTCTTTGACTCGTTGATAGACCTCAGACTGACGGATTTGCAACTCTTCATCAAGAATTTCATCCGTTTCTTCGTCATATTCTCCTTCACTTTCTTCAAAGTCATCACGAAGATCATCCATATTAATTGATGAAGCATCCGAGAAATCTGCTTTGCCGTTGATTGTCCACGACGGACCTTTATCGCTGGAAAGATCCTTATCGAAATCATCATTTTCTTCTTCTTCTTCTTCTTCTTCTTCTTCTTCTTCTTCTTCTTCTTCTTCTTCTTCTTCTTCGCGACTGACATCATTATCCTCGTCGCTATTATCATCTGCGTCTGGCACACTGGACTTTGGTTCATCAAAATCATACTGTGTTGTCAAGTAATATTCATCATGGCCCTCTCCAAATAACGTAAGCAACTTCTCCAACGAGAACTTTTCTCTGTCTTGTCCCGAACCAAAACCAAATTTGTACTTTCTTTCGATCTGCAAATCTGCATCATAATTCAACGTCTCTAATAAGTTCTCACTGGTGAACTTCTCTATGTTCAAAGTAGCACCATCTTCACCAACCAAAGGATAATTGACAAGCTTCACCGGTTTCCGAGGAACAACGTATTGTGAAAATAAATCAGCTGCAGTTATGCCTTGCGTGCGAGTGTCGTAATGTAACTCGTCAAGTGCCTCATCGCTACTATCTATCACGAAATTCTTGTACTGAGAAGTTGTCGTAGTCTGCAACTTTTTCGGCCTCGACATTTTTGTGGAGTGGTATATTAAAGATGTGAAATTTGAGTAGATTTACCAACAAAGACGTGTTACTGACAACTTTCAGAATTCAGGTAGCAAAGGGCTACGATGTCCAGTATGTGGCTAGTGTTTGGTGCTGAGAATAAAAGGAATATGGCGTTACACAGAGGTAACTGAAACGAAAGGTTTATGGCTCCAAAATTGGTTATGACCCCTCCGACTGATGCTCGCTCAGAAAGGGATTCAAAGCAGGGTTGTACATGCAAACAATAATAAAGATGAAGTCATTATCTGATTCTTGCGAGCGCCTGGCTTTTTTTCTAGTGAAGTTAGGAACCGGTTTGTTAAGCGGTTTTGTGACCTGTCGTGTACTTTCTCGTTTCACTGCCAACTATTGAACATAATGCTGTAGAAGACAATGGTTAGAGCGAGAAGAAAGACACGCTACGGTACCATTGTTGTTTTAGTCCATTGGTTAGAAAGAAGGAACTGAGAGAAGGTAGCGGTTTTGTAAGTAGCCTTAGTATGCAAATAGCGTAGAAATCTCACCTTACTTCTAACCGTTGGAGGGGTGGAATGTGAAATTTGGTAGGGATTTTGAGCCATTTGGACCTGTTTACTGAAATCAGGTACAATGGAAGAGTATTTAGCCTGGTCCGATTATTTGCAAGCTAGAGTTAATTTAACCTGTTCTGGTATAATTCGAGATTACATAATTGTTGCTGTAAACGAAAGCCAAAAAGGTGCGTAAAACTCAAAAGTCTCCTCTAGCAAAATTGTCCCTCCCATAACTTGTCGCAACACAATAGTGTTCCAAAAAAAAAATTGAATATAACAATGCTATTAAATACAAATCTGGGTAGATTTTAGACCTTTGTGTGGCAGATAAAATGTGTAAAAATCAATCTTATTAAATAATCGAGACGAGCAGTCTACCAGCGGAGGAGACATACTACGGGTATTATTCCTGATAGCAAGGTGGAAACACACTTGCTTACAAAGTGTAGCTTATCAACAATTGGGGTGCTATTACTTCCAAGACAATTGGAGTGGAATGGAGATCTTCCCGGCAAATGCAGTCAATGTCTCGAACACCCACTTTCTAGAACATGCAAAAATAGTCGAACCACTGATTCACAGGGTTCAACCAGGGTGATCTAGCACTCAGAAAATATAGTTATAGTGTGGGTTACGAAAGAGTCGGGGAAACTAAAGCCCATGCCTTGAAATTGTCCCAGCGTATTAATAAAGTGCTGGGTTACCGAGTGTATATATCTTGTGGAAAATGTCGCCGCGACTCCTTTATTGTCAGTACTCTTATTATGCACTTAGCCCCCCTCACCTCCTCTCGCTACCCCTATAAATAATACCTGCTTCTAATGTCCCCTGATAGCAAGGAGCTTGCAAATTCCAAGGCAATAACTTACACTATACAGGTCAAAATGTCGTTCTTTGTCATCCTCCTTATAGTTCAGTTACGCTATTTTTTCATCTCATTTGTTTGCTGATTTCAACAGTACATGAGCATCATGTACGCGGCAGACTTGATCCGCAGTCAGGATACTACTCTCTGCATCCGCGAAGCATTAACTCGAGTCTTTTTCTTACATATTTGGGACTATTTACGATTGTTATCTACTGCTTCGTTATTTTTTTACCATGAAATGTTATTATTCCTCTCACTATTTTTGCCGGGTTTTTACGTTATTTTTTACTGCTGAAGTTGCTCTGATCTGTGGTGAATTTCAGGATAGATATTATTGAATATTGAAACTCTAATAACCGGCATTGAAATAAATGTACACAATTGGAAGTGGTATCTGGAGTCAACTGGCATATGATCGCAGCCGTCCGCTTGGAGGTGTCCGATTCAAATTTTTAATTGGTGAGAGCTACGTTGTAAGAATTTAGTCTATTTGCAGATTTCTTCAATTGCTAAGCGTTACTATAATTAAAATACCTACGAGGTTACGCAAATTTAGTCCGATTACTGGGATGTATGTACACCGCCCTTTACTGAGTAATTTCTTGCCTTCTGTGACGAAATTCTCCACCGAAAATTTTTCTTTAAGGAGTCCTACCTCACTAAAAATATTCTATGCGTCCTCCTTCACTAAGTATACCTTAAACCCTAATGCCAAATTCACCAGATTAGTTATTCTTGGATCAATAATAAAGTTGTTTCTGGTTTGGGAATAATTATATTCGTACTGTCTGTCGTCTCTCAGCGAAAATTAAAAAGTAGGAGCCTTGCACAGTTCATATACGAATTGTTATCTCCGGGGTCGCATAGGAAGGAATTTGTTAGTGAACCCACTATTTTGTTACACCATTTTTCTGCGAGCCTTCGCTCCATTCTCTGAAACGTCCAGACCCACCTTAACTATTGAGTAATTAATATCAGCAACTTTGTTTTACATTCTTAATAGTAAGTTAATATATTCATTATATGACGACTAAATGTAATAAAGGAGTTTCACGTTAAAAAATCTAGCTTTGCAGAAATAAGCTAACAGGAGCATGATGGACTTAACAAAGTTCATCAAAATGAATCAGAATAAAATAGAAATATAGTTTGCGACTTGGGTAATTGAAATTCTAATATGCTGAATGTTTGGACTTGTTTATGGAATGGCATAAATCGTGTGATATGAATTGAATGACTGAAAGAAAACCTTTTATGATCTTCTATGGTTTTATCTGTTTCTTTTTATTTAGAAGTTTGTTTCTGTAAGTATATAAATCACCACCTTATTGGAAAAAATTAAAAAAAAATAATGAAGACTTCACGATATTGATATATAGAACCAGCCTAATCTCAATTGATCGTGTTCCATAAATATTTCGTAAACAACATTAAGCAAGGGAAAATTAGAACGATAAATCAACAACTTTAATTGACTAAATCATGGAATGAAAAACAATGGTTTAGTATTGCTAACACTCTTAGATCTCTTTAGTTGATTTCCAGAATCAACTTGAGTAGCTTCTGTGACTGCTTCTACAACGGCCTCAAATGATCTTTTCTTTGGAGCAAGAAACGGAGGGTTCATTTCTCTTGGACCATTGATACCTGTTGGGTCAATTGCAACACCAGCAATCTTATTGGATAAGATTCCATTTAAATGATCAGGACTGCATGTGCTCGAAGCAGGTGTGTTTGGATCGATGTTAACATCATCACCATTGAGCTTCTTCTCCAGATCACTAAAGATTTCGTCGCTATTAAATCTTTTTGGACTAGTACTATTGGAAATTGGGGTTAATGGAAGAACACTTGGAATTTTCCTGTTAACAATTACACTGGATTCCAGGTTACCGTTATTGAAGCCGACTGAACCAACTTTGGGAGTCACTGGAGGATCTAATATCTTATTCAAAGAATCCACAGCACAATTCACAAGTGATCTCATTAACTGAGTGTATTTCCCGTTTTCGCTGAAGTACTTGATTTCCAAAGATTTAGGTGGATGGTGAATAATCTTGACCAACGTTTTGAAAAATGTTCTAGAAAACAATGACTGGAACGAAGCAACAGATAAGATCTCGTCAAATTCTTCGACATCGTTAGATGCGATGTTCAATTTATATTCTTCGGATTTCAAGATATCATTATAGTAACCCAACAAGCTGACCAGATTAATCTGTAACTTCAACATCATGATAGTAACCAAGATAGAAATCAAAGCAATCTGTGATGAAGTGTAATCAAAGTAAATGTTAGGATAAAATTGAAACAATTCACCAACGTAGGTAGCCAATAACTTGATTTTATGATGATTTCTTTTGATCAAGTTAGAAACATTTGGATTGCTGTTGTTGTGAATGATGATATTCAAGAATACATCAATAAAAGCATCAAACGTAGGACTGTTGACATTCCATTCCAATGATTTCAAGATGTGCTTCTCCATCTCTATAAACAAATCTTTATAGTAGTTATCAGCACAAATCTTTCTCAAGTCATTCAAGGTTGGAATCTTAAACTTAGAATCCAAATCTTTACAACTGATCCAAAGACTCGTTAAACCCAACAATTGATAGTGTTGCTTCTTGACAATTCTGGTAGAACAATATCTATCAATCAAATTGACGGTCAAGGGGAAGGTGGATTTGGACAAGTTCAACATGGTGATAACTTCCATCAAAAAGTCCAACAACAAAGGTCTCATACCCAACTTGATTTCTGGCTGCTGCTCAATCAATGACAAGCTGGGGAGAGTCTTGGTCTCCGAGTTCAACAAGTGGTGCAATATCTCCATCTGGTAGTCACACACCGTTATTGAGTGGCACTTGAATTCCATTGATTGCAAATTCAAGTTGGAAGACTTGTTATACGAGTTATACATACGCACCTGGTGAAACATATCTGGTGAGTTGGGAAGCATTTTAGCGACTCTGTTATTGTAGTGTAATGAAGGACTGATACGTGATATCAAAAGTTGGCTGTAAAAACGAAGTTCTGAGGGTGAAAAAAGAACGTCAATTTAGATGGAATAGACTTGCGGTATCTGTGAATATATACAACTTAAATTGGCCCAGGGAAAAAGTATCTATTCTCTTAGCAGGTCAACATAAATAATGGTATATTGTGATGTTAATGATGAAGCTAATAACCGGTGATCTTGTTAACCTATAGTAGTGATTGTCTTATGCAAATGAAGTATATGCCGTAATGAATAGATGAAGACTTGTACCAGCAGTAGTACAATTAGCAGCAAACAACTAACACCTGAACCTAATGAATACAATTCAATGGATAACGTAGCAGCCAAATGAAAGTGAAAGAATGATATTGTCTTGTTGAGTAGCACCACCTTCTTGTAGCAGAGCACACAAAATGATATGAATAAACGGTTGAAGTCTATTCAAAAACAAGATCCTGGATGAGATTCTTGTTTATGTTAATGATGAATAGAAATGAAAGAGAGATGAAATGAATAAAAACTATGCAAGAAAGTGATTGTAAAGGGCAATATGTGCAAACTGCCAATTACTATGAGAATAAACGTATTTGTTGAAATACTAGTATATTCTAAGAAGAAAGGGGAAAGGTGAGATGAATGGTGTAAGACAAATGCCAATAAACCAGATGATAGAAGCTGTCTCTGAACTTGGTCAGAAAACAAGAAGGGAATAGGTTATATATATATAATTTTTGCAAAAATGGGATGGACAACAGTGTCTCCTATATCACCATAGCTTATATCACAAAGATCTATGTAGTTAAAATAACAAAAACCTATGGTATCTAGATAATAATTGGAAAAAAGGAGAGTTACACTTTTGTTTTGTGGTGTGCCATGTTAAGTATTGCATTATCTGTGGACGTGGACCTGTGTAATCAGGAATAATGAATAATTTTTTACTTTTCTTCTCTATTACTTGCATGACGCATGTCTTACCAGGAAACGGACACAAAATAAAGCTTATATTTAATTTGATAAATTTCTTTTTCCCGGCACAATACTGATGAAAATGTCGTCGTCGTCAATTCGCAACGTTATACACACATCTGTCCAGTGCTGATAGTGGGGATATAACAATAGCGTAACAGTAAGGAAAGTAAATGAAATTAATAACATAGTACAAAGTATGTAAGGCTTATTTTTATGGTCTTCCTTACGCCTGGAGAAAGCTATATAAGAGTGACGATCATTTGACAACTGAGTATCCTCAAGACAACAGCTGAACATAGTCAGTTCCCAAAATAGCCCATCCGTAGTGTCTATAGTAGTGATCTTCGCGCGGCTTCGTTACAACTCTTACACTACTAAATAAGCCGAAAGCGTTTTAATTCGCGATACACTACAAATCCAGTCCGACATACGGTTTAATACCACACAAAATAAATGTCGCATTCTACACCCGCCCACTGTAAGAATATGCTTATGGATGTGTAATCTCCTGTGCTATTTGAGATATTCCAGATTCTGGTGGATCTCCTCAGTTGACGAGCAATTGAACAATTAAACGTTGAACAACAGAATGTGGTATAGGAAGCTCCAAAGAAACCATTCCAGGCAAATAATAACCCTCAGGCAAAAATAAAGGCTGTTAGGGTTAAAATACCTCTGTGCTATGTGCAGGACAAGACGGTTATGTTCAATTAGACTTCCCATTGGGGGTAAATTAGCTAAGGACTCTGCCAATGCAATAGATTTTACCCCAATAAGACGACAATACAAGTTTATCCCGTTAAAAGTCGCTTCTGACAAAACCGAGCACCATGAGAACTGTGGCCCAGGCCCGGTATCCTTGTAGAGCATATTACACCGGTGGGCTTCGTTTTTGCTTGTAGAGTCTAGCGACGGGAGAGATTTACATACCTATGTTTATAATTAGCTGTGTTATTGAAATGTCACAAAACAGTATACTTGTATGTGCAATGTTCGTGGCTATATGCCTATCAAAAGTTGCCTTATGTCGTTCTCGTTTTTCACTACTAGAAAATTTACTAGTAAAGTACACTACCTCTGTGAAAGGAGTAAGCTGATTTAGTTCGAAGTACATAACTTGAAAATATTTCGTCCTCTAAAGTGGGATAAGGAAGTTTATGGCTTAGCTATGGGAATTGGTTCCGAGAATCACTGCCACGCAACGGATGGAGCTCAATTTCTCATCCACGGATAGTCTAAAGCCAATTAAGCGAGACCTACGTTCCTACAGCCCCTATCTCTTCTGAAATCCCAATTGGCATTTGGTATGTATGCCCATTCACCAGTGTGATGATGGCGATGGTGAGGATGTAGTCGTCTGCATGTAGAATCGGTTGTTGGAGTGAAAAATCGTTTTGTGTTTACAGTTTACGTTTTAATGGCGCGACATTTTAATTCCCATGCTGGCTGGTGAACTCTGTCAAGAATAACCCATCGCTCTCAAAATGTCTATGGCGCATGCCTTATGAATTATGCCACTGGCTCCTATTTATGATCCGGCTCCTGTTTAGAACGCCGACGTTGTAAACGTTTTCGATATGTAATGTGATGTTGCACTTCAACGTGTTATACTTTTCGATAGTGTCTTGAGCTAATTTCCAAATATCAATGTATGTTTTCGTCACTGCTTTAGTCGCCATACTAACTAATGGGTATACAACATATCTAATATCTTCTTTGTGTTAAGAAGACCACTTATATTGTTCAATGTTCTTTGACGACTTTCCAGAAGATCGTTACTGCGGCCACTGTTGCCCAAGTAGTAGTACCTTTGAATTGTTCCCGCATAGCAGAGGTGGGTCATTACATAGTGTAGTGTAACAGGTGTTTGTTGCTCCACGTAGTCCTTTTGCAAATATGGCCTTTGTGTCTGCAAATCACCAAGAAATTGCCTTATTTCAAAAAATGACGAAACTCCAACGGCTATACAGAAACCCTACGATGGAGAACAATTTCTGGTTAGCACACCCGATATACGCTTAATGGATTTCTACACTTTTCTTCTCTAACCAATAAGTCGGTTGGGAGCTCAATTACAAGGATTCACAACTCACTAATCGCTTCACTACGAATGTCGCATTTCTGTAAATTTTTCATGGACAAAAACCCTAATAGAAAAATTATTAGCAACTGACACAGCAATTCTTTAAATAGCTCTAGTAGCACATAACGCTTTTGAGTGAAGTTGTTCAAGTAACCACCGGCTCATCGCAATTTTATATACGGAACAACGCTTTAGTGGCTCCCGTTGTTGTCCCAATATCCTTAGCAACCGAACTCATCTCGTACCTCATCGCAAGGCATTCTCAATTTTACAAGTCTCTCTTATACTGATCCATAACTTGATCCGTAAAGGCTTTTGTAAAGTAGGGTAATACGCACCTTGGCTATGCTGGAAATAGGGTTACCCTCTACCAAAGAGGCATTGATAGCGAAGCACAAGAAAGAGGCCAAGGACCTCATAGCGACTATCACTGGCCTAAAGAAACAGGCTACTAAGAAGACAAGGAAGAATGTCTTAGTCAAATGTCAAGAACTCCAAGATGAGTTGGACAAGAGACAAAAGGAAGAACTAGAACAATTTTCTGAGAATGGCCCACTTGCATCTGAAGGAAATGACTCCACCGACGTTCCACAGCCTGATGAGTTTTCACCAGAAGCATTGTTGGCGCAATTAGACATTCAAAAGGAAGCTGAACCACCGGTGCAAGCTGCTGTGCCAGTGACTCAGCCTAAAGCCAAACGAAATCGTCAAAAGGAGAGACTAGAAAAGAGAAAGAATGAAATAGAAAGAATTAAAGAAGAAGCTAGGGTTGAGGCTGCGAATACTACAGACTATAGACAGATAGAAATCGACTCCATGAACCAGGTGCTAGCTCTAAATGATCTTCAATTACATGAAATCAGACCGGATGGTCACTGTTTGTTTGCATCGATTCGAGATCAGCTTTTGATACGACACAGCCAGGATAAATCGATCCAGGAGTTGAGAGATATCGCAGCAGACTACATATCTAAGAACAGAGACGACTTCTTGCCCTTCTTGTTTGACGAGAAGACTATGGAGTTGCGCGACATTGATTCGTACATTGAAGAGTTGACCACTACGGCGATGTGGGGCTCAGATATGGAGATTCTCGCCCTCAGTAAGTCGTTCGATTGCCCAATCAATGTGTACATTGCGGGCGCAGCGACTATTACCATTAACGAAGAAGGCGAAAACCCAACTTTGCGGTTGGGATATTATAAGCACTCGTACGCTTTGGGTGAGCACTACAATTCTTTGAGAGACACCGCGGAGCAAGCTGCATAAATGCGACATAAATAGACATTGTAGCGTCAACAAACGACATTTTTCTGAGCCTCTTGTCACGTGAATTTCGCGAATTTTGAATAACTGACAAACGACATTCCTCGCGACATTTTTCATCTAACAGTGAAAAGTTATTGGCTCTCCGCATTTTGATCTCGTAAATTTTAACCTTTTTTGATACTGTGCTCACCGGGATTAAAAAAAGGTTTATCTGTACGGTTTATCCCAATCCGGTAATTTTTACGAGGTGCATAAAAATTTTACTCTTATTATGAAGCCAGAGTAGGTGATTTAATCAAGGCTGTTAAAACAAGATTCTACACCTTGCATACTGACATGATCCGAGTTGGTCTAGGTCTGATAATATACATTTGCTAGAATACTTATTTGAGTTTTGAAAATGTGTCTATATTGACATTTATAAAATTTTTAAGCCAATTTTTCCATCAAGTTCGGCGAGGTCAAAAACAGTAGTGTCGACCTCTCAAAAAAATTCGATAATGAGCAATACAAATACACTGACGTTCATATCACATGTAGATACGTCGTAAACCGCTCTTTCATGGCAATCCAGAAATTAGGTATATTCGCTGGTTTTGCTTACAGTTTAGATCTGGTACTTACAGAATAGAGGCGGTGTTGGTCAACAAAATAAAGACAATATGTAGCAATTTACAACACTGCAAATGAAGGTGCGTAAATGATCTATTCTACTGTGAAGAATCTGGCACTGGTTACTCCAACATCAGATGACATGGCAATCAGTTTCTCTTCTATTGTTTCCAATTCAGTGAAGTAGTTAAGAAAATGGTAACAAAGGAAGTTAAATTTTTTCAGTGGGGGGAAAAACTTACTAACCATAATAATGAATAATAAATTTGTGCACCTATTATTGAGAAATTCGGAGAGGCGACGGAGTGTCGATCAACGATCAAGCTAAGGCGATTATCATTCTTGTATCGAGTCAAGAGCACAGTTTTATGTTCAGCGCTATATATGTCGGAGCACAGTTTCCCGTAATTCTACCCAGACGATACGGAAACTAACTACTAACCAGGACAGGCAATTCTGAATAAAGCGGGGCCTTTTGTATAATATTCCTTGAAAGCCTATACTCCTTCAATAATAGATGGTGCCTATTCAATAATAATCTTTGCTCCTAACACATGATAAGCCGCGACATTTGTGACATAAAGTTAGTGTACTGCTCAATTAGCAGCTCTCCTCCTTTAACGCCTTCCGCTTTCTACTATATCTACTTTAATGGATAAAACCGCTAATTACCGTATAGGCGTATTCCTCGTCTCTGGAGCAATTTGCCTTTTGTAATTATTCAAGATCCTATTGTTCTGGATTCGTAAATGTGTTCTTCAAAATAGCTAATAATTTAGGAACTTCTTGCCCGAGAGGCAACGGCAAATAAGGACCGGCTCATACCACGAGTTTTCCGATAAATTTAATGCCATTCGGTACAACTTCCCACCGACTGATGGCACTATTAACGCTGGTCGTATCAAATTTTTACAAAATGTTCTACAAAATCCGATCTTAGCGGGTGGTAACTCATGCTCATTTGACAGATTCAGTAGTAGAAGGGGAACTACTTACTGATTTGAGACTATTGCATGGCATATATTAATTATGCTTTCACAGTTAGTTAAACCATGGTGCATATCGTGTATCCAGCTATAAATAGTAGAACTATCTGGATAATAATTGCGTTTCCTCATAGCAAATCTGTGTCGGACTGCATAAAGTAATCGGACTGCATAAAGTAATCGGACTGCATACAAAACAGCACACAAACCCGTTATTATTAATGAGAATAAATCCCGATAAGTGAGGTTGGTGTTTCCTAAACCGGTTAAATTACAGATTCTGGTTATTACCTCACTTACATTGTAATCACAATTGATGGCTTGATAATAAACACCGACTAGTCTTGCATATAACTCCCGATATAGAGGTGTTTGGCTGTGTATGCTATTGTGTGAAGGAGTGTGCGAAACCAACTGAACAATTGGCTCCAGGCTGGCTGAAGAGATAAGCTTTAATTGTGTTATTGTATACGTATTTAGTTGAATGCTATTGCTTCCAAATAGCTGACTTACCCAATAGACGACTTTCAAGCATAAAGCTATAAATGATCTGTTACGAGTGGAACAAAAAGCAGGCAGCAAAGGTATGTAAGACTCAAGTCTATACCATTTATTTTTTGCCTGCTATTAATGCTGAAAAAATAAATAGGAGGCTTTATTTCTCTCGTGTTAAAAGTAACATCGATTTTCACTGCTTCAACGGGGATATAGGAGATGATAATAACTTATTATCTGGATAAGTCGTGAGTATGAAGATCGACTGTGGATTATTATATCCTGTCGTATTTAAGATTAGTGTAACATAGGCGCTTATCTCTTTGGTTTGACTGATAGGAGCCATGATCCTTCGACCGCAGATTACGATCGACTGTGATGACTACAGTGCTTATTCAGACTTGGCCGCATAAACTGATCGATTGCAAATGTAATCAGCAGCTGTCCCGGATGCGTTGCAGTTTTGGTTACATTATATCGATATTATTTACTCTCGTAAATCTCAACCTTCATTCGTAATACATCATCATACAATACGCCCAGAGACAAACACCTAACCATAGGACACAGCAAGGGTATCTCGAGAGCCTAGACTGCCGAATATTTTGAAGTGGTGATGGGCAAGGTGTGGCTACGGTCACGTGCACGCTCATCCGGGTTACTTATATGCAGGAATAAAGATGAGATACGAGGGAAAAAATTCGAGACATCATCACATCCACAAATCAGGTTTTAGCAGCATAATTAGCAGCAGCGAACGCACAGTATGGGTTGGTTTTGGGCCGGAAAAGAGAGTTCAGACAGCAAGAGCGTGGGCGCAAAATGTCCCGTTGACCACAAGCTGATGCCGGCACAGGCACAGGCGCTGGGATGTCCCATTGACCATTCCGCTTACAAAACAGCATCCGCGGCACAGTGTCCCGTGATAGGGTCCGACGAGGTGTTGAATCCGATGAACAACATGCCCATGGCCATCTCCACCGACTTGGCCCCCGGCCAGAAAATCAAATTGTCCACAGAAAGAACGATATCGACCATTCCCAGAGGGGAAACCGATGACCAGGGCCTTTGGGAGTATCCGTCGCCCCAGCAGATGTTGAATGCCATGCTAAGAAAGGGCAAAGGTGAAGGTGTGGAGGAAGAGGCGGTGACGTCCATGGTGGAGGTGCACAACTTCCTTAACGAAGGCGCGTGGCAGCAGATTTTGGAGTGGGAAAACAAGTACACCGTAGATACCAAAGTGGAGCCCCGGCTTTTGAAATTCACCGGCAGACCCCACGACTTATCGCCGCGGGCACGCATGTACATGTGGCTCGGCCTGGTGTTTCCGTCCACGTTCAACTCGCAGCCGCCTTTTGACAGACACGACTGGACGGTTTTGCGGTCGTTGGGCCGCAACCAGGGCTGGAAACAGGTGCGGTACGTGATCGACTACTACAGCGCACCGGACGACGAGGAAACCGGAATGCCGGCTTTCATGTTGGACACCAGACCGGCGTTGGACAACCCCGAGAACGCCATGGACCGGTTCACGCACTGGTCGTACCCGTTGTACAAGCGGGCCATGGGCGAGTTTGACGAGTGATCACGACACACCTCTGCTGGTAGTTACGAACTGTTTATTCTATGTACATATTTATTTACATGTCTATTTGAGCGCCTGCAACAAGGCGGGGCTCACGTCGTAGTCCTTGGCCAAGCCGCGGATCAAGCCCGGCAACTGACTGCCAAAGTCCCGGGGCGGGTTGCTGGCGATGTCGGCGAGAAGCTCCTGCACGTACTCCTTGTTGCCTCTTCTGGACAAGTGGTTCAACAAAAAGTAGTATGTGAACTGGTTGGCCGCGACCTCGGGCTCCTGCTTCAACCGGTGGTAGTATGAGAGTGCGGTCTGGGGGCCCTTGGCCAACGTGATGTTGATCATCAAGTTCCAGATCCGGATGTCGTTGCGGATGGTCTGCAAGTACCGGTTGAACAAGGCGTCCGCCGTCTGCATCAGGCCCTGCTCCACCTCGCCCCTGATCATGGTGGTGTACAACTGGGCCGATTTGGGGTATTTCAGGGCCGCTTTGGCAAACAAGACACGCGCCGCGTCGAAGTTGGACGAGCTGCTGATCAACCCGTCGATGATGGCCGTGAACGTGTAGTCGTTCAACTTGATGTCCGATTTCGTCACGTTCTCGAGCACAGCGTCCATGTCGGCCACCAATCCCTTGGCGTGGTGCGTCTTGAAGTAATAGTCAATGAGAATGGTGTGCGTGGCTACCGTTTCGGGGATGTTGTTCTTACGCATGTACTCAATGATGCCTTCCACGGCCCGGGCGTTTCCCGCCTTGGAGTACGCGTTCAAGAACGAGTTCATCACCGTGGTGGACGCCACGTAATCGCCCTCCTTCATGTACTCGCTCAACTTGTCCTCGGCCTCTTTCACCTTCTTGTTGTGCAACAACCCCAAGAGAATGCTGTTTTTGATGGGGGAGATGAGCGCCACCAGACCCTCCGTCACATGCACCCGCAAGTACTCGTCGACCAAGTCGAATCTGTCCAAGGTGGCAAAGCCACTGATGACGACCGAAAGCAACTTGGCGTCCAATGTCGTGCCATAGGACTGCATGGTCGACACGACATTCTCGATGTGGGCGGCCACCTTCTGGCGGTCACTGGCACGGGACACATAGGCCGGCGACCCGAGCGTGCGCAACACAACCTCCCACACGTTCCCGGACGGCTTTTCCACCCCGTTGTGGATCAACTCGTCAAAGATCTCAAACACACGGTCGTGTCTACCCAAGTCCAAGTACCCGTTCATGAGCCGGGCCACCGTGTACTGCAGCACGTTTATGTTGTTGCGTTCCGCCGATGCGAGGATGTCTCTGAAGATGCCGTTGAGAGCGCCAATGTTGTTCTTGGCGACGGCATCGGAGATCCGTCTCAACACCTCGGTGCCGTTGGGGTCCAAGTTCAACTCCTGCTCGGACTTAAGCACCTTCTGGAGCTGCGCGAGCTGCACCGCGTACTTGCCGTCCAACTGCAAATCGGACAATGTGCCGCCAATCACGTACGCTCCGGGCACCTTGTCGGCGATAAGCAACTTCTGAATGTCGGCAAACGACACGGCGGCCCCCTGCTCGAGACACAACTGCACGTACGCAAACACGACCAAATTGGGCAAGTAGTACGGGTGGTTTTTCAAGCTGCTGTGCACGTATGGCAGCAGGAACTTCAAGTCGTGTGCCTTCTCAAACTCGACGCACTTGACCCAGAGCTGCAACACCTTCTGGAAGGGGGCCTCCTCGGTCTGGAGATAGTGCTGCGCTAAAGCCGTGTAGTAGTAGCGGTGGGCCACGCCGTACTTCAGCGCCAAGTCAAGCACATCCTCCAAAGACCGATTTCCGAGGTCGACGTTCTGCTCAAACGCCCGGAACAAGATCCGGGACAAGATGGGCTGGAACTTGGAGTAGATGGCCCGGTCGGAAATGCGTTCGGGCCGCTGGATCTCTCTCAAATAGGAAAGACCCTCTTCCAACACATCCAAAGTCTCGCGGAAATCGGTCGTGGCCTGCTTGGACAACTGCAGAATCTGGTAGCTGATGTCGGTCAACTTGGGGTTGGCTCGCTCGTATATCTGCTTGCCCTTTTTCTTGTCGAAAATAGGCGTCCGGTTGGGGTTTTCGCCCGAATCGGGACTGGTTATAGTGGTGGTAGCAGTTGCCACTGTGGACTGGAAACGGGCCGACACTGGCACCGCGCGCGCAAGCCCGGCCACATTGGCACGGGCCATGTTGCGGCAGATGGCTCCTCTCAACGAAAGCATGGTGTGTGTGCGCAAAAGCCTGGTGGTGCCCTAGCAGTCCAGCGTATAGTCCCATAGTTAGCAGTGAAAAAGTCCCGAAAAATTTTTAGATCACGTGCGCGCAAAAACGTGACTCAGATTTTCTGGTGTGGAGCAGTAGGACGGCTATCTTTATCTGCTTGACCTGCAATTACATGGCACACCACTGACCTGCCGCCATGGACAATACGCCGCACGCCAAGGCACAAGGTGTCAGTGGCGGGAATCCCGATTCCGGACCGGAAAAAGCCGGTGCCGGGCTGGATTCCGAGCCGCTTGTGTTTTTCAACCACCACGAATACTTGCTGGATCAGTACGAGCCGCTCGGGCCCGAAAACGGCCTGCTATCGCTCGTGATCAACCATTTTCCCAATGTGTATGCGGCGCGGCAGTCGCTGGTGTATGCGGCCACCCGGATTGTGCGCATTCCGAGGGTTTACCACACGCTTGCTGCCTCGGATGCCATCCCGCAGTTTTCCAGCTACGTTCCGGGCCGGGAACCGGCGGCCATCACCGTGAGCACGCACGACAAGTATGTTTCTGCCGGCAGATACGAGGGTGCTGTTTTCGGCCAGACGTCTCATACGCCGCTCGTTCCGGACTTGATTCCGGAACACATCTACTCGGAAATCGTGGATCACGTGAACGCAGCGCTCCAGGAGGCCTATGACACCAGAAACTTCTACAACGTCTGCGACAGCGCGCTAGACTTTTTCACGGGCGGTCTCTACACGTCTGCCTTGAATTTGGCCGGCATCCATCTGCATTGCAAGCGCAAATTGGAGGAGCTCGATGAGTACATAGTGCAGGTCAACAAGACACTCGCTGCATCTAGCCCGGATCTCAAGATAATCCCCCCAAAACTGTCAGGCTACCTCAGTGTAAGTATACCTCTGTCTCACGCAAGTTTCAGCGAGTTTCGCTTACTAACCGTTGCTGTAGCTTGACTTCCAGATACCGAACCCATCTCCGTAGCAGATTTGTGTGCAGGAACACAAATTTGTACGATGCCATTTTTCACCATCTGGCACGGCTACTTCCGGCCCCGTGAAACCCCACTTAGACACCTCAGTATATGTTCAGATTTGTGCCCAGATCAATGAACGGTGTGTTTGCTATATACAAGCCGTCAGGCAAGTCGTCCGCGCAATTCATCCTGGATATCCAGGACATTTTCACCAAGTCGCAGGTGTTTGAAAACGATTTGGCCAAGGCCAAGACCAAGATGCGTTTCGATTTAAGCACCAACAAGCGCACCTCCAAGGAGAAAATCGAGAAAAAAGTCCGGCAGTTGAAGGTGAAAATAGGCCATGGCGGGACTTTGGATCCAATGGCCAGTGGTGTGCTAGTGGTGGGTGTGGGACTAGGCACCAAGAAGTTGCAGTACTACTTGAGTGAATGCGAAAAAGTGTACGAAACCAAAGCATTGTTGGGCATATCCACTACCACAGGTGACTGTGAGGGTGAGATAATCACCCAGAACCGCATAGACCACATTACAAAGGAGATGGTCACCGAAACTGCCCCCAAGTTTATAGGTGACGTCAAGCAAACACCACCTATTTTCTCTGCGCTTAAGGTGAACGGCAAGCCCTTGTACGAATATGCCAGAGAGGGAAAACCGCTTCCAAAGGCCATCAAGGTGAGAGACATAAAAATATCTGATATAAATGTGCACGAGGAAGACTCGTTAACCACTGACCACGAGTTTGCCAGGTTGGAAAGTGAAGTAGACGAGAACGGAGTGCCAAAGGAGCATGGCTTGGCTAACAACCCCACATTGAATGACTCGCCCTTGTATTTTTCTAGCCAATACTTAGCCAGGGCCGAAAAGGAGGGTCTTCCTACTGAAGTGGGAAAGCCACAATTGCTTAAAGACGGCGAATCTTTGCCAGAAAAGCTACCAATGATTCACTTCACATCTGCTGTGTCTTCTGGTACGTATATCAGAAGTTTGATCAGTGATTTCGGCAGAGCACTAGAGTCGTCTGCGTACATGGTGGAGTTGATCAGAGTCAAGCAGTCGCAATGGGAGCTCAACAAGAACGTTTTCAAAATAGAGGATTTCACAGACAGAGACCAACGCATCTGGGGCCCGGTTTTGCAAAAGGTGCTAGAAAGCGATGGTGATGTAGTAGTGGAGGAGTTGTTTAAAGAAGTCAGTGCTAAGATACAGCCTTTGGTGGAGAAAGAGAAGCAGATCTTGGAGAATTCCGAGAGCCAAGAGGCCGAAAAGTCCAAGAAGAGAAGCATTTCTGAAGTAGAGTAGACCATTTTAATCATGTACAATATACACAACTGTTATCAACATCGGTATTTTGTAGTCAGGGTTTATATGTAAAATATGGCAATTGTGTAGTAAAATTTGCATACAAATAAAATTAGTGCGATTCAGATTTTTCACTTTCAGGTTAGCAACTACACCAATGCTATCTGCGATTTCGAGGCGGTGCCTCTCGTTTTCTTCTATTCGAAGGGCTAGCGTAAATGGCCACACAATCATAAACCCTTCCAAGAATTTTGAGTTGATCCTGCCGGCTAATTTTGACGCTAAGAGCTGTATCATTTTCTCGACTCCATCTAACTTATCCAAGGTAATAAGTGAAGTCAGCCAAAAAGCACAAGATGAAGTACAATTTATAGTAGCCAGCACAGACACCGTCATTCCAAACTCCAGTAGAAACGGGATATCGGTGCTATGGCTTGAAGAGGAGTCTATTATTAGCAATTCGGTCAAGCTACAAGAGATACCCGACGACGTAGCCCACCGCAATTGGACACTAACAGATTCCAATTTGCATTTGAAGTTCAACGAATCAGTAGCGTTTGACTTGAAACTAGCAAACACGTCGTTTGTTAGCAAATTCCCAGTGACGTTGTTTTACATTGATCCAAAGGGAGTGAATTCTGCTAATTCTGGACATGCTTTGCAGGAATTAACCGTGCAATTGCCAGCATACAAAACCCAAAATGTGGAGGAATTTGACAAATGGACACCGTTGTATGACTACGAAAGCACTGAATCTTTTGTTATCACCGACTACAAGGGCAACTTGCTCAAGACTATCAACGGCAAATCCGCAGCCGGATTTTTGGAGAATAACAACAAGTTGATGGATATTGGCTCTAAGGATACGGAAGTGTACGTGAAAGTGTACAAGAAGGACAATGACACAACGTTCAAGTATAAAGTAGTTGCAGGAGGAGGCGGCTGGGGAGCCAAAGCCAACATTATTGCACTTTCGCCCGATGCCAAAATCAACAAAGGTGACATAATAGAGTTCTACATGTTGACCCCGGAGGATCGTTTCAACAGACAGCATAGCCAGTTTGCGGAAGAGGAATATGTCGGCAAGGTAACGATAGAATGTGCATACGAGCAAGAGGCGTACGGCCATGGAAACGAAGCCGAGGAGCAGGTTATCGAAAATGCGTTTGGGGCCGGATCGGAAGAAGAGTTCCGGTTCAACGGGGTCAAACACCATTCTGCTGGAGAGAGGGTGTCTGTAACAGTCGAGTGAGAGCTGAGCGTGTATATAGGTTTTTACAGATGGGGCCAGACAGTCACTGGCTGAAGGGAAATGTAAAGTCGTATGAATGTTACTAGTTAGTACTGGTCGTCGTATATGAGCTGTTGCAACTGCTGCTATTGCTGTCACAGGCATTTATCAGTAGACTCAGCTGGCGCGTACTGCTGCAAATGAATAACAAACAAAAACGACAAGATTCTTGTACAAGCGCCACCTCTACCGCCATGATCACATACATCAGAGGCGACTTGTTCCAACACAAGCCGTCCCAGAAAGGGGCGGTGGCGATCCTTGCGCATGCGTGCAATTGCTTTGGATCGTGGGGCGGCGGTGTAGCAGCAGTGTTCAAGCGTAAGTATCCATTGGCGTACGACGAGTACGCGCAGTGGTGTGACCAGCACCACGAGCATCCCAGCGGCTTGCTCGGGACAACGATGGTAGCCAGGTCGGGCCAGCCGTACGTGGCGTGTTTGTTCACCAGTGACTTCTCGTTGCCTGCCACGGCCATAGTCAGCAACACAGAAGCGGCTGTGCACGATCTTGTAGGGCAGATCCGACGGATGGAGAGCGAAGGAACGGAGTTTGAGAGGGACACCGAGGGACGGACGGTGGTGGCGATGCCGCAGATCAATGCTGGGATCTTCAACGTGCCCTGGGAGCAGACGGCGGGGGTGCTAGAGGGGGTGGGCCTACACTTCTATGTGTATGTGTTGTAAGGAATGGAGGGGTGCAGCAGCAAAGTGAGTGAGAGTGGTGAGCGAGTGGTGAGCGAGTGAATAGAGAATAAGTGAGTAAGAGAATAGGTAGTTAACTAAGTAAGATAATTAATGAGTAAATGAATAAGTGAGTAAGTGAGTAAGTGAGTAAGTGAGTAAGTGAGTAAGTGAGTAATGGGTTAGGCCTACGGTTCTACATATATGTTTTGTATCGAATGAGAAACAGGGTGTAGTAACCGCTGAAAAAGTGAGTGAGAGTAACTAAGCAAGTGAGTAAGTAAGTAAGAGAGTAGGTGATTAACTAAGTAAGAGAATAAGTGAGTAGGTGAGCAAGTGAGTGGGTTAGGCTTACACTTCTACATATACATATTGTAGGAGTGAATGCGAAATAGGGTGTAGCACAGCTGCAACAGCTGCAAAGTGAATGAGAGTAGGGGTGCAACTAAGTGGGCAACTACGCAACTAGGCAAGCATACCAAGAGGCAAGCATACCGAGATAGCAGTGCTAGACCTAGTCCGCTTCTGGCTTTGTGCGAAACCAATACTACTGGCTGCTAAACACCCTGGTCCAATCGACACTGCGCCACACACCTACACCTACACACACATACACTTACATCTACACACACCTACACACACCTACACCTACACACACATACACCGCCTGCTACACATCTACACACCAACATACGCTCAGCACAAACCCACCGTCTAACAGGCCCCGTGACCACGTGACCAGTCGTGCGCGGCCCAAACGCGCCGGTGCGCGCACGACCCGGCGCCCTCCCGAGGAGCCAAATGGACCACCAGGCCACCATAACCACCAGGCCGTGCTCGGCACAGCAACACAGCCGATCCACGCCGCAGCAGCCATGGACGAGACCTTGATTGCCACTATCAACAAACTTCAGGACGCGTTGGCGCCCTTGGGCGGCGGATCGTCGCTGCCGGTGGACTTGCCCCAAATCACGGTGGTGGGCTCCCAGTCGAGCGGCAAGTCGTCCGTGTTGGAGAACATCGTGGGGCGCGACTTTTTGCCCCGGGGCACCGGGATCGTCACCCGCAGACCGCTCGTGTTGCAATTGATCAACCGGCGCGCGTCCGGAACCGGCGCCGCAGCCGGAACCGGCCCGGCCAAGTCAGCGGACTTGGTCGACATCGCCCCCGCCGCCGGAACCAGCACGGAAAACAACGCCGACGAGTGGGGCGAGTTCTTGCACTTGCCCAACAAGCGTTTCTACGACTTTGACGAGATCCGCAACGAGATTGTGCGCGAAACCGACGCCAAAACCGGCAAGAACTTGGGCATCTCGCCCGTGCCCATCAACTTGCGCATCTACTCGCCGCACGTGTTGACGCTCACGTTGGTGGACTTGCCCGGGTTGACCAAGGTGCCGGTCGGGGACCAGCCCAAGGACATTGAGCGGCAGATCCGCGACATGATCATGAAGTTCATCCTGAAGCCGAACGCCATCGTGTTGTCGGTCAACGCGGCCAACACCGACTTGGCCAACTCGGACGGGTTGAAGTTGGCGCGCGAGGTGGATCCCGAGGGCGCGCGCACCATCGGGGTGTTGACCAAGGTGGACTTGATGGACGAGGGCACGGACGTGATTGACATTCTCGCGGGCCGGGTGATCCCGTTGCGGTTCGGGTACGTGCCGGTGATCAACCGGGGCCAGCGCGACATCGAGGCGCACAAGACGATCCGGGACGCGTTGCAGGACGAGCGGCGGTTTTTCGAGAACCACGCGTCGTACCGGGCCAAGGCCCACTACTGCGGCACGCCGTACCTCGCCAAGAAGTTGAACGGCATCTTGTTGCACCACATCAAGGGCACCTTGCCCGACATCAAGATGCGCATCGAGCACCTGTTGAAGAAGTACCAGGGCGAGTTGGCGCTCTTGGGCCCCGAGATGGCCGAGTCGCCCGCCTCCATCGCCTTGAGCATGATCACCCTGTTCAGCAAGGACTACAACGAGATCTTGGACGGCGAGGCCAAGGAGCTCAGCACCCAGGAGTTGAGCGGCGGGGCGCGGATCTCGTTTGTGTTCCACGAGATCTTCAAGAACGGCATCAACGCGTTGGACCCGTTCGACCAGATCAAGGACACCGACATCCGCACCATCATGCACAACACGTCGGGCTCGGCCCCGTCCTTGTTTGTCGGCACCCAGGCGTTCGAGGTGTTGGTCAAGCAGCAGATCCACCGCATGGAGGAGCCCTCGGTGCGCTGCATCAACTTGATCTTTGACGAGTTGGTGCGCATCTTGTCCCAGATCCTCGCCCAGCCCCAGTACGCGCGGTACCCGGCCCTCAAGGACCAGTTGTCCCAGAGCTTCATCCAGTTCTTGCGCGAGGCGCTCGTGCCCACCAACAAGTTTGTCACCGACATCATCGACTCGGAGGAGACGTACGTCAACACGGCGCACCCCGACTTGTTGAAGGGGTCGCAGGCCATGACCATTGTCGAGGAGAAATTCCACCCCAAACCGCAGTTGCAGGTGGACCCCAAGACGGGCAAGCCGTTGCCGCCCACCCAGCAGCAGCAGCAGTCGCCCCAGCCGCAGGCGGGCGCCAAGGACGACGCCAACGGCTTTTTCGGCGGCTTCTTCTCGTCCAAGAACAAGAAGCGCTTGCAGTCCATGGAGGCGCCGCCCCCCGTGTTGCGCGCCACCGGCACCATGTCCGAGCGCGAGACCATGGAGACCGAGGTGATCAAGTTGCTCATCTCGTCCTACTTCAACATTGTCAAGCGCACCGTGGCCGACATTGTGCCCAAGGCCATCATGTTGAAGTTGATTGTGCGGTCCAAGAACGAGATCCAGAAGGAGTTGCTTGAGAAGCTCTACAGCTCGCCCGAGTTGGGCGACCTTGTCAAGGAGAACGAGCTCACGATCCAGAAGCGGAAGGAGTGTGTGCGCATGGTGGAGGTGTTGCGCAACGCCAGCGAGATTGTGTCCAGCGTGTAGACGTGTTTGTGTATGCTTTGTATTTCCTATGTATGTGTTGTGAAATCGAATACTGCTTCTGTTAGAGTTTGTGTCTTGTATAGAGGTCTATAAATGTGTTTGTTCTGATGCTTTGTGTGAGCTGGTCGTACTGAACTGCTTCCGTAATTATAAAGGTGTGTAAATGTGTTTTTCCTGATGCTTTGTGTGATATGGTAGCATTGATTACGGCTTCTCTGTAATTATAAAGGTCTATAAATGTGTTTGTGCTGTGTACGCGTGAGCTGGTCGTACTGAACTGCTTCTGTAATTATAAAGGTCTGTAAATCTGTTTGTTCTGTTTACGCTTTGTACTTGCCTCTGTATGTGTGTAGAATCTGTAATTAGAGTTTTTAGTCCAGTATAGACATGTAGAGATCTGTTTGTGTATGCTTTGCTTTTGCCTACGTATGTGTTCTGGGATGTAGCCCCATTACCGCTTATGTGATCAGAGTGTTTTCAAGAATGTGTCTGACTGCTCTGTCTATGTTTTGTGTGAGCTGGTAATACTGATTACCTTTTCTGTAATTAGAGTTTTTAGTCCAGTATAGAGGAGGTCTATAAACGTGTTTCCATGCTACGCTTACACTTCGTATTTGCTCTTGCACGTAAGCTGGGAGAGAAGACTAACGTAAATGCTGTCTTCGGTCCTGCCGGTAACGGTTTATAATGTGGTGGCTATGTCTATACTCCGCCAAGCTGGTAGCGCCTGATTACAGCTTATGTAATTACAGTCTTATGACTCCTGTCTTGTATGCAGGCCACCCGGAATTTTTCATTTTCTGATGATACCGAAAATTTTTTACACCTCTGATTCGCTTCTGCCCTTTGTATAGCACCCAACGACCTGTTCCTAGCCTAGCAGCTCAATTGCCAGCGTTTGTAACACACCGCAGCCCGCTTCGCAGCACTCCATTTTTTTGTGCCGCCAATTTCCGCCCCAATCCGCCCCAAGACACACATTTGTGCTCCCAGCGTTTCCCCACTCCCTAGTCCATAGGTTGATTTGCTACCCAAACGCACAGCAACCGACTTCATTTACTTCTAGGCACTTCCCGCAGGCTCCTTAGTAGCACTAGTATTGATCTCCCTAGCTTCTGGACCGCCTAGACCCCGCTAGTACCGCCTCACACCAGCAGTTTATGCCCAAGAAAGAGTCACGACCGCTTAGTATACACATTAACAGATTGCTTGAACCTGGATAACACAGTTTATCATTCCATATCCCAGGTCCATTTGAATCTCGTACACGTCTACGCTCAAATATTCACTCAGTATCCAAAATTACTCCGTACGTTCAATTCAAACCCGTTTGCTGACACAACCCAGCCCACCTCAGTTTGACTTAGTTTTGTTATTGTTTTCCTATCCAATCTCAGTCACCGACACATCATCCCATCCACCTGACTATCCCTTTAATTAGTATATTTGAAACGTTTCTTGCTACTTCTCTCTTCGTTTCAAGCAGTATATTAATTAGAACGATCACCCTTTTTATAAGAGTAAGTTCCAATCCACCTCCAAAAGAAAAAGTCAAGTCAATTTTACGTTGATTTGATAAATATTCATTAAATTTATAAAAAAGCAAAAAAAAACACGAAAAGGAATACTTTTCATATTATTCCATCGCACCAAGCTAGTAAGAGTACATACTAGTGATTGCAAATTAAAAAAATTAAATTAGAAACCAGACTCGTTAAGAAAATTCACAAGTTATGGTTGCTCCTGCCTACCATGAAAGCTCCTTCGTTGATCATGAATTGTCAGCCAATTTGGATTCTACCTTTGCATTTGAAGGGCCAGAAAAGTTATTAGAAATCTGGTTCTGGCCGTCTGAAAATGATATTCCAAAGTCCTTCAATCAGGAGGGTTTGAGATGTATTCCATTAGCAGAGTGGAGCGCCATTTTGGATTTAGTTAGTTGTAAGATTTTATCCATGAAGTCTTCCAAGTTCATGGACGCTTATTTATTGAGTGAGAGTTCGTTGTTTGTTTTCCCTCACAAGATGATTTTGAAGACTTGTGGCACCACTACTACTTTGGCATGTCTTGAGAAGTTGTTTGTGACTATTAATGAGCAGTTGGGGTTGAAATCCAAACTTAGCAAATTAAGAAGCTCAAGCATCTACAAGATTTTCTACTCCAGAAGATCCTTCATGTTCCCTGATAAACAAATCCATGTTCATAAGGACTGGAAGGATGAAGTGAAGTTGTTGGACAACCACTTTACTAACGGTAAATGCTACATTGTGGGGGATTTCAACAGCGATGATCATTGGTACTTGTATGTCGGTGGTGAAGATAATGACAAAACCGCCAACAAGCAAGGCATGAAACAGCCAGATCAAACTTTTGAAATCTTAATGACAGAATTAAATCCTGATTGTGCTAAGAAGTTTATCACTTCTAGAAAACCAGGCGTGGCTTCATTAATTAAAAGTGGAATCGAAGAGCACGACCTTGGTCACGATATCGGCATTGAGACTATGGAAGAAACTGGTTTAGATAAAGTATTCGACTTGTATAATGGTGGATTACCTTCTCCAACTATGTATGATAATATGGAGTTTGAGTTTGACGATCAAGAACTTCGTGAAAAGGCAAAGGCATTGAAGAAGTCTACCAAGGATAAGTTTGAATTTATCCACGACGCCTTCTCCTTTTCGCCTTGTGGCTATTCATCTAACTCCATAGCAGGCAATGAAGAAGGAGGCTACTATTATACTTTGCATATTACTCCGGAATCCGGTTGGTCCTACGCGTCATTTGAGACTAATTACCCATTCGGCTGTGCCAACTCTGTTGACATCATCGAAGTGTTAATCAGGATTTTGAATATCTTTGAGCCTAAGAAGTTCTCGATGACATTGATTACCGAAGATTCGGGAGATAACCAAATCAGTTTCTCCAAGTTGAAGAATTCGCATTCTGTTTTGCAAGACTATGGTTACGTGAAGCAGGAACGTGTTTTGTACGACTTGAAGAACGAGTACCAGTTGTTGTACTTGAACTTTCAGAAACTGAAGTAGTCTCTTCGTGTTCACTTATTTTACCTTAGTTAAGGAAAAGTCGCTATTTTTTTACCTATTTGTTTGCGTCATTATTAGTACGTGTACCTTTGCACGTTGTTCCAATCTTTCCATTAAGGCTGGCTGTGAATTAGTTGGTTTAAAAGGACATTTTGACTAATCGTCCTTTTTTTTCTCTATTGGTGGTCACAGTCAGCTTTGCTGGTTGGGTTGAGTCGGTCGTGTATGAGAGATACGTTTAACGTACTTCTACAGCTGTCGGTCATTAACGTGTTGATTTTTTTGTCTTTTTATGTAAGTTTAGTGTCATATTGTTTATAGTTTATGATGTTTATAGCTTTAGTTAATGATTACGACTGTTTGAGAAAGATTGCAAAATCGGAAGCGGTAACCGGCAAAAGATGACGGCACAAATTACAGGTTGCGCCCGGAAGTGACCCGGGGCATTTTTGACTCCTGCGACTTCATTCGCTTGTGATAACACCCCAGTATTGGACATGCACACGACCTCCTTTTAGGATCGGATTTGGCGTCAGCTGACCGCCAGATTTGACCCTTACTGTAGCGGCACACGTGAGTCCATTGTCAGGCATCCGCGAATAGTATCAAATACGAGTAAGCCTGGTTCGCCATCCACTACCCCGTGTGAATTAGGTATCCCCGTGTGGATCTGACCTGACAACTGTCCGTGGCTCCATCGCGCGCACAAAATCAATACAGGGGGAGTGAAAAAAGTGAGATTTTACTGGATGCCGTAAATGAGCGAGAAATGAGATGAGCAGTCGTAATTTGATAGTGAAGATGTGTAGAGACGGCAGTAGTAGTAGTTACAAAGCAAGGATAAAATAAACATGAGTCAATTAAAAGAACTATAATAAGCAATGTATATAATTATAAAACAACAAAAATCTAATTAAAGACGTATACCTTGGATTATCATACTTCTTTTTGTGCTGGAAACACTAACCTGTTTATTTGAACTTCTTACCGAACAAGATAACTTGCAATTGATCGTACATGGAGATGACACCGGCACCGGCAACACCTCTCAAGATGTTGGCACCGCAACCCTTGAACAAGGAAGCAACACCTTCAGCAGCAACAACCTTCTTGAAACAGTCGAAAGCACCGTTGTACTTAACGGCTTGACCAGAGGTCATCATCATTCTTCTTCTGACGGTATCCAATGGGTAGGAAGCAGTAGAAGCACCGGTGGTAACAGCCCAACCTAACAAGAAAGAGGCCAAGAAAGAACCTTCCAATGGACCAACCAAGACAACAGGCTTAAGAGAGTCGTACAAACCGAAGTACAAACCTCTGTAGACAACAATACCAACAACAGATGGACCGAAACCTCTGTATAAACCAGCAATACCGTCGGAAGCTAAAGTCTTCTTGTAAACATCGAATAAACCATTGAATTGTCTTTCACCACCGTTAGCGGACTTGGCATCGTTAGCTAATCTAGTTCTAGCGTAATCCAAAGAGTAGACAAAAGCCAAGGAGGTGGCACCAGCCAAACCACCGGAAGCCAAGTTACCGGCAAACCATTTCCAGTAGTTTTCGTCCTTCTTGAAACCAAACATCTTCTTGAACTTGTCCTTGAAAGCAAAGTTCAAGGCTTGGGTTGGGAAGTATCTGATAACGTTGGCGGTGTTACCTCTCCAGAAAGAAGTGATACCTTCTTCAGCAGCAGTTCTCTTGAAACATTCAACGATACCATCGTATTTTCTAGACAAACGACCTTGCTTGATCATTTCGTCTTGGTTTTGAATCAATAACTTGACTCTTTCAATTGGGGCGGCAGCGGTCTTGGAGACAGCGGCGGAAACACCACCCATTAAGAAATCAATTACGAATTGGTTATCCATCTTGGCTTACTGACGTTACTTTGGTATATACTTTGAATAGATATAGTAAGGATAAAGAAGAAGAAGAAGAAAAGGAAAAGAAAGAGGTATTTAAAAAAAATTTCCAACAAGGAAAAATTTGTCCAACGTTTAAATTTCAATTTGAGGGAACTAGTAGTTTGGTTTGGCTGGAAAAATGTCGCGTCCGTTTCTTTTTACCCTGCGACACGCCGGACTATTACGGTTGGAGAGTGCATGTCGCGGTGCAAATGGCCGGTCCTGATTGGCCAACTCGCTTAATTCGCTCAAAAAAGAAATTAATGGCCGGGTAAAAATGCGACACACGCGACATCGGCACGACATTCGCTTACCACAAGTATCAAGATTAGGGTTGTAGCAGCATGCTAGCACCTGTGCTGAGCTACAGCAGTGGTTGTCTCTGATGTACTCCAGCTGATGTAGGTGCTGCGACACGCGATTGTAATATGCACTAATGTGCACTACGTACCATTTTCTCCCGCGATTTCTCTTAGCTGACTTGTATACGATCGATGATCAGATCTGGGTGTAAAAAGAAAAAAAAATCGGAATCGCAAACCATGCGGTTCTCGGTTATCCATCGTACGACATTACAGCCGTGACACGTTGCTCGTACCCATCGCATCGCTGGTTAGCACTCGCTCCGCTGGTTGGCGCTCATATCGACTTCTGCTTAGGTCACCACGGTTATTGTCCTCCCTCGGCACTGTATTTCCGATCGCGACAATGTCGCGCCAAAACAGCTGCAAAAAAAATTCGTACAAGATTGGACTAATTTACATTAAACAGATCTATATCATATATGTGTGTATGCTAGACAAATGCCGCTTTTATCTAAGCTTGGTGGGCCAGGTGCATTGAGTACTGCTGCGACACCCTCCTCGCTTCACTAGATATTTGTGATGCCACCCGCTGGTTACGCGTGAAATCCTCCATGGCAATTTCTTCGGTTCTCACTGAGTGATTTCCGAGACTGTCTGTGGACTGGGCGTTCATGCCAATATGACGACTGTAGTCATCTATAAGTGAACCGTCATTATCGTAGAATGACGTTGACGACACGCCTTGGCTCTTTCTTCTGAAAATGTCAATGAATGACTTTCTCTGCTGCAAAGGCGTGGTAGCGCTAAATTGGCCTGGTAGTGATGGCGGTGGGATAGATGGGGTTTTGGGGGTCGATCTGAGTTTGGGTGATCCAGAAGCATTTCCAACCATTGTAGCATCGGTTTCTGGATCAGAAGTAAAGCTGGCGCTGGATTTCTGTTTGATTGTGGGTGACATGCTCATTCTCTTAACCACTTCTGTACTGTAAGCACTGATCTTCTTTCTGTTTGGATCAGTAGGATCATAATCTTCGGGATATACGTCGAAATCTCCCTTTTGTACACATTCTCTGATAAGATCCACATCCTTTGGCCAGTACATTCTTTTAACGAAATCATAAGTGAATCTGGGTAACAAACACACCAAGACACCAATGAAAGTACACACCCAGAATGCGAGGGTACCAAACATCTGTGGAGCTGCCTTGTAGAATTCCTGACTGTAAGTGGTGGTGGTCCAGAGACCGGTCCAAATGTAAATGATCAAAATAGAAATAGCAATGATCAAAGACGATAACCAGTCCCAGCGATATTGATGCAATAAAATGTAGAGGTTACACGAGATACAAGCAATACAGGTAACCACTATACCCATCCAGTATCTGTGATCTATGGTGAGACCTTGCATGTTGGGGAAACCCTCCATGTACATCATGTATGGGAAAAAGAACGAGATCACAGACTGATAAGTAGCGTCCACCATGTACCACATGAATTTCTTTTCAGTGAATTCAGTTCTGAGAATACCGGTCCGATACAATTGTGGGACCAATAACGAAACCTTAGCACTAACATCCTGATCAAGAACACCCAAGAAAATAACTGGGAGTGAGGTGAATGCCAAGTTGTAGAACATCAAGTATGTGAACTCGAACAAGTAGGAACCGTCAAAGTTATTGTAGATACCGTACCAGAACAACGCATAGTTGAAAATCACATTCTTGAAAAAGAAAGATGGGATCATCTCACTAAATCTCTTATAAGACCATCTTCCATGCACTAGTAAAAGCTTACTCAAGAATCTGAACTGACCAATTGCATAATCAGAAGACATTACTGCCTGTCTACCTTCTTCACCAGCAATACCGACACCAACATCTGCGGCTTGAATCATAGCCACATCGTTGGAACCGTCACCGATGGCCAAAGTCATCACATCCAATGTATCCTTTACTAGCTTGACAACAGCTGCCTTTTGGGCTGGTGAAACTCTGCAACAAAGAACTGCCTTACACTGTTTACATAACAACAAAAACTTCCGTTTGGTGTCTGGATCAGAAAGAGCCAATTTAAGAGCGTCACCATCAATGACGACTCCAAATCTTTCATCTGGTGGCGAATGATTACCTTCGGCCGCCTCAAGTTCTTCTACCAGCCCATCCATACTGAAATATCTCTGCAAGTAATGGCTTAACAAAAAGTCGATAAGTTTTTCGGGAGACATATTCACGTCTGAGTCAATTCCAACAGCGGCTTTTTCAGATTCCTCCATTGATGTCTTCAAAAGAAGTAATTCCATATCATTTCCTAACAAGTTACAAGAAAATCCAATGTTAATGGCGGTTTCCACCTTGTCACCAGTAAGAACCCACAACTTGATACCTGCTTGTCCCAATACTGAAATAGCATCAGGGACACCATCCTGAAGTCTATCTTCAATAGCAGTACCTCCCAATAAGATAAGCTCTCTTTCTATGGAATCCGCCACTACTTCCATCTTGGCCTCTCTGTTTTCAATGGATGATGCTGCGGCTTGATGACGTTTGTTCCATTCACTATATTGACTCCAGGTCAACTCTCTCTGTGCAATACACAAAGTTCTCAACCCTTCTGTGGCATATTCTTCCAAATGCTTAGAAGTAGTTGCCAACAATTCAGGATTATTAGCAGTTTTCAGCAATCTTCCGTAGATGATCGAATCTGCACCCTTACATATCAAGAGAGCCTTTGGTTCAGAATCAGGTTTTTCTCCTGGAATTTTAATGATCGCACTCATTCTCTTTCTGGTTGAGTTGAATTCCAACGTGTTCAAAACCTGGTACTCTTTGGTAACACCATGAATCTCCACAAGAAGACCCTTCTTCGTGGCTCCCTTAAACATGTAACCTAATGATCTTGCAGTTCCAACCAATGCAGCTTCATCTGGAGATTGTGCTTTTAACATTAATCTATGAGGTTGTTTGGGATCAGGTTCAGTTAAAACTGAGTGGCAAAGAGCCAATGCAAGCATGAAGTGCTCATTGCATTGTTTCTGTTCTTCTCCAGAAGTACCTAACGAATCTTGGACGAAATCAGATGAAATGAAAGTCAACTCATCTTCATATTTGGTTGATGCAGGTGATATCTCATTTAAAAGTGCTACCATATTGACTCTATCTTTAGCTATGAGTTCCTTTTCCACTGCAGATTCCAGATCCACGTCAATGCCTTGTCTTTTTCTTAACCCGGCTAATGCCTCTGTGTATGCTTTACCATAGGAAACACCATTTATAGTACATTTCTTGAACTCCATTAAGTTCTGAGTCAAAGTACCTGTCTTGTCACTGAAAACATACTCGATTTGACCCAAATCATCGGAAATAGACCACGATTTAGGAGTACATGGGTAATCCAATCTCTCGTAGTACATACCCACATCAGAATATATGAAAAATGCCTGTGCAGTTTTAATAATTTCGATAGTGATGTAAAGCGAAATAGGAACTAACGACTGATACAAGATCACAGCCACGAAGAAGGACACAATACCATTCTTTGCAGGGGTCCCCGCTACTGTACCAAACTCAAAGTAGTCACGAGACGTGTGCTTCTGTCTATACCACAAGCCATTCACTAAACCAGACAAAAAGCAGATCACAAATAACATGACGAAATTCAATTTGACATAGTAGTTAAGTTCGCGTGACATTCTCGACTGTTTAGTGGGTGTCACACCCGCATTAAGCATGATCTTTGTGTCGTCACCTGTGAAAACGACAATACCAATAACCCACTTAGTATTTCTAAGCGAACAACCTCTTAAAAGCAAGTTGTTAATGGTGATGGATTCTTGTTGGTCCTCATTATTGCTGTCCATGTATCTTAAGTTACCCTGGTAGGAATACAAGTTTGCGTGTGGACCCTCACTTTCTATCAGAAACTGGTGGTTCATCAAGTCGTCAGCTTTTTTGATAGGTTCTTCAACTGAGGAATATTTTAATGCCTGTTTCACTTTCAAGTTGGTTTCTCCATCCAAATTCTTGGTCTCCACGTAACAACAGTTATCTTCGTCGGATGTGGCTAATATGACCAAATCGGCTGGAATTTCATCGTTATTGTAGATACGCAACATATCACCAACTTTGACATTTTTCCAGTAGTTTTTAGAAAATTTGAGTGTTTTGTCTCTACGGCGAGAGTGGTCTTGGCTGAGACGCTCGCGCCTTTGCTGTTGAAAAGATTTCCGCAACTGTGCCTGTGTGTTATCTGTGAAAGGGTTTTCGCTAGTTTCCACACTCATGGAGTTTCTGGGTGTGTACTGGTCTATAATGTCACTGTCAAAAGACTTTCTGTTGCTATTCTCCGGTAAAGAGTCTGCAGACTCGTTGGCAAGCCGTCTCTTCTTCTCTAATCTGCCCTTTTTGGTCAAATTCTCCTTAGATGATCCCCATATCTTTATCAACATTCTGGTATTGAACTTTTTGAATCTTCTCCAGGCTGAGACTTTCTCATCGTCCACATTCAAGTTCTCGTATTTGTAGTCTGTATCAAAGTTTTCTTGCGCTAATATGTGTGTCAACTGGTTGTTCACCTCGAGATCCGTCACTGTTCTTCTCAGATCTTCTATTGCATCTTTGATGGCTGTTATAATGACAATGACAATCAACGGCACTGCCGCCAAGATGGGCGAGGGAACCCCAAATATCCCAAACGCACCAAGAATGATTAATGTAAGGAAATAGATGTTCGCCACATTGTGGAAGAACTGGTTGAATATGTTTTTAGGCAAGAAACTAAGTGGGGTGTATTTAGTGGTTCTGATTTTGTTTCTTGAATAATTGTTGATGGACTTGCCAGTTTCAGGATCCACAAACTGCTCCGGTAAGGGCTCGTTGAAGGACACCACTCTTGTTTCGGCTTTCCTGTCTCTGGGATCGTCTTCATTGGTGCTCAGGTCATCACGAGCATCCACCAGATCGTGGGTGAGATCCATGCTGTGCAAGCTGTCGTCGTCGTCATTTTTGTTGCTAGATTTGGATTTTTTAGAGCTGCTGCTATCATTACGGAGGATTCTCCTGATTGTCCTAGCCCTGCTGGGTCTTCCTTCTTTATTTCTGGTGGTCCCCCAACGGTTTCTTTTCATTACCGTCTCATTTCTGGTGGGAGTGGATCCGCTGGGCTGGCCTGACTCCTGGAACGAGTCATACACCTCGTCCTCAAGAATTGTATCACTACTGTCCAAGAACGGCGACGCTGTCTGCTGATTTACCGAAGATCCGGAAGTGTTTGGTGGTGTGTAGAGGTGGTGATCGGAAGTACCGAGATCCGATTGTTCCTCGGGTAATTTGAATCGGAGCAGCGGTTTGCGCGATGTGTTTGCGCTGGATAAGGGACTGGTGGGCCGCTGGACGTGAAAACGGGAATCTACGTTGATATTGGGAGTGGGCATGGCTGAATTGGCGGCGGTTTCATTAGTCAGCGAGTGGTTGTTTAGCGGGATGTCGCTGAATGTCTCGTTGTCATCGTGGAACGGACTTTTTGGCTCAGAATCCGAGTGCACCATAGCTGAGGTCGTTGTCTAGTGAAAAACAGCTATTGTAACGTACTACTGGTGGCTACCACAGCAGTGGTCGGTGGTGATAGGATTGTAACGGGAATAAAGCCTGAAAAAAATTTCCTAGGGAGAAAACGAGACGGAACTTCTCGGTAATATAATGGCAAGGCTTTTTACGCGAATAAACAGGGTACACGGTGTGCAGCTTGGACTCGGTGGTGTAGAACGATACCGTACTGGAAACACAGGTCAGACGCTAGCTTAGGAATAGGATGAAGAAGAATAAAGATGGACCAGATCTCTGCATATTCGAGTTCGGCCTGATCTCTTAGTAATGCGGTACAAAAAAAACACGGTTTCCCGGGAGGGTGCGACTCCGGTCGGTACCGTGTCTCGGTGGTTAGGGAGATTAGCCAGAGCTCGGGGTCACGTTCAGGGCATTGTTTGAGTGAGCAGTGGAGAGTGGAGGTGGGTTTTACGGAACGGCATGGTGTTCTACTGGGGGTTACTGGCCAGTTGTACATGTGTAGGCCAGTGTACTGTGCTGTACCACACGGTCCACTATAACCGTGGTGGTGCCTGCGAAGGGGTCGGTAATGAAAAATGCCTCCTGCGGTAAAAAAGCAATGTGTGTGTAATGAGCATTACATAATGGACTTACGGCTCCGGTTACTGACCCAGCGTATCCTCCCTGGTTTGTCTCGGCGGCCCGCTCACCTGGCTTAGGTCGCACTTTCCCCTGTTCCCATTTGTTCGCTATACTCATTTGGTCACTATCATTTGTTCGCTATTCTTGCTCGCTATTCTCTTTTGCTCACTATTCTCATTCGTTATGCCTATTTACTCGCTATGCTCATGTGCTCACTACTCTCATTTGATCGCTATTCTCTTTTTGCTCACTATGCTCATTTGGTCACTATTCTCTTTTGCTCACTATTCTCTTTTGCTCGCTATTCTCTTTTGCTCACTATTCTCTTTTGCTCACTATTCCCTTTTGCTCACTATTCTCTTTCTTCTCGCTAGTTGTCAGTTCATATAATTCGAACCCTCGCACTAACGCACACACACTATTCTCAGTAACTGGATTTCGCACCACTCGCAGGCGCCCTACACTGCTCCTAGACTCCACAGAGCGTGCATTACACACTATATATTACCTCTATACCTAGTCTTTACTGACAGCATACTTCTCGGTCCACTCCCTGGCCACCAGAATCGCCTTCTGCTCGTCCTGCTTCCATTCCTGTGCCACATCGTTGGCTAGCGGGTCATCGGGATTGGGGGCCCCCAAAAGCGCCTGGATCGACAACAAGATGGTCCTGATTTGTAACGCGGGCGACCAGTTGTCCTTCAACACATCCAAACATATTCTGCCCAACTTGTCTATGTTGGGGTGGTAGATTTTGGTCAAGAATCTCACTTTGGGCGCACACATTGGGTAGTCGTCTGGCAAGTACAACTCCAACTGGAACTTACCGTTGGCGTAGGGTGATAACGAGGGCCCGTCTATGGTCACCTCAAAGTACCGGAGGTTGTCATCCAGAGGCGAGGCTGTGATTCCGGGCACCGGATCACTCACCAACCGCTCTGTCTCCTTTATAATTCTCTTGGGTAACGTAGCCATCTTAAATGTGGCTGGTTCTCAGGCGATACGAATCCAACTAGCACAATGAATGCGGCGATTGTTCTACGTGTCAGTCTACTTCGAGCTCGTGTAACTCGGCAAGCAGCGTCTATATATGCAGCTAACTGTTTCTCCTCTAGCCAGATTGTATACTGACCACGACTCCCTGCTTGCTCGGGCTTACCAGCGTGTGACTCTATTGCGCTAAACGTCCTCACTTTTGACCCTTTTTTACCCCAATGCGACATTCCTGCACACAAGCATTCGTCTGATCTTCGTTAAATTTGCTCGAAGAATCAGTTGCAAGCTCACATCTGCCTCCTGTGTCTATACTGTGCACAGAAGTAGGGCGTTGGTATCGGATAGCACGAACTAGGTACTGCCATGTCTCCTCCTTCTCCACCAATGATCAACCGTGTGATCGTGGGCTTGATAGCTGTTGTAGCCGGTACGTACTTTGCCTACGATGTTGGGCGAGATCTCCAGTTCGTCAAGTTTGAGCCCCACAGTCCAGAGGAGGTTGAACGTAGGAAACGAGAGAATATAGGGTTATCATTGAAGTTCTTAGAAACCTCGTCGTTGGATTACACTCCTGAGGCCAAAGAAAAGTTTAGCAAGATGTTGTCTGAAAAGCGGTTGGAAGAGCAGAAAAAGGCACAAAGTAGCAAGGACTAGCTCATCTATGGTTCATGTTTGTATATAGAATTGTATTATATTATTAGAGACGTTCATATAGTGAAATAAATGCGGAAGTTATTATCCGTTAGACTCGCAAGTTTCAGCCAACAAATTTTAGTCATCTCAGCAACCATGTCTTGATCCCAACGTTACTTGACTTCATTGTAGAGAACCGTATTGTGAGTCCTAACAGGATCAGATATTTTTTGTTAATTCTCTTGAGTGTCATTTGTGTTACTTTTTACCATATTTCATTATTGTCATAAGGTTAGTGTAATTAAAGACTGTCGTTAGTACTTTGTTGAATGCTCATCAACAATGACTATGCTACAAAGTTGGACTTATTGTATGGTTGAGAAGGTTCATCCCAAGCATTAAACATAGTAATAAAAGAACATGATATTGTATGAATAAACCGCTCGATGGTCAAACCAAAATTTCACTCTGCCGTATTGTTCAATTATGGTTAAAGTTTTTGTGCGCTTGACTAAAGAGGATTTGCCTTCCTAATTAGGCAAATTAGGTGCATATCGCAGTAACCAACGACGACCTAATTAAGTGATCAATGCCTAACTAGTAATACACTTTACTACGTTGCTGTTCATGCGGGGAGAGATTTAAATAACCTTCTAATTTCAAGTGGGGGAACTCTTCCTTCAAGAAAAGCTCGTTCTGTGTGTGATTGCGAGTGTTTAAAGAATGTTGCCCTGAATCAAGGGGTAGACATGACAATCAGGGTTCCAGTTGCTACAAGTGAATATAGCTTTTATCGTATTAGACATGACATAACATCATAGCAAATCATATCCGTCAAAGATTGTCAGAATAATTGTAATGTTGCTATGGAGAGTTATTTTCAGGATCCATATTATTAACAATTTTATTAATTTATCAAATTCTATTTTTTATATGAAACTCAGGTACTGTAATATTGATGACGGCAACGACGGTGTGTGTAAGTTGCATTGTTAATAATGAATTATTGCGAAAAATATCGAAAAAGCAAACATATCGTAGATTACATCAAATATATTATTGAATCTACGTGATATCGTGAACGAGTGGTATGCTATCTATCAAGAAGAGAAATCAGGAGCTGATAATGTTATAGAATCACACTTCTGTTGGGGTTGAAAGAAAAACTACTTTCTCGATTTGACTTTCACAAAATGACAGGCAAAAGTCTTAACGGAGGCTTACCCCTCATGCAAACAATCCGTTTATCCTTTTCTGTGGTTTTAACTGTTGAGCGGATTTAACATCGGACTGTTAGCCTGGAATATATTCATCAATCCTTTGCCAATTGTCTTCATACTCCGTTGCTACCCACAAATATGGACACTAACAATAGCAAATAATACGGGTCAGATGAATTCCCGTATTTTAGTCCGGGAGGATAGGCATCCACCTATTTAGGCTTTACCCCAAGACTAATGAGGAAAGCTTGTGACATTTTAGTAATACAAAGACAAACTGAAATTAGCTATTACTTAAACTTTAAAAATGCTATTTGGAAAGTGGAGTTCTGTCAGATTGCTGCTCCGGAGTATGGTCTAGCATGCGCTTTCCCGAAGTAGTAGTAAAATCAATATAGTGGTATCCACATTGGCTATATTGCAATTGAACAGTGTTTTCAAAAAGCTTTGTTACAGACATTGCAAGATCAATAAGACCAAGCACATATCATAATAGCCTACACAATACCATATATCTACAATTCTTTTCTCTTACAACTACAACCACAACCATAACTAAACTCACTTCACTTCAATTACTGATGGAGTAATAAATTTCATGTAGAAAAGCAACTCCCCCACATTTTCAAATTGACGAGGTGATATATATGCAGGAAAAAAGTCAAATCCTATCTGATATAATATATTATTTTCCTTCGTTTACATTGAAAATTCTACTAATAATCCTAACTTATTTGTAAAGTTTATGTATCAGATGATCACTACGAGCTGTTATTTTCTATGGCTTGAAATTGCTAGGCTGTACCAGAAGGGGTCATATCATGAAGATCTCACCTCTGAAGCCTATGATATCATAATTATTATGAGCTTTAAAGTTTGAGGCACCTCTTTGAAATTTGTTATAGTACAAGATGACTGAACTAGTCACTTTATGGGGTAAGCATCAATACTCGCTCTCAAACACTTTTCGTTATGTCCACACAACATATAGTGTGGTTAACATTAAATATCATAGGATCTCATGCCCCACGTATTATCCGTAGATGAACAGTAAACTCACAGGAATAATTAAAAGAAATAAATAAATAACGGTTATCACTGCTAAAGCGGTGTTGTGGGGTACCCTCTCTCTTGAGGAAGGAAGGATATAATCCCTAAAACTATACTTTGTGCAACATTTTCCACCACTAACGACCCCTTTTTTGTTTCCTTTATTCCAGTAATCCCTACGAGGGGTAGTCCCTCTTCTGCTCCACTACTCCACTACTCCACTTGCTGCCAGTCCTAAACTAACAAATACCACGGTTATTTGGATTATCTGATAGTACCAGTATAATGCACGTAATTTAATTATGAATACTGCTATTCTGAAGCTGTAAAAACGCATACAAGCTCTTCCCAACATATATACCTACTAAACTGTTGACTCATACAAAATCTCAACATTGTAGTCCATTTAACCCAACTTATTCCGGCACAACGCTATAGTAACAATCAGTGAGACTTTGCTAGCGTCAGTATTTTCTCTCCCTTGACGCGAGGCGAACTTTATTTTTTTCTCCGCATTTTCAGTCCTGCATGCAGCAGATCGTTGGCTCGCATGTGCAACGCAAAAGGGTGCTATTGTTAGCTTGATACCTCATTAGGATAAAGTGGAGTCTTACCATTTCCCTTATAGTCGACGGCATATGCATGTTATATACCCGAACAGGAAATAACGCTGCACCAGTTGTGAGCCTCGTCTCCAAATAAAATACTACTTTTTAGTGCCTTTTTATTGTTACAAGCACTCAGAACAGCAACTATTACATTTACATTTACTTCACATTTACATTTAGCTTAAGCACAATTATACAATTACACTACTCACTATACACATACAATTTGGTGGGATTCGCAGCCTGTCGGTTGATCCTCATTCAATCTTCTGGTGCCTTTCAGTTACTACTTTTATTACTAGAAACGATGCTGGAAGATGCTCGCCTCAGCATTCGTAAAATGAACTACGGTGAAATTCCTGCTAATAATATAACCCAAATAGTACTGGTTATTATCGATCTTCTGATTGTTCTTCATGCTCATGCGCATCAATTTGCCTCATAAAATCATTTATTGTTTAAATGAGTTACAAAAAAATAGTGGAAAATAATTCTGCTGCGATTGTTCGCTCAATATTTGCAACTAAAATTCACATAGTCTCTTATGCTGTTAATTTAACTATTTGGGTAAATGATATACATGGAATATGGTTATTGTGCTTTTATAGACTTTGCATAATAATGTATTTTGTGAGGCATCCTCCCGGGTTACAATTTTGCATTAATTCATCATTTACAACCAATGCATATATGGCAATTCCTACGAGCTTTCCCCTCTACCATCATTTATCTTCTGAATTATATTTCTACTCCCAGGAATGAATGGAACGATACCGACAAAACTGCAATATATATTCATCATTTCCCACCCTTCTTGGAAATTTATATTCATCTCATTTTAACTTATTCCTGTTTTAGTATATTTCATTTATCCAATTCACTTCGAGTCTGTCTTTCCTCTTCCTTCGTTATCATAACCAACCATACCCCATTCATTTATACCCTAGTGTTGTTATAGCTACTGCTGCTTACTATTCACTAACAATTATACCCTTCATACTTTATACCCAACCAATTATACCCTCATACCCTTTTATATCCTTTACATAATAGTCACAATGCAACAAGTGTTACCACCTGCTAACGGTAAGAAATTATGGAGAGTCAAGAGAAACAACTCCACGTCTGATGCTGCGTCTGCTACTACCACTGTCAATTCACAAGTTGATACCTCAGTCGAATGCTTAAACAATTCTCTCAGAATATCTGCTGCTGGCAACAGACTCGCTGCTAAGAGACCTCCTTTGAGAAGACCAAAGAACAGACCCGGCAAACCAAAGGACTTTGTCTTTGTTGACTTGTCTCCTGTTAAGACTGACGAGTTGTCAGATGATGATGTATCTACTGCGTCACCAACCATTGACAACACCCAATTACCTTCACCTAATCAATCAATAATAGATGAGACTTCATCGCAGAACTCGTCTGTATTTGATGTTCCACACTTGAATGATTCATTTGCTTCTTTGTCTACCTCAGAAGACTTGTTTAACAGTTTTGACAATTCTTCGATATTGGATGGTTATATGCAGGTTACCCCACAATCTCAATGCTCATCACGCGCAAATTCTATGGCACGTGATCAAACACTTTTAGGGTTAGGAATTGCCAATGCCGGTGTTACCAGCTGGGATCAGCCTCAGCTGTTCAATGTGCCACAGCCTCAGCCTCAGCCTCAGAATTTGATGTTAACTCAGCAAATTTTTGGTTATCAACAGGCCATGTTACAGCAGTACCAACAAATACAATTATTGCAACAGCAATTACAGCAAGTTCATCAATTAAACCAAGTACAAGAAATAGGACAACCAGTGCAGCAAACAAGACTTCAACAAACTCCTGAAATACAACGTCCAGTTGTTCACAAGAGATCAAAGTCTAATGTGGAAACCTCCACCAAGAAGAAGAGTGGTTTCCAATTCAAGTCCTACACTGGTCCAAAACACAGACATTCGCTTTCTGAATCAGCTATCAAGAAACCAAGAAGAACAGTCAAGTCTCCCGGTTCTCCAACTTCACCAACACAAAAGATCGAAGAACAACTCAATTCTTTGATAAAGCCTGTTGGATTGGAAGATTTTATGATGCTCAATGAACAGCTTGATATTCCTTTGGCACAGAGTGCTTCTACATCAACAGTGAATTCAAACTATGAAGCGTTCACCCCTATTTCAGAGTATTCAGATGATGATCTCCTTTATTCCAAACCAAAAACTGTTGACACAAACTTGTTAAGCAGTTGCGGAATTGATCAGTTCTTGTTCAACAAGAATGAAGAATTTGAATTTTCCGGATTCACTACTATTTGAGTAGTTATAAAACTTGTACACTAGGTTGGTTCGGTGGCTTTCTTTTATTCTATTTATTTTTAACGTTGCTTATTTATTCAGTTTTTACGAATGCTGTTTCGGTTGTACACTAGCTATTGATACCCAGTTCCACACTTCATACAATAACAAAATCCATTCAAAATCCAAATCTCGATTTCTTATTTCTGTGATATTTCAAAATTTTATTTCATTGACTTAATTGACAAACAGCTTTCGGTCCATTACATTTTATTTCATTTTCGTTCCGTTTTTCGAATTTTCGGCCTTCTTTCTTTTTTTTCAGTTTCTGTTTTTCACCCTTCTTTTTGATTTCGTTAAAGCAATTTTCTATTTCCTTCGGTTTCATGTTATTTCGGTGAGATTTGAGATTCAAAATGAGATTACTTATTATATAAAAGTTTTGGAACAATATAGTTTAATTGAGATTATTATTTTTACCATTAAAAAGTTTGTAAACCTTTTCACTACTTATCCGAAATTTTTTAATTTTTCTGCTAATTGACTGCAAAAGTCAATTACCATTACCCGACTGCATATAAAATTACAATTACAAAACGATCTTCTAGAAACAACTGTATAGAAGCCTATTTAATCATTTTATATAAGGCAAGATGTCGTAAAATCCATCATTCTGAAGAGGAATGCGGACCAAAAGGGTTCACACAGAACAATGTTAGACTTTACAGCTGCAGTTCCAAATAGGAAGGAATCATAATCATTCAATATGCAAATGAATGTGTCAAATATCCAAACTGGGATCGAGACACATCGTCTAAAGGAAGTCAGATTTACTTTACCTCATTAGGAATTCTTGTTTCTTTTCATAGACTTGTAAGTATGGGTTGGGAGGTAATTTACCTCAATAGGCAATTCTCATTTTTAGCTGCTAAATCAAGGTTGAGAAATTGCCATTTTAAGATCAAATGCGCATCAGTATTTGAGCAACGATGTAGCCAAATTTCAAGAATTACTACCCTACTTGCTTTCTGAGTTGAACACTACCTAGAGCAATGATTTGCCTTTGTATTTCTTCTGAATTGCTTCATCAACAGTGAAGTCTTCATTTTTTTGCCCATCTTGATCTGATTCTAAAGGTTCCTCATCAGCGCCTTCATCGCAACTCTCACTAGGGACTTCTTTGTTATCATCAGAAATACCATAGGCGATGTATTCCACAGGAGTAGGTGGCTTAATAAAAGCCAAGAAATCAATTGGTTCAGCAGGTGCAATGTAGTTATCTTGGTCTTCCGTGAGCATACATTGCTTTCTTGCTTCAACCGTGAAGCTAGTGACGAGACAGTAGTTATCATCAGTGACTAGTGAATTATCCATTGGAGTAAAAGGCGACCCTCTATAAGTTGATCTTGAGTATGACTCACTAATGTTGGACATATCTCTGATCTTTTCACTAACATGATGCCACCATTCAGTATCGAGGGATCTCTCACTCGGCCACAACCCTTCGGGATCATACAATTCTCTTGCGGAGTATTCAAATTCCCAAGTTGGTTCTGCACCTCCGTTAATGAAGGTTTCGTTCAACTCTGCGTAGTAAGTGAATGAATTGACAATGTTAAAAGAATTTGTGTCCACACTGTAGTACCGCCACGCTGGGTTTACACCAGAATATGGGCTTATAGAAGGCCCAATTAATGCAAAATTGATAGCATTCACCAATTCTTTGGAGTCACATCCGTCTCCCCCATAAATCAAACTAAAGGAATCCTTAAGGATGTTACCAAAGAAAATTGCTGCTATCACCTTTGGAGAAAATCTCTGGACAATGAGCGAAAACACCCTAGTTGGCAAAGGTAAGGATTGTGAATTGGATGGCAAGTGACTTATAATCCAAACTCTCTGCTCATTGATTTCACTGTCTAATAACTCCTCAATTAGAAATTGCCATACTCCAAACTTATCGATAGAATGCACATTCCAAAAGTTATACAAGTTCTTCTCATTCCATACGTTGGAATTCAAAGAGATAATTTTTAACCCTCTTGACGTTATCACAGAGAACCCAACATGCGAGTATCGAATCTGCTTAGACGCATCCAAGTCTATCCATTCCAATTCTAACCACAAGTCAGCCAAGAAATCAAATTGAAATTGATATGAAAGTGAGTTTTCAATCAACATCTTCGGAGCAAGCTGATTTATTGGAAATACATCACGAGTACCGAAGGTCCCAATAATAGGTACAGAGGGCAAATATGTCTTTAATATGCGATAGACAATTTCTTGCGTGTCAAGAACTTGATGCTTATCCATAAAGATCCTATCTTGATGATTTACAGTGCCACCAGTAAAAATAGCCATTTCAAACTGCAAATGGTTTTGGTGGAAATTTCTAATTGTTTGCAATGTGTTGTTTAGCAAGAGGACTGGCGTTTCACAGCTATAACTGCCGAATTCATGAGCCGGCGACCAGACTGGGAATTCTTCAGAATAAAGATCGACATACTGGCCCTTTTCAAAGTGGCCATGTTTGTAGGAACTATCATAGAAGGACAACCCGTTTGAAGGATTATGAATGGGGTTATAATCGTAGTGCTCGGGCGGCTTGAAGTAGTTGTAGCTGGCTTCGGAGCAACACACGCTCTGCGAGCAGTTTGATTCCGAGAGCAACTTGTAGTTCAACTGAAGATTGATATCGCTAATGTGCAACACATTGAAGGTCTCACCGTCATTTTTGGGCGCCTCATAGACCTTTGGTTTGGGTGGCCACAAGTTAGACAAGTCCAAAACGGGTGTTTCCGGCAACACATGACATTTATTGTCATGGTAGTAGCAAAAGAGATCACCATCGTGGCCTTCAGGATCCATCAACAGGACGACCTTAGTGAAATCGTTCCCCAAAGCAGAATATTCCACCGAGGGGTATCCGAAATTCATGTGGCACTGGGTTTCATCGTGGCCCGCCTCTATACACCAGGTAGAGAAGATCTGAGGCACCAAATCGGGACGGGTCAAGGCGAGGAATTTGCCAATCTGCAACCTGGTTTTGCAGCTGACGCATTCATCCAAATCGGTGGCAGCATCGATGCTGTGCAACTCGGCCACAGCTTTGGAGATGATATCATCATCGGTTAACACGATTTCCGACGGTGGCCAGTAATGTTCGCCTAGCGGGTGATCGTAGAAGGAGGCGCCGGCAGTTGCGAGAGCGGCTACAGAAAGGATTACAAGCGGGTTCATCACTAGTTCGGATACGTACTATACGCCGGTGGAGGTGGTATTTGTTTACGAGATCCCCAGTAGATATTGCAACGGCTGTAAAAAAACAGAGTCAATTTTCGCACTGGTTAGGCGGCTGCAAACAGAATATACATTACAAGAAAACGTTAGGCTTCATAAAATATAAATAAATAGAATGGGATATTTTTGGGCGAGGCAGTTGTAGGAGCGTCACTGCCGTTGCGGTAAAGTTACAGGGGGGCATTATGAACAGTAACCTGGTAGCCATTCTTGCATGGCGATACTTTTTCATACACAGACGAAATGAAACGGAGAATTATAGACAAAACAAGCGGTAAAAACAAGCCAACCACCTCACTTCAACGAGTCGGTGAACGCCTTCATGAGCTTCAAGATCTCTCTGGTGCGCGAGCCCTCGCTGGCGCCCGCCGTTTCGCGGATGGAGTCGGTGATCACACTGGCAAAGAGCTTGTACACCTCGAGCTTGTCGTGGTCAAACTTCTGGTTGAGCGCGGCCAATCGCTTCTTGTAGTCCTTGATGAGCACGCTCAACTGCGATAGCAACAGCTCGTTGAGCTGTGACACTTTGGACTCGTGTTCCTTCACGAGGGTGTTGAGGCTGGAGAAGTTGTTCAAGTTGGACAACGTCTCCTTGGACACGGCGGAAGACAGCTCCGCGGCAATCTGCTTGATCTGGCTGGCGAGAAGCTCGAACTTTGCCGTGAGCTCCTCGCTGTCGTCGTCGTCCTCCGAAAACAGGGCCGGCTGCGGCGTTTCTAGCAACGACGTCGACTCCAAGATCTCCTTCAAGTTGACGTACGAGTGCTTCTTGGGCCGCGCGCCGCTCGGGCTGGACGAGCTCGACGACACGGCCGCCACCGCCGCCGCCGTTACCGGCGCGATGCCGGGGAAAGTGCTCGTCAAGCCCGAAGCGTTGGAAATGGCCTCCAACCGGCCCGCTTTGAAGTTCTCGCTCAACTCATTGAGCTCCAACACGTACGTCTCCAAGTCGCTGAGCGAGTTCTCGATGGAGATGAAGTCGTAGTTGTAGTAGTCCTCGGGCCGGTCCGGCGGAGGCTTGGTGCCGGCCGTGTCGCGTCTCGCCTGCGCCTTCTTTATGGCGGTGGCCAACTGTCTCTGCAAGGTTCTGACGGTGGGAACCACAAGCGAGGCAGCCGGTGCCGAGGTGGCGGAAACCAACTGGTCCTTGATCTCGGCGTACTTCATCTGCACCGTCTCCCACTTTTTTGTCTGGCTGAGCGAACGGTTGCCAATGTACTTGAACGGCTTGACCTTGATGATGAGATAGAGGATGATCTTGATGTCCTCGGTGGACAACTTGGACCGCGTGGCCCCCGCGTGCGGCTTGGCGAGGTAGTTGGGCGGCAATGGGTGGTTGTAGTCTTCGATGTCTGGATCCACCACCGACGCGTGGTCGGGCAATTCGTCCTCTTCCAACACGTCTTCCTCGTCGACTTCGTCGTGGGTCCGTTTCTTGGCCGTGTCCTTACCCGCCTTGGGCGATATTATGGGGTTGAGGATGGTTATACTGGGGGGTTTGCTTTTGGCTATTGCTGGAGTGTCTGGTGCAGGTTGGTGGCTCGTCTGCGGCGCACTTTCGTCGCGACTGCCGTGCTGCGGCTGGCTGACGAGCGGCGTGTCGTTATCTAGCGACATTTGTCAGTGTTGTGGTCTGGGCTGGGCGGTGGTGAGCGGTTTTTTTGCCGGGCCACTGGTGGGTGTGAAAAGATGAAATATGAAAATGGTCTGGGTTGTTTTGATTTGTTTTGCTGGTCCTGCGAACAGAAAATTAATTTCCAGACAGACACGAAACACAGACTGTAGTTGGGGTGCGGCTAGAATGCGGACTGGTGGTCCCGTTTTTACGCTGCGGCAAGGGTGTAGGGTGTAGGGTGTAGTGTAGTGGGGCGTAGCTGCGTGGTCCTCGGGGTAGGGGGGCGTCTTGTCTACGGTGCTACGGGTCTGGTGCGGTATTGTACTGGTGACGCACCACTTGTGTCTTATACTGCGCTATGACTCAGTTTTCGCCGTACAAACCACCGAAAACTCCAGCCAATGAAAACGGCGCCTGCCACACCACTACGCGCTTAATAATGGCCTGCAGTCTGGTTTCTGCCTGCCATGCATTGCGGACAAGGTGGTGGGCATGATATTAATAGAAGCATTTACAAAGCACCAAAATACTGACACAAAACAGAGCCTACCCCAAAACAGGACAGGAAATGCCTGGAAAATAGGAGTGCGGGCCGTTCCGTTTCACTACCCTGTGACCTGGCCGCTATGACCGGGACAATGGCTCCATGCTGCCGCCCGTGTGTGAAACTGCCTCTGCCATTGTCTGCAACTGCCGTGTTCGTATGTGTGTCATTTTTTTGTGTGCTTTGCAAAAATGTGCGACGTTGTAGAAATCTACCAGATCAGACAGAACACATGGACCAGATGCTAATTGCCACTGTAATTGCAAATGGCGATTGGCCAACTGAGCTATTTAGACACAGTACCATGTAGAGCTAGCGGTACAACACTTAGAAATAAGTACCGTAGAGCAGTCCAGTGGCTGCACAACCATGCAGAGAACCCCCAAATACTCGTAATCGGCATCGTTATATCTCCAGCGAGTGACTAACCTTAATTGCATTCTTGGAATGATTATTAATGGGTCGTTGGTCACAGCATAATGCTTTCGAAACGCAGCGTGAGACGCTCAGACGATGCTACAGTACACGGGTTCTAGGCCTAGAGCCTAGGGCCGTCCACAACATCAGCCACCAGAGACTGCAAGAATTTAAGTTTTAAGTATAGTCCTGGGCTACAAGTGTTTGAACCTATCTAAATTACTGCAGCAGGCCCTAGAAATCCTACCGAATTAGAAACACTACAAACTAGTTCGTACTTCAAGCTAAAATATAGTTGGTACTAATAGATGTACTAGTAGATCACAGTAGGCACCACTCATTGATTACCTTTGCAGACAAAAAGGTGATTGTAACTGTTTGTCTGGCAAATTGCGGAAGGTGCCCAAAGCCTCGTAGGCTGTTAATTAAAAACGTTGCGTCGCTTTTGGAATTTGAGTGACTCAAGCTCGTATATTCGCTGTCGGAGTTTATTCCCGTCTGGGACGCGTTCGGAGATATGGGTCCAGCTTCCATACAGATGGCATCAGAATGCAATGGTCATATATAGCGACATTTGACAATGTAAAGGTCATCTATAAGACATAACTGCACCTTAAGGATACTTCAATGCACAATTCGGCCTATACTACGAAGTGGCCATGTCTAGGGCGAGTGCATATTGCCTTCAGATGGAACTTATTGAGTGATATAATATCTGGATTTGCTATTTGCAGCTTGTCTCTTGTGCCTGTTTTCTAGTAGCTCTCTGTTTCTCACATTAATGCCACACGACCACGTAGAATACGAATAATATTTACAGAAAAGCAACACATCATATACAACGTATAAGAGCATGTCCGCACTACAATATGCGACCTATGAAGAACATCCAAGTAAAATGTATAAATACTCACAACTGGGTACAACACAATATTGTGCAACATAGTATCATCTATATACCAAACATTAAGAGAAACACTCTATCACAAGTTGAGTCCGTTGATAAATGAACCGGTCACGCTCTTAATGTCATCCTCAATGTTCCTGTGATCGTCATAGTACGGCTTCTGTCCACCGCTAAACTTGTTGTAAAAACTCAGATTGATTTGGAAAGTTCCCTCCTCATATACGTTGTGCCGACTGTCGCCAGGCTTACCCAAGCGGGGCCACAACTCATTGTTAGCTCCACCGTTAGCGTCCAAAGTCAGACCGTGGTCATACGACACAACACTGGCACTATCGAAATCAGTAGAAGTCCCTGCATACAGAGATGGTGCCGCAAACTTACGCCCGGCACCGGCTGCAGAACTGGGACGATTCGATCCGTTGCCGGAGTCTCCACCCAGGTGCAACTGCACCATCAGCATCTGCAAATTGTCCAATGGTCCTTCCACCAAACTGCCACGCTCTCTGAAGTGTAATAACAAGTAATTCCACAACTGATTGCGGCTCAAGGTGCGGGGATTACCCAATAAAATCAAGCCGTATTTGGCGCGGGTCAATGCCACATTCAACCGGCGAGGGTCTCGAAGAAACCCGATCTGCTGTGCCGCATTGCCACGTACACAACTCAAGATGATGTAATCCTTTTCTCGGCCCTGGAACGCATCGACACTCGTGACCTCGACTTGAATGTAGTCCTCTTTTCGGTCTATAAGTGTGCTGTTCATGGCCATATACTGGACAATGTATGCTCGCTGACCCTCGTACGGAGTTATCACCCCGATTTGCTCTGCACTAACGCCGTCACGGAAAAGCCGTGTGATAATCTTCTCGACGTTCATGGCTTCAACCCGGTTTAGGTAACTGTTTCCGGAACCACTCATTTCCTCTCGACCATAATTAGCCCAGAACATCATCGGCACGTCGTGCACGGGCCACGGAAATGTGCTTCCGGGCCGCATCCGGTCGGAGCTACCTACCCCGTTCTGCAAAGAACCCTCATAAAACATGTTGCTGGCGAACTCGGATAATCCAGGGTGCATACGGTACTGCACTTCCAAACGGATTGGCACTTGACCCAACAATACCAACCGCTCAAACATACTTTGGGTAAGTCCGGCTTGGCCCGCCCGTTTGTCTAATATCACTGGCCCAAGCTGCTGGTGGTCACCAACGAGGATCACCTGTTTGGCACCCTTAACGATCGGAATTAACACCTCTGGCTCCGAGGCCTGCGTACTTTCGTCGATAAGCACAGTGCGGAAGGTGTATGAGGATAAACGACGGTCTCCGGCCCCGATACACGTGCAGCATACGACATTGGCCTTCTCAATGGCACGGGACTCTGCTTTACGCATCAATTTGGCGAGCGCAACCTGGTCCTTCTGCAGCAATTCGCCGATCTCGGCCCGCAACCGGAGCAATTTCTTTAGCTCTCCCTGGGCGCCGCGGGCTACAATGTTGTGGAGCAGGAGATGACCGACATCGGAGTCAACATCCTCACGAGACCGGGCCGTTAACCGGACAACCTTAAGACCGAGCACGTCCAATTTGGTGGCCAAATGGTCGACGGCCACATTCGAGGGTGCACAAACCAATACTTTATCTCCGTAGAGCTTGACCACATGATATATGATTGTAGCTGAAGTCACTGTTTTACCAGTTCCGGGAGGGCCCTGGATTAATGATAACGGGCGCTGCAAAACGGCACGCACAGCGTTAGTTTGTGAGAAGTTTAACTCCGCGAGTTTTGGGTGACTGAGCCTTTTCGGTAACTCGACCGAAAATTCGACTGGTGCCACCGCATGCCCTAGGATCTTGTGGTAGATGTAACCAGAAACGGACCGGTCGTCGACGGCAAAAGCCGTTAACGCAGACAGCATACGCTCGTACGGCGTACCCTTCCACACGAATTCGGCTGTAAACCCAGCGGTGACGTTTGTGGGGGGTGGGGAGTCATGTGAAGGCATTAATTCGACCGAGAATTCCTCCTGGGTTGCACTTGGCAACCGGATGAGGAAACCGGTACCGGACCAGGGATCGCCAGAGCCAGCACCGGTACCAGAGTACCGCAAGACGATCTCGTCGCCGACGGCTACTTTGAGCTCGTTGTTGTCAAACGTCGAGAGCGAGAACAGCGCCACGTGACGATCGTTAAGGCCGAGGCCCCATTTGATCAGAATGTGTTCTAGTGCCTGCAGTTCTTTCAAAGCTCGGTCAGTGTCGGCTTCAGCGGTGATAAGCGGCGCGTACGTGTTCTGGTATTGGAACGCATCGTTGTACCGCATTAGGACTGGTAATAAGTCCTGCTGCTCGTCCGTTCCGTTAGTCGATGCAGCTGACGTGACCGATGCGTCACGGTTGAGCCGCCATTGCGCTTCCACTTGAGCGATTTGCGCGTTCGTCACAGCACGACCCTCGGCCGGTACCGCTGCTACCCACGGTAACAACAGCCGCTCGGCGATAAGGGACTGCCACTCCGCCGAGTCCCAGCTCACGTCTTTGAGCTGCGCACACGGAATACGGCAGAGAACGACCACGACAGACTCCTGTTTGGCCGACACAAAGCCGAGGATGAACACATTCTTATTGCCGCAGTGGTAGCACTCTAACACAGAGTCCCCCAAGTCCGAGTCGGCATGGAGAGCAATCTGGTTGTGGCGGGCCATCAACAAGTGCGTGATGATGTGCGAGTTGCCGGTTTCAGAGCTTTTCCCGTTGCAGAACCACCGGTTGCAAATTGTGCAGCGCACGACCGACTCTACGGCGTGCACACCACAGTAAGCGCAGGCGTGCTCCGGTACCGCCAAGGAGGGGTCATTTTCCGGGTCGGAATCGGGATCGGCGTAGTCGCGGATGGTGAGGGCGGAATCTGAGCCGGAACCAGTGACCGAGCCGGCCCTTGAGCCGTGGTCGTAGTCGGTCACTTCCAATTCGGAATTTTCGTGAGGGATGTGGTACAGTAGCAACTCACTCATGGTGGTGTGTAATTTTGGGGTGTTTTTTGGAGTTGTTTGGCGGTTTTATGGTGTGCCAAGTGCTGGTGGTTGGACGGAATCTTTCTGGATGTGGATGAAAGTGGTTGTTTTTTGAGGGAAAACACAGGGAAATCTAGCGCATTGGCCACAAATATATGTTTAGGGAGTGCTGGTCCGGAGATACAGCACTTCAAACAGGCCGAATGGGGGTTTGTTTGGCTGTTTTGGAGAGAAAGGCGATACGGCGGCTGATTTCGGTGAAGAGAAAAATCTGAACATCGCAACCTGCAACATCCTGCATATTGGTTTGCAGGTTAGGCTTGCAGTTTCACAGCTGCAGCAACAGTTTGCAGCGGTGGTGTGGAAGCAGCGTGGTTGCAGGATAGTTTTGGCGGACGGTGGTAGTGGGGAATATTTGGTTGTTGAGTAGTCCATAGACGGTCTAATTGCGGATACCCAGCAGGCGAAATTGTGTAATTGGTGATATGGTGGGTCGTGCAATAGCCAGTTGTGCGCCGTGACAAGTTTAGCAGCCACTGGTGAACACGCTACTGGTGCAACACGGAGTGTGGTCACATGATGTGTATTCACATAAGCTTCAGACGGTCTACCCTGCTATTGATATACTCCTATTGCTACCCTGATATTACTGTACTCTTCTATTTAGCAGACTACACTGTGTGAGTAGCGGACTTTCACACCAACCACTACCACACACCACCCACTCGGCGATCACACAGCTATCTCCGAATACGACAGTGCCATATCACATCAGTAGCCGTTTACGACACACCCACACATGCCCCCACAGCGGGCCGCTTACGCCGCACCAGCTTTTGCAACTGGTTGTGTGCAGGAAAAATGCGCCGATTTAGACGATACGCGCTTGCGTCAAAACAGAATTACCGTTAACGATACGAGCCAGCGTATATAACTGTTTCATCCTGCTGGGCTGAAACATCGCTGAAACGCCGCTGAAACACACGCATACGCATACGCACACGCATGCACCACCACATACATTGCGCCGAAAAAATACATCCAGACACAGATACATATAAGCTCCCACCAACACCCACCAGCACAGAACCACCCGCACCAATCACCCATGAGCCGCCCGTCGCCCTTCCACAAGATCATCGCCAAAAATAAAGGCGTGTTCGAAGGCTCCGACTTCCTCGTGTCTTCCGACACCATCAACTGGATCCATTCCCACATCCTCACCATCACAGAACACGGCCAGCTCTACTCGAGCGACGAGAACGACAACCACTATCTTTTGCTCCAGCTGCTCCAGTCATGTGACGTGCAGATCTTCCCCACCTTGGTCACCAACACGGCGGCGCTCACGGCCAACTCGACCGCCACCTCCAGACGGTTCCGGCCCGGAAAGAGATCCGGTGATTCACCGGCCACCCTCACCCAGGAGTCCCACGACCCGCCCGTTGTGTTCATCAAAACCTACGAAAACGACAAGTTGTACCTCAAGGTGGCGTCCAAGGCCAACTTCGGCAACCTCATCAGCGCGCTTATCGTGTGGCAGAGTCTCAAGCCGCAGGGGCTCGTCAAGAAGTGGTACTGCGAGAACAAGGTCGACATCTCCACCACCAACCTGACCAACCCCCACGAATTGTTGGTGTGCCGGTACAAGATCTACGCACCCGTGCCCACTCGTTCGCGGAGCATTAGGGTCGTCTCGGGCCCCAAGCCGGCCCTCGGCGATACCGCCGGCGCTACCACCGACACCACCGAGGCATGGTTCTACGTCATGGGGGTGCTCAAGTCGAATGGGCAGTTGCACTTTATCACCGAGCTCGACGGCACGCTCTTATACATGATCGACGTCAAATCCATGATGGCCTCCGAGATCCGTCAGATGCACCACTCCATCTTTGACAGCTCCAATGTGTTGTTTGTGGGCCAGTTGCGCGAGTTGCGGCATCAGAACGGCATGAGCTCAGGGCCGTTTTTGACCAAAGACGGCAAAAACATCCCGCACAACAACCGTATCCTCATCGAGTTCCCGTTGCACATTGATCTCGAGGACTGGTTCGTCGGGTTGAACTACTTTGCCAAGAGAGAATACATTGGAAGCTATAGTCCGAAGCTGCGGCTACTCGACAAAACGGCCGCTGTTCCGCCCCCGCTTTCCGACTTCTCCCGAGAACACTTCCGGGTGTCCAAGAAGATTGCTATCGACATCATAGAGGCCAAGTTCGAGGCCGTCCCTTCTCATTCGAGCAATCCCCGTATTTATGCTGAGGTACGCATGTGGGGCCAGCCCTGGGCCCGCACTGCAGTAGTAAAGCAAACGCTTAACCCCTTCTGGAAAGAAGAGTTCTCGGCCGACCTCCCCATTCTGACACAGATGATCCACATTGTCATCAAGAAGTGTTCGCGTAGCGATATGGTGTACCTGGCCGCAGATAAGATTATTGGAACCGTGTATGTGACACCCGATATTTTGGCCAAACAAAACTCAACCAACTCCAACCCGACATCCGCCAACCAGACCTCCACCATCATGATCGGCTCCGGAAGCGGCTTGCAGAACATACCGCAAAGCAATTCGTACAACAACTTGCTGAACAATAACGACATCGTGCGACTTTCCATCTACGATACGACCAATATGCCAATTGGAAAGTTGTTGATCAACGTGCGGCTCAATGAATACCACATATTGCCTCCTCAATACTTCCGGGGCTTGGAGAATATGCTTACCAACTGTCCCATGAAGGATTTGATCAAGTTTGTGAACCAGAACCTCACCCCTGCCGAATTTGACGAAACCAGTGTAATGTTGCTTGACATTTTCCAGAGCTTGGGTGTAGAGGAGAAGTGGTTCAAATCGTTGATGGAGTATGAGCTCACCAGTATAGATGTGTTGACCAGGAAAAACTACGCTAAGCGGAATAGTGAGGTGGCTTCTCCTACTGTGCCAGCCACACTGACGGTTTCTGGTAATGCTAGCAGTAGCAACAATGTATTCAATACTTTGTTCCGCGGATCGAGTATATTTTCAAAGTCACTTGAGAAGTACAACTTGCGTATTGGCCAGGAATATCTTGAAAAGGTGTTTGGCAACTTCATACTCAAAATCGTAGAGGAAAAGAAGAACTGTGAGGTAGATCCCAGATATGTGCGAATTCAGGAGAAACGCATCAGAAAAGGTAAGCCCATAGACGCCAAAGATGATGAAGAGGATTCAGGTGAGTCAGATGACTCGGATGACTCAGAAGACGAGGATGATTACGAAAAGAGTGAAGCCACAGTAAAGACCATGATAACAACTAACTACGCCAATTTGTTAGCGTATGCAGAGGAGTTATGGCACAACATCTACATTACTTCTAATGATCTTCCCGATCAGATCAAGATCCAGTTGAAGAATTTCCGTAACAAAGTAGAGTTGGTGTGCGATCCCGAGGATAAAACCACTCCACTTAATTGTTTGAGTGCGTTCATTTTCCTTCGTTTCTTCTGTCCTGCCATATTGAATCCCAAGTTGTTTTACTTGACTAAACACCACCAATCTGGGTTGTCTCAGAAAACACTCACGTTGCTAGCCAAAATCTTGTTGAATTTGGCCAACAGACAAGAGTTTTCACCACATAAGGAGCCGCATTTGGTGAAGATGAACGATTTCTTGCACAAACACCAGAGTGAGGTGTACGACTACTTTGACAAAATAACAGGCAGAAAGAACGACTTCAATGAGAAGATCTTGGAGTTGAGTCACGAGGTCAACCGTTTTGACCTCGGCTTGAAAAACGACACCTCTTCCAACGAGTTGCCCACGACTCCCTATTTGATAGACAAGTATTTGAGATTAACCCAGATCATCACCCTTCTCGACTACAACAGAATAAAGTTTTCCACAGACAGCCCCAAAGCGGCAACAAATGGCAGAGATTCCATCTCTGTTTCAACAATCAACAGAGAGAACTCAATCACAAATGGCCTAGACGAATTACATGTGGACGAGGAGAAAAACACATATCAGATCGGGTCATTAGAGTTTGAAAAGTCGGAATTCTTGGACTTGGCTGGTGATAACGAGACAGAGGGTTTTATCAAGTCCTTGTGCAGAAACAACGAGAAAATTTTCTCATTTATAGCATCCAACTACGGGTTGAAGGACTTGCAAGTGCAATGCACCAAGCTCATGACCAAAATCGACAAGTTGGAGGTGTACTTGGAGAACTACGAGTTTCCCACCAACTACTTGCCCAATGTACAGTCCGAATCACCCATCAAACCACAGCATACATTCGATGAAGATGATGGGGAGAATGATGACTCTATAGACCAGTTGTGGGACTCGTTTACGTACTACGTTCTCGCCAAGTGCTACTTGGACATGTCCACCAACAGTATTGTGTACGTAGACAAAGACACACCCGTGCCTAACACATACAAAAAACTCATAGACCAGAATCCTTTGGCCACGTTAAAACTCAAATTCAGCGACAGCAGCAACAGTTTTCTCACCACTTCCACTTCCACCTCGGCTGCAAGTTCCATCAACGGACACCAATCGTTTTCGAGTTCCAACATCCTCAAGCCAGTCAGCAAAAACCCGTTCAAAAAGTGGTTGGGCAAAAGCTAATGTGCAGCGTGCATATGCAGCAACTAAAAAGTGTATAGATTAGAGTGTACAGTGTAACAATAGTGAATGAATGTTAAGCAGTAGTATCCACCGGCTCGCATCGGTATAAGTGTGTTATGTGCAGGTCTGGGCGATGATCACTATGTGCAGGCCATTGATTACCCCTAATTGCATCTATCGCCACAGAGTGTTTGTCGTGTTTGCGGGTATCAAATGGTTCCAAATAGCGTCATAAACTTGCATGCCACGTAACTGAGCTGGGATACGGCTGTCACCGGTCCAAATTCACAGGTGGCCAGCGCCCCGTCACGTGACTGAGCCCAAAAAAAGACCACGCAAATTACATCAACAAACAGGCCGAAAAATAAAAGTGAGCAAAAATACACATCCGAACTGTAGCCGTGTATCGCCAGCCGTTTTTGAAGGACTTTGCCGCAGCATTTTCACGTCGGTAGCACTCGAGTTGTGATCTATTTGTTTGGAGCTGGTACCCCTCTTTTTCTGAGCTCAATAATCATCCGTATTGCCCTGTTTCTGCTGTCCAGAAACATATTCCACATAGAAAACACCCACGAACAATGGCTACTCCAGAAGAAGTTTTAGCATCATACCCACAAATAACTGCTCCGACAGACCAAACCGGGTACACTTCCAACCTCACCAATGAGCAGAAGACCACATTGGCCCATTTGAGAACCTCGTTGGAGGCCATGGGATACACTGACCGGTTAGACGATGCATCATTGTTGAGATTTTTGAGAGCTAGAAAGTTTGATTTGTTCAAGGCCCAGGAGATGTTTGTCAACTGTGAAAAGTGGAGAAAGGAGTTTGGTGTCAACGACATTTTGACCGAATTTCACTACGATGAAAAGCCGCTCGTGGCTTCCTTGTACCCACAGTACTACCACAAGACCGATAAGGACGGTAGACCCGTTTACTATGAAGAGTTGGGGAAGGTTGATTTGACCAAGATGTTGCAGATCACCACTCAGGAAAGAATGTTGAAGAACTTGGCCTGGGAGTATGAAGCCATGACCACCTACAGATTGCCAGCCTGTTCCAGAAAAGCCGGCTATTTGGTGGAAACCTCTTGTACCATCATGGACTTGAAGGGTATTTCCATCTCCAGCGCATCGCAAGTATTGGGTTATGTCAGAGAAGCTTCCAATATTGGCCAGAACTACTACCCAGAGAGAATGGGTAAGTTCTACCTCATCAACGCGCCATTTGGATTTGCTACTGCATTTAGACTTTTCAAGCCATTTTTGGACCCGGTCACTGTGGCCAAAATCAGTATCTTGAGTTACAACTACCAAAAGGAATTGTTAAAGCAAATCCCTGCTGAAAACTTGCCCACCAAATTTGGAGGCAAGTCGGAAGCAACTGACGAACAGTTGTATTTGAATGACGTAGGCCCTTGGAGAGAATCCCAATATATAGGCCCTGAAGGGGAGGCACCCAGAGTGTTCCAACAATAGGTCCAATAGTGTATAAAGTAATAGAAATGGCTTATGATTGCTATTTCCTGCTGTTTTCCGATTTCGTTATTTATAAAGTATGCCCGGTTTTTTTATAAATGATACAGATAGCTTTAACTACCGAAATATACTCCAGTCTTCTACTGCGCCCATTCGGCTTAACTCGGACTCTATTGTTCCCGGTTAATCACTGGAATTGTATTTGCTCATCATACGTCCCCGGCGTAAGCATGATATTGTCTGTGCGGCGCACTGTGGTAATACGCACCCAAAAGTGATTTGTTGCAACTTTAATTTTTTGCATTCTTAAAATTTCCACTTCTTTGCAAAGCCTATCAGGGATAAGCTCTCCGGGTGATAAATAATTGCCATTGTTGCAACTATTATATGCCCATTGTGTAAGGGTACCGAAACTCGAACACCATAGATTTGGTATGACGTCGCCTGAGATGAGGTTAAGAATATAAATACAGTACCGGGAACTTCTTTACAAATATTATCAGCTATCTACACCAGTACCTCTAGCATGATTAACACGAAAGATGAAAGTAACAACGACTCAAATAATGAAACGAGTGAAGGATCCCTTTTGGAGATTAACTTCTCGGAAACAGTTAGAAAATCCGATTCGGAAGCTTCAATTAAAAGCGCTTTGTTTGATAAAATTGTTCACCCACATCTTACCACTCATACACATATCAGGCAACAATCTAAATCTACAGCTGATATACCGGCAAGATCATCAGACTTACATTTGGCCGAAAAGGTAAGAGGTTATACAAGGTATTTCTTACCACGTTCTAATTCGAGTCAGATTCTCCATATGGAAGAACCCTACTACTATTTTCACTCGAGCCAAACTAAAATCCCAAATGTAATATTCCCAAATGAAGGAAAACTGTCCTCAGTTACCGATAATACATCTAGTGAATCGAAATCACAAAGTATTGAGTTACAGGAATTTATAATGAGTGGTGATGAAATCGAAAATATAGATGAACAATTTGATGAGCCTCCAAATCCATTCAAAAGGATATCAGACTATATAAATCCAAAGATTTATTTCGAGCACTTCCATTGGACGCAATGTGTAACTCTAATGATTTTGATTTTTGCTGTTGTTGGTTCTTCGATAATAATCGCTGGTTGTATCATTGGCCTTTATCTTACAGTTGCTAAACCACAAGTGTACGAAATTATTTCACCATACACCTATCCTACCCTCCATGCTATCAGAACTTCATTGATTGACCCGGATACAGCTAAAGAATATCACACTAAAAGAAGTAGTGTTACAGATGGCGAAGTTTGGAAGCTTGTGTTTTCAGATGAATTTAACGCAGATGATCGAACCTTCTACGAAGGCGATGATCAATTCTTCACAGCTGTTAATCTTCATTACGCGGCTACTAATGACTTAGAGTACTATGTACCATGGATGGCTAGAACAAAAAACGGAACACTTAGATTGTCTTTGAAAGCTTACAAGTATCATGGCTTAGACTACATTTCTGCAATGCTTCAATCCTGGAACAAGTTGTGTTACAACAAGAATGCGATTGTTGAAGTTAGTGTCAAAATGCCATCCTTCTCACAGGTTAGAGGCTTATGGCCTGCTGTATGGAGTTTAGGAAACTTAGCTAGGCCTGGTTTTATGGCTAGCACAGACGGATTGTGGCCGTACACTTATAATGAATGTGACTATGGTATAACTCCCAACCAGTCTTCTCCAGATGGCATCTCATACTTACCTGGACAACGTTTGAGTAAGTGTACTTGCTTTGGTCAAGACCATCCAAATATTGGAACGGGTAGAGGGGCACCAGAAATAGATATAATTGAAGGAACTAGAGGTTTATACGATGATTGGGCGTTGGGAGCACAAACATTACAGGTAGCACCTTTCGATAACTGGTGGAGACCAGATTATGATTATATGCTGATAGAAAATCTGAACATCACATCCATGAAACCCGATACTGGTACACCTAATCAAGAAGCCATAGCTTCAACCACAGTGTTAAATCAATCCTGGTTTGAAATGATGCGCAACTCCACAAACTTGAAAAGTACCATTAAAGGAGAAACACATTTCCAGAAGTATGGTTTGGAGTATAGATCCGGTAAAACCAATACAACGGACAGCTATGTCCAATTTTATATATCAGATTCAAACACCTTTGGAATCAAAGGAGATGCTTTGCACCCTACCGATTCTGTAGGCTGGAGAGATGTAACCAGAGAACCCATGTCCATGGTGTTAAATCTAGGACTTTCGCCCACCTGGATGAACATCGATTTCGGATCACTAGACTTCCCAGCTGTATTGGAAATAGACTATATCAGAATTTACCAACCAGAGGGAGAAGAAGAGATGACCTGTAATCCTCCAGATTATCCTACCACAGAATACATCAATAATCATTTGAATGCATACACAAACCCCAATCTCACCAGCTGGCAACAAGCTGGTTACAAGTTCCCCAAAAATAGTTTTATGCATGGTTGTCAAGGACCCATCAACTGAGCAACATACCACCGTAAATCTAATATAATGTGGAGTAGTTAAAGCGTTAGTATATAGTTAGATAGCATAATTCAGTTTAGTTCCCAATGAGGACATTTTTGCAGTTATTTGCCCCAGAAAATTGTAATATTGTACGCGAGTCAGATCAGAAAAAAAATAAAATCAGCAAATAGAGAAGATTCGAAATTTGCTTATTCAAATTGATGCCTATCCTATACATTTATTCTGTAAGATATGATGGGTGTAATGTACGTTATATGGGTGTTTCTTCTAGTGGCTACACAGGCCCTAGCAAAAACACACACTTTCCACTTTAATGTGAGCTATGTTGACGCTAATCCTGATGGTCTCTACGAGAGGAGAATGATTGGTATCAATAATGCCTGGCCAAACCCTACTATAATGGTCAAAAAGAACGACAGAGTTGAATTATTTTTAACCAACTCTCTTGATGACAGAAATACGTCATTACATTTCCATGGCCTATTCCAACAGGGATCAAATTCCATGGATGGGCCAGAGATGGTTACCCAGTGCCCCATTGCACCAGGACAGACGTTTTTGTATAATTTCACAGTGAAAGATCAGGTTGGTACTTACTGGTACCATTCACATTCTGGATCCCAGTATGGTGACGGTTTGCGGGGGGTATTCATCATAGAAGATGATGAATATCCGTTTGATTTCGACCACGAAACTGTTCTCACGTTGGGAGAACATTACCACAAGGAAACACCAGAAATCATGAAATCTTTCAAAAGCAGGTACAATCCTACAGGGGCAGAGCCTATTCCTCAGAATTCATTGTTTAACGAAACCAAAAACACCACCTGGCCAGTAGAGCGCGATAGCACTTATATGATCAGAATAGTAAACATGGGCCTCTTTGCTTCACAGTATGTATATGTAAACCATCACTATTTCTACATAGTGGAGATTGATGGTGTGTACGTGGAGCCTCGGAAAGTGAATTCAATTTATATATCGGTAGGTCAGAGATACACCGTTTTATTCAAGACCCAGAAGGAACCAGAAGTCAACGATAGATTCGTTAACATTTTAGATTATGAGATGTTGGACGTTATTCCATCAGATTTACAAATTGTTTCTACCAACTACGTATATTATGATGAAGCATTTGGCAATCCAGGACCTATCTCCAACGATATATATGAGGATTTAATCAAATCATTAGAGCCTGTGGATGAGTTTGAATTGATTCCTTTGCATAAGCAGCCATTACTTCCAGATCCAGACTACAACATAGAGCTTAACTTTTCCATGGAAGTTTTGGGAGACGGTGTGACATACGCCTTCTTCAACAATATCACCTATGTGCCGCCTAAGGTCCCTACTTTACTTTCAGTATTATCAAGTGACGAATACGCTGGTAATCCACAAATATATGGTACTAACACTAACACATTTATACTCCAGAAAGATGAAATTATAGAAATCGTGTTGAACAATTTAGATCCAGGAAAGCACCCATTTCATTTACATGGCCATACATTCCAGGTTATAGCCAAATCTGCAGAAGGAACTGAGGAAGATCAAATCTATTATGATCCTTCCAACATCACTTTCCCCGATTATCCTGCCGTACGTGATACCGTGCAAGTAAATCCAAACGGTTACATAGTGTTACGTTTCAAAGCAGATAATCCAGGTGTATGGTTCTTCCATTGTCACGTGGACTGGCATTTGGAACAGGGACTTGCTATTACTTTGATTGAGTCACCTTCCGACATTCAACAACAAACAGTGATTGAGAACCACTACGAGAACTGTAAAGCAGCAAATGTCCCATATAAAGGAAACGCTGCTGCTCATTACGGTCCTACTGTGGAAGATTGGATGAATCTCTCCGGAGAAAACGTTCAGTTTGCACAATTACCACTCGGATTTACTAGCAAGGGTTATGTAGCGCTCGGTGTGTGTACATTTTTAGCGCTCTACGGTGTTTTCACTATTTACAAATACGGAATGGAGGATGTTAACAGTGAGAATACAGAAAAGATGATTCACAAGTTATACGAGATTTTGGCACAATACGAAGATGCGGACGAATCAGCTATGTTCAGTTTGAATAGCAATGGTGAAAGAGTAGAGAGGTAACATAGGCAATATTTATAATAGGTATTTATTTGGCAATTCAAATAGCAGAGTTTCACGTTCTGGTAGTTGTTATACGTGTATAAACCATATACCCATACTGTATACTAAACCTGATGATTCCTAATGTGGATTTAAACTATCACCCACTGCGGAGAAATCTCCATACATTTTTTTCTTTGCACTGACTCACTTTATGTTCTCTATAAGCCACCAATGAGTTACGTTGTAGTAGGGTAAGTATATCAAGCTGTTTGTATATGACTGTATAATTACTAACAGTAGTAGATCCGGCATAATCGGACTATATACCACCTTCACATTGTTGGACAGAGGTGTTAATCCCCACCAAGTCACAGTGATAGCCGAACATTTCCCCGGTGATGAATCCATAAATTATGCTTCGCCATACGCTGGTGGTAACTTTTCTTGTATTACGGACGACGATCCCAAGACTTTGTACTATGACCAGTATACCTATACACACTTGAAGAAAATACAGGACGCTTTGGGCGGTCCTGCCTGTGGTCTTGACAGATATACTTCTACTGAATACTGGGATGTAACGCCTTCCAAAGAGAAAATAGGCTCTTTGGAGTCGTATTTGGACGATTACAAGGTCATTAAGAAGTCTGAACTTCCTAACGGAGTCGGCTTTGGTATCCAGTTCAAATCCTGGAACTTCAATTGTCCGTATTTCTTGCTCAATCTCAAGACATATCTTGAGAACAGCGGGGTGACATTCATCAATAAGAAATTGTCCCATATTTCGCAGGCATACATTAGCAGCAGTACCAAATTTGTTTTCAATTGTACTGGTTTGGGGTCACATAAATTGGGTGGCGTTGCTGATCTGAACGTATATCCCACCAGAGGTCAAGTGGTTGTTGTAAAGGCGCCACATATCTCTGAGAACGTCATGAGATGGGGTGAAGACTATGCCACTTATGTGATCAAGAGACCCTACTCCAATGACCAGTTGATTCTCGGCGGTTACATGCAGAAAGACAATTGGACGGCTGATACGTTCAAAACAGAATCGGACGACATTATCGCCAGGACCACCCGGCTTTTCCCTAAAATATTAGACAAGCACCACGGAGCGCAGAAGCTAGAGGTTTTGCGTGTGGTTGCTGGCCTAAGACCCAGCAGACACGGCGGAGTACGCATTGAAAAGGAAACAGTAGGCCACAATAAGTTTATAGTGCACAATTATGGTGCTAGTGGTTACGGATACCAGGCTGGATTTGGTATGGCTGCCGAGGCCGTGAGATTGGCCTTTACTAGCGAGAGTAAGATGTGAATAGTCTAAGGGCATTTTTGTATAGTGACACATCTTATTGTAGTATATAGCCAGAGGTATGTATCATTCGTCTTGTTATTATTCTAACCGGTAAGCGAGTGATATCGCTCTATTCATACTATAATTGAAACGCTTATATCGCAAACCGGTATTGGAACGATCTGTATTAGCAGGAATGATTCTTACCACTATATGGTGCATCACGTGACACGATATTTTATGTGCAGGTTTCAGATACCGCTCAAAAACATCCCCAATAACCCCCATATATTACGCTACACATACGCCACCAAATACACCCACCGTCGCGATGTCGCAACTTTTTGAGTGGGCCTTTGGCAAGAAGTTGACTCCGCAGGAGCGGCTTCGTCAAAACCAGCGTTCTTTGGAGAAAACTCAGCGTGAGTTGACCAGAGAAGTCACCAAGTTACAGCAGCAGGAAAAGAAGCTTATCAGTGACATCAAGAAGTCGGCCAAACTGGGCCAAATTGCCAGTGCCAAGATCCAGGCCAAGGACTTGATCCGCACAAAGAGCTATATCACCAAGTTCAACTCCATGAAGGCGCAATTGCAGGCCATTTCGTTACGGATTCAGTCTGTGCGTTCCAACGCGCAAATGGCCACTTCTATGCGGGATGCCACCCGATTGTTGGCCGGTATGAACCGGAGCATGAACTTGCCCCAGTTGCTGAGAATAGCGCAGGAATTTGCCAAAGAAAACGACCTTATGGACCAGAAACAGGAGTTTATGGATGATGCTATAGATGACGCTATGGCCATGGACGAAGACGAGTTGGGAGAAGACGAGCAGATAGACGAGATCTTGGGTAAGGTTTTGGATGAAATTGGAGTGGATTTAAACACCAGTTTGAAGGATACACCTAATGCTATCAATTCTGGTGTGGAGGAGACTGTGAGCAATGGAAGAGTGGCCGAGGCTATAGGGGGACATGGTGGCAGTGACGAAGATGACTTGCAGGCCAGATTAGATAGCTTGAAGAAGTAGTGTTTCTATAGGTTTTGTATTAAGATAATTGGATATTAACGTATTGCAAAAAGGACAATTATGAAATGTGTAGTAGAGGGACAACTTGTAACTATCAAAACAACTACAACAATCCTACAGTTATGGATGCTAACACGATTACCACTCTGTCGTTTTTATATGCGTTCTCATAATCTTTCAAGAATTTCCAATATAGTACGAACACAAGAATACTATCCCAAAACGTGTGTAAATGGTACTTCCTAAGAGAACTGACAAAACTTATCAGAAACTGCAACAATGGCATAGCCCCCTGTACGGACTGTAATAGTACCATCACTTCAATAAATACATGCATTCTATTCTATATTTTCAGTAATATCTACAGCTCTAAATGTACTTGTTTTCCACCAAGTACTCAATGATCTGCTCAGCAGAATCTTCGACAGAGGCACCGGAATAGTTCTTCAAGTGAATTTCTGGCTTCTCTGGTGCTTCGTATGGAGCACTGATACCAGTGAATTCCTTGATGATACCTTCTCTGGCCTTTTTGTACAAGCCCTTAGGGTCTCTTTGTTCGGCTACTTCAATGGGAACATCAACATACACTTCCACAAATGGTAAACCATCCTTTTCGTGTAATTCCCTGGCCAATTGTCTGTCCTGTTTGTATGGACTGATAAACGAGGTCACAGTTACACAGCAAGAATCATTGAATAATTTAGCAACTTCAGAAATTCTTCTGATGTTTTCGTTTCTGTCGGCCTCGCTAAAACCCAAATCCTTGTTCAAGCCAAATCTGACGTTGTCACCATCCAATCTGTAGGCATTCAAGCCTTTCGATAATATAGACTGCTCCAAAGCACAGGCAATAGTAGACTTACCACTGGCGGATAAACCAGTCAACCAGATGGTCACACCCTTTTGTTTTCTCAACTCAGAACGCTCGGCGTGAGTCAAGTTTGCGTGCCAGGTAATATTAGTAGCCATTTCTAAAGGTTCTATAGTATATATATATTACACAAGTTAAATAACACTGGTAATTAAATGGTTGAAAAATTTACAGGACATTTTGCCAGAAGCTGTGGCTACATCATTGCACGTGACGATAAGCGTTGTTGTCGAATACTGACGTAAGCGCTTATGTCATAAACAGACATGACATTTTTCTGAACCAATCCGAAAAAAACTTTTCAGTGTTTAACTGTTAATGGAGCACGCTAAAACAGTAGTAATCTAGACGACACACATCCACGGCATGTACTACGAGTTGTTTGCTATCACCCGTATAACGGACCCAGTCAATGTCAGCAAAGAGGCACAAAAAATCGTGTCTACTGTGGGCAAATTGATCCTCAACAATAGAGGTGTCATTAGAGACATAACCAGTTTGGGATCCCGACCATTACCAAAGATCATTTCCAAGGAACAAGAAAGACATTTCCAAGGGTACCACTTCTTGTTGGGATTTGATGTTTCGTCCAACGTACAGAGCCAGCTTTTAAGAACTTTGAGAAACGATCCAAGAGTGTTGAGAGCCAACATCAAGAAAATCGACACCATCCACAACTTGAATCCGGGAACCACCATCCAGCAAGCATCTAACGGCATCCCCCACTAGCTTGGGAAGATTTAACGATAGTTGGACGGGGTTTATTTATTCTTGTGAAGATTTTTAGTGTACATAGTGTTTCATAGTCTGCATAATATAACGTATTGAGAGAAAGACTGTTTTGTGATGGTGCATAGGAGGAAAGGATGGCTGCGGTGTCATACGTAGTAGATGCGGCTGTGGAAGCATACACAGCAATACGTCTAGTAGTCAGTACTAGCGCCAGCACCAGCACTAGCACTAACGCCATAGACTAGGTCAATATGTCGCGCACATGTTGGGCACGACATTCGCGACATTGCCCGTGCCGGCGACACAAACCCACCGGGGCGAATCCGCACATGCCTAACTGGGACATTTCAAAAACAGCCTATACACTATCCCACCAACTAATCACAAGTCTCGTAAAGAAACTCGTACCTGACGGAGTGACAGGCTGTAGTTTCCGCAACAGCAGTCACCGTGCGGTGGTCTGCATCGAAGCTGTACCGGCAAACTGAACCCTACCATACTGTTGGGCACGTGACACACACAAATAAACCCCTTTTGGCCCCGGCCAGACGCCTCTGCGTCCGGATCGGCCCACTGCTTCGTCGTCTAGCCCTCTACGCGTAGCAAGCATCACATTTCCCCATACAAAACCGGGCCTATTTCTCTACAATATAGTGTAGCGAAATTTGCACCATACAAAAATTTGCAGACTAAATCGCACTGTTTTTGTATTGTTTATATTTTTTTTTTGTTGTGATTTGGAAACACAGCGAACCAGCACATACCACCAAGCAGACCCCGCTTTTGCACCGCATAGCAGCACCGTAACCTATTCAATTGGATTATGGACGCATACAGCGATGGCCCAGCTTTCACCCTATTAACCCAGACCCCAGAAAAAGCGCCCGCAAAAGCCGGTTCTAGACCCGTGTCACCACTCAGAAAACACACCAATCTCGCCAACTCGGCCCCACCGCCCCCCAACAAACCGGCTGTGGCCAGCTTGCTGCCCAGAAGGACCATGGGGGACCCGGAAAACGACTACCTGCATCTCCAGACCGAATACCACAAGTTGGAGCGGCAGTTCACCGATGTCATTTTGACCAACAAAAACATCACCAACGACTACAGCGAGCTCCAGTCGGAGTTGGCGCTCAAACGGAGCCAGATCAAGGACCACGAGTCCAAGCTCAAGGAGTACGAGGCTTTCATCCAGAAACTCACCGAAAACAGCCAGAAAGACGTGCAGTTGTTGGCCGAGGAGGTGCAGTTCTACAAGCAGTACATTGAGGAGATGCGGCTCACCACCGCCGCCACCGCCAAAAGTGCGGCACCGGAGCCACCAGCCGCCCCCACCGACCCCCCGCCACGTGACCGCTCGTTTGAGAAGTTGCAGCGAGACTTCCGTGTCTTGGAAAGCAACTACGAGGTCGAAAAAAGCTCCAAGCTTGTTTTAATGGAACAGATCGAGTTTTTGACCAAGGAAAACGAGTTGTTGAACAGCCAGTTGTCCCAGGCGGAGGAGGTGTTGGAGAACTCGGTGCTTATGCACGAGTCGATGCACGAAAACAGCGAAATCAGCCAGTTGGTCAACACCATACACACCATGAACCAGCTCACTTCGGACGAAGAGGAGGATTACGACGCAGACGGCAGCGTCTTGTTCACCGGCCAGCCGGAGTACGAGCAGCCTTCTCCGTTTGAGGAGTTGTACCTCTCGCAGGAGATCCAGCACTCCCTGCCCATCAAAGAGCCCCACGAATACCCCACCGAAGAGTCCATCGAGGTGTCGCACAACTTCCAGTTTCCGGCCCCGGACTCCTACCACGCATTTCCACCGTCCCCCGACCCCAAATCCAAAGAAAAGAAGCGCCAGTCGCTACCGCTCAAACTCAAAACAAACACCACTCCTATTCTTGAAAACGAGGAGTTCATATTGTCGCCCCTCAAGTTGGCCAACGCATCGATGGCGGAGACGTCGTCGGCCAATGTCAAGAAGTCGCCCACCGTGAAAAGATACTCGTCCAACAAACCCAACCATTCCCGATACAACAGCCACGACATTATCCCCATTCGCGTGGAGTTCGAGCAGCAGAACCCGGAATCGCAGCTCCGCAGCGCAACTGTGCCCGAACAGGAGCTTGCGCTCAACACCTCCCAGATCAGCACCACCAGCACCGTGGAACAGGACAAAATACGCGAGAACGCGTTCTCGGCCCTAAACGGCAGCGACTCCAAGAGACACTCGCTCATGACAAACTCGTCGTCTAAGCGCTCGTCGCTAATCATGTTGGAGAACTTCAACAGCGACATGACTCGTCAGGAGATCATGAAGTTGAAGTTCGAGTTGCAGTCGCTCAAGCTCCACAACGAGAAGTTGCTTTCGTACATCGGGTTCGAGCTCCAGAAACAGAAGAAAAACATCAAGAAACTCACCAAGAAGCAGAGCGTGATGTCGTTGCGCAACAAGAACTTTGAGTACAGCGACGCCAAGTTGATTGAGCGGTCACGGGAGTTGCTCATCCACAAGAAGCGGGTTTTGCGGTCCGTTTCCATCAACGCCATCCTATCCAAGAACTACAACAACGCCAACAAGGACGACAACTCGATCGGCATAGGCATAGCGCCGCTTTCCAAGCAGTTGTTTGACATCTACGAGAACGCAGACATAGCGCAGAACGAAGACGACTACGGGTTCCTCAACCACAACGAGAAATTCAGCAAACGGGTATTTTCCAACGGCCTCAACTCGTATCTCAACTTTGACGACATCAACGACATTGATGATGGAGACGATAAGGAAAACCAGGCGGACACAAAGAACCTCAAGAAGCACAAGTCGCAGGTGTTCATCCGCAAAAAGTACTCGCCCGCATCCACTTCGTCCAGCGACGACGAAGAAGACAACGACGACGAGAAAGAGTGGGAGGAAATCACCAGCGACAGCTCCTTTACGTCAGAGGAGGATCTCGCCAGTGGCATGTTCAACCACATCAAGTATCTCATTTTGGGTGCAAATTCTGTATCCAAAAGAAGACGCAAAAAGAAGGATCTGCTCGTGGACGAAACGCTCAAGTACAAGTTCCTAACCATCGCCATGGGGATCATCATCATCGCCGTGAAATTCTCGCACCAGAACAGCTCCCAGACCACGTGAAGTGGCGGTTGGCGCACATCTCCACCTAGATATACCCCCCTTATGTAACACTAATATACACCGTCATAAACGACATCGCGACACGGCGCACGACATGTCATGATAACTGGCAAAAAATGTCGTGGCACATTTCCGAATTTCGCTTATTGCGGCCGCCTACCCAATTGGGAAAGTGGTCCACCCTGATAGTCCCGCTGCAAAAAAAAAATTGTGCAGAAAAAGTGGAACCATTTTTTTTATAGGCCAAATTTTGTAATTACAAAAATAATATAAATACAAATGGGTCCATTTTCTAGGAATATAGTGGTGCAGTGGGAGACTCGTACCGCATTTTGTACTAGAGGACACCATATTTTTCAGTCACTGAGGCAACTACCGTGCACGCCACCTGGGTCACTGCGTATAGACTATAAAACTGGGGGGTTTCGCTGCATCTGCGATTATATCCAGTTGACCATATTTATTTCAGCATATACAAACCAAACATGGCTTTGAGAAACTACATGTATGCCAAACACTCCAACGACGGGGTCACGGCTGCCAGAATCAACAAGGTAGACCCGAATGACTCGCGCAACGAACTCATTGGCCAGACCATAGAAAGCTTCCATAACCACCAGCGTATGCACCACCACAGGGCTTCTACCCCGGAAGCTAAGGCAAAAAAGGCCAAGGTGGTGCCGGTGGTGTCGGACAAGATGAAGAGAACAGATATCCAGTTCTACCAGTCCAACGATTCGCTCAATAACGAGAAAACCTGTCATAGTAGCGCCAATGTGGAAATGGAAGACGTTACAGCGGAGAAGAAATGCCAGGATTGTCCCGACTGCAAATCCAAGCAGAACAAGCACAAGTCCCACTCGCCAACCCCAGCTGCATCCATATCCACATGCATTTCTCCTTCGGATTCCTTGGAACCCGTTCCTAGATTGTTGGTGGAATACCAGAACTCAGACTACACCACCATGAAGGACTTGCTGTCCAAGATCACGGGGTTGAGCATCGACCAGTCCAACGAGATTGATTTCACTAATGTGCTCTAGTGCATACTTGTCTAGTTGATTTTCTGTATACTAGTAGGCATTTGGGGGTTATACGAGGTTACGCAAATTATATATATAGATCACGTAGTATCTAATTACTTAATACCACATATACTGCGTCTATTTACCCTGTTCTAATCTATGCTGCACCATGGACAATAAATAGTACAAGAAATTGAGATACGGCAAATCCTGCTTGATTTCGTCCTCGTGGTGGCTCTTGATTTCGCGGTAGATCTTAAGGATGTTACCGAGAATGATTTCTAACTCAATGAGTCTTCCGTTCCGCGAATCAACCAACATCGAAGGCTGGTAATTCTCGGGAGCATCGAACTTCTCGGTGTCTCTTATCATGTTGGTGATATTTTCCTCCGTGATGTACTGGTTATAGTCCCCGTAATCGTATTGCTTCAAGTCGAGGTTAGCTATGTACTGCACCTCCTTCATCAAAGGGTAGAATACCTTTTCGATAATCTGCTTGGACTCCTTCAACTCATACACCTTTCCCACATCCAAATCGGTCAAACAGCACACCGTATTGTACGCCGCATTGTAGATCAACTTCTTCCACCTGGTGAATCTGGCGTTGTGGTCCAACTTGGTCGAGTTGATCCCGTTGGAATACAACTTGATCAAGGTCTCAAGTGACGATACTGCCGTTTCATCGTGGATCTTGTTGATGTCAAACAACCCCAACACAAGCGTGTCGTGGCTAAATTGGGTCACGTGACCTTTGTTATTGGTCGAACTGATGTACGACACCCCACTGATCAAGTTGACGCCGGGGATATCATTCCAGTAGCTGTCGATATCAATCCCGTTCTGCACCAACACGATGCTTGTACCAAAATTGTCCTTGACCAATTTGGTCTGCTGTTTTTTGACCTGGTCCCAAATGTTGTGTTCCGCCGGAACAACTTTGGTGGAGATCACGATATAATCAAACGGACCACTGTGAATGTCGTCCACTGATTTGACAATGACATCGGGTCTGAATCCTGTGATGGGAGGTTCGCCTTCTTTTCTTCCGCCGTAGTCAATAGAACTGATAGTGTAGCCGTCTTTGACTACTTTGTCATAATCTGATCTGATAACAGCAGTGAGTTCCACATTGGGGCCGTTGTTTTTCTTCAACGTGTAGGCGGCCATGATGCCGACACCACCCAAACCTATGCAGAGCACTTTGGTAGCCATGTTTTTAATGTGAAAAAAGCTTCTGACTACTGAAAATGCTGAGCAGTAAATGTTTTCTGGTGAATGCTGGGCTTATATACGAATTTTCCACATCTTAGCGGAAACTTCCTAATTGGGACGCGCCGCACAGCTCCGCAAACGGGGTTCAAGTGCCGCAAAAAAATCTGAAAGCATAATACACAGTTTTATTTAGAAATATAATAATACACAGAATGCAAAGAAATACACACGGAAGTAATGAAATAAATTAGGCCAGTATAGTTGGCCAGGTAGACCTGCTTTGGAAGTTGGCAAGCAAAGCCGATAGATAAATTGGCCATTAGCCACAGTAATTGGTTTCACCGTAATTCTAAAATAAGCAATAAGTGAATGGTGTTTTGGCTCCGACATAAGCAGTAGAAGTACTGCATCCGACTAAGAAATAAACTTGAATTTTTTAAGCAATAACTAGCCGAAGCGGATGCAGATAATATGCCTGAATAACCAAGGAAATGAATTCTATCTTACTCGTTTTGACAGGATAAGCAACAAACTCAATGCCCAAAACCAAAAAAAAAACACAGAACGCTTCAACCTATAACATTCGCAATATACTCTAAGGCAACCGGCTCTTGTTTGCGTTATGGTTGAGTTCGTTAGATAGCAACATGTTGGGGTTTCTCTGCAGTCTCGATATGTTTCGCGGAAGAAGATCTAGCGAGTTATTCAAGTGCCTGAGATGATGTTGGTGCTGCTGTTGAAGCTGCTGCTGCTGCTGAATGTTAGCAGAACTGGAACTGTGGGTGGAGTTGATATTTATAGGGTTATTTTGGCCTGAAACTGCGGCACGGAGAAAGAAGTCGTCTATGCTGTTTATCAGTGAGGGTTGTTGGTGTAACTGGTGACTCTGTTGATTTTGCAGATTTTGTTGGTGTTGATGTTGGTTCTGTTGGTTTTGTTGGTGTTGATGTTGATTTTGCTGCTGTTCGTTCAGATGTGACTGGTAATGCTGCTGCAGGTTGGAAACGGCCGGGCTCTGGAACTGGCTACGCATATGGAGCTGAGTCAACGGATCAGAATTTAGCTGCTGTTGCTGTACCTGCTGCAGACTCTGACCGTGGAGCGAGTTCTGATGCAGCTGCGCCTGCTGTTGCATGGTTCGGATTTTGACTATGCGTTCGTTGAAGAAAGACGTCTTGAAATCCTGGAATATCTTTATCGTCTGCGGATACTCATATTGGTGATCGTGGAAGAACCGATCAGCAAACATGTAGATAAACCGCTCGATATCGGCTGCATTTATGCCCTGGCTCTGGTCCAACGATGTTTGGAGCAAGTTTGAGTCAACAGCCAGCGAATTACCCGATGGCGGTGGGCCATTTTGCGGCTGGATCGGCTGTAACTGCTGCATTTTGTTGCCTGAATCGGCACTGCTAGTAGCTGTATTCGCTATTCCAATACTGGCGACATTATTGTTCACACTACTATTGCTGTTGTTACTACTGGAAGTTCGGGTATTGCTGCGAGAAAGCCGGTTCTCAAACTGGTGCCGCTGCTTCTCAAAGTGGCTCCGCGCTCTCTGCTGCTGCTGCTGCTGTTGCTGCTGTTGTTGTTGTTGTTGTTGCTGATGCTGCTGCTGCTGCTGGTACTCAAACGACAGCGAATCCTTTGACTTCAGATAGCGGCTCAGCTTGTGACCAGTGCCGGCCGGAGGTACAAGTCCGGACTGCGGAGCTGGCGGGAGTTGGTGGTGGTGTTTTTTGTGGTGCTGATATAGCGCCATTGGTGTGCCGTTGGAGAAATTGAGGCTCTGCTGGGGCCGGAACTGGTTATTCGAGGAATCGGAGCCGGATCCCGAGAGCTGTGGATTGAGCAAATCGTATGTGTTGTTGGTGGCTGCATTCAGAGACGATGCGGTAGCGCTGAAACTCTCGGAGGCCGGCGTGGCTGCGCCTACGGGGTTAGTTTGCGTATTTCCTACCGATGCCGGTGCCGCAGCCGCTACACCGTCGTTATCGGGGTTTGTCACGAGAATAGGGTCGTACACGGGATCGGCGGCGCTGTTTCCAGGCCCGGATCCGGTTCCGGCTCCATAGCGGGCAGGAGACGAAGGGCGCGCAGGGGAATTGTTTGCCCCTGGATTCGAACCGCCGGAAGCCTCTGCAGCGGACCCGTTCCCGTTAGCAATGGGGGAGACCAGGGAATCCGTTCCCGTGCCGGCGCCGTTATTTCCCTGGGACAGCTCAAGCAACGGGCTCATGGAACCACGCGAGTTCCGTTTCCGGTTGAGGCCGTGTCTCTTTTTGAACTGACTCAACCAGCCGTGGCTGAAGCCCACAAGCCTCTTGGGGTCCTCGACACCAAACTGGTGGGCGTAGATGGACCAGTGTTCACGGAGAATGGGCTCGTTGATGGGCTCGTTGCGCTCCATGCGGCGCTTGACCAACTGGTCCATGGCGTGATTGATTTTCTCGTACTTGTACTTGACTCTGCGCTTGCTGTTTTTGGTGAAGGAGGAGCTGGCCGTGAACCGGCGCCGCAAGTCCTCTTCGTTCTTGATCCATTCCGAAAACGATGAGGTCGAGATCAGAATCGAGTCCTTGTAGTGGTCGACCGTCTCCAGCTGGGGGCGGTTGGACAGATGATAGAAGTCGAGGATCTCGATCTTCTGCTCGAGGGTGGCCCTCGGTTTGGCGGCCATGATGTTAGGAGGTGGCAGGTATGGTGAAATAAGCCGAAAGTGGTTGGTGCGGAGTGGAGCGGAGTGTGTGGGGGGGAATGCGATACACCAGCAGTGTGGTGTGCGAAGGGTACTGCAAGTACGGGTTTCCCTGCTCGGGCAACACCAAGATGGGACTGTGTGTGGTAGTAATAGACTACGGAACAATGTGCACTGATAGTGGAGTAGTTTGAAGCGGCAGGAGCCAGGAAGGACTCGGGCTTAAAACGACGGAAAACAGGGCTGCGACAGCGGCGGCGTCTCACAGTACCAGAACTACGGTCCACTAGTGAATTGGCCCTCTCGGTATGCGGTGGGGGTGGAATCGGGCAGAACAGCTACTAGAGAAAGTGCTACAAAATTTTCTAGACTCGGGCCCCACGAAAAAAGCGCTGCCTACTGGTGGCCGTTTTGGCCGGAAGAGGACAATGGGGCGGGACCGGGGCCCTCAGTTAGCGCAGGTAGCGGGCGGGCGGTCGCGCGCCCACCAGAAATAAGTGGGTTGGCGCCGGTGCCGGCGCTGCAATCGGGCCGCTTGCGTTTGCAGCAGAACCCTCCTTAACCATACAGCCCAGGGCCAGTCCTGATTGAACAAGTCTCGAAAAAACAAATGTGGTGCGCGCGCGACCGCTCCACCTCCTTACTGGGACCGCCTGTGTGCAGGATACATCCCACTACGACAAGCTCAATACATCTTACTCTATCCACGGCTACCAGTGTTTTCTATATCCTGAGAGTTTTTACCTTGTGTTTCTCTCCTAATTCTTTTTCAGTTATCTGTATTCTCTATATTTAGTTTTCTTTATATTTTGAATAATGGATAACTCACGGGGAAAAAAAACGACAATAAAACTGTATATTGCTACACGCCTCAAACAGCATTGTACACGCCGTGCTACACACTAACGGAAGCCCTTGCTGACTCTGTCCAACACAGACTCGTAGGCCACCTCGGAAAAGTCGGTTCCTTGCACGTCGGATGCAATCCCGTTCAAGGCTCTTCTCAATGCGTCCTTGGAAGAGGCGTACACCATCTTGGATCTGATGGGCGCGGTGTCGGGGGACCACGTGAAAAACACAATCTTGGATCTCTTGCCTTCGCCGTTGCCGACTTCGTACTCAAAGTCGTAAACGGCGTATTTGCATTCGTTTTCGGGCAATTTCTCCAAAAACTCGTCGTAGTCGGCGCTGGACGAGGTGCTGTCCACGACAATCTCGGTCTTGGCATCGTTCAACGCGTATATGATGAACTTGTACTTTTTGCCCAACTTCAATTCGTTGAAGGCAGTTAATGATTCGTCGGCAACGGCGACACTAGAATTGCGGGTTAGTATAAAAGGCCATGCGCTTCACGACTGGCTCGGACATACCCGGATCTTGACTGCAGGGGCGGTTAGTAATTGCTGGCTCTGTTGCGGGGCCCTGTGTGTGTGGGCAGCTGGTTTCCATGTGGAAAATGACATAACCCCATTTAATCTGCGGTGGGATTGCGGGTTTCTCGCCACGCCAATCAATCGGGCACGCCCGTTCGGGGGCCGGATTCCGCTGCCCGCACACACACACATCCATAATCCACACGTACCATTGTATTTTCTTGTGTTTTTTTTGTATCACTAGCAAGCAATTGTAGCTGGTGGGAAAAGGAGGGAATACGTCGGAGGATTTATCAACACATTCTGTTTTTTCGTTGTCCCTATAGGGAAATGTCGTGGGCGCGCAAATAAATGTCGTGGCGACACGGCCTCTTTGTGGCTGGTGGTGGGAGGTGGTTCGGGAGCTGGCACTGCCACGGGGACATGGGTCAGGGGGTCGGTACTTGGGAGGAGGTAGGTGTGAAATGTGGAGCGTGGGACTCGTGAATTATTTCCGGGTGGGGGGTTGGTGTCATCTTTTCTGAGTATTTTAGCATAGAAATAAGGTTTACTTTGGGATACCTACATTGTTGAACATACCATTCTAATAGGATATCATACCAGACCTCTGATCTCTAGACATACACACTGTTTACGCTAATTATCGTGCTGGAATAGTTCTTTCTCTTTGCCTTAGACTCCCATTTGAAAAGCCCACTGTCAAAAATGGAATCAAAATCGCTGGCTGCGAATTTCCTGATAGAAAAGGTCTCTCTCCAGTCCGATAGTACCACTTGCAACCAGAACTGTTAATAAGAAGCACTTCTCATTGTCCCAGTGTCTGAAACAATTCGTGTATCATTAACCTTGTGCTCTTTTAACCAACATTTTCAATCACGTATAAAGCCGGCTCAAGTTTCAGAACGACAAGCAACAAAGCGCCAAAGGCACACGCTACTCGGACCAACACACTTTGGAGTAATGATACTTTGGGGAATAGCAGTATTAGACCATCACCAAGAGATAAGATGTAGCTGCTCCCAGCGATCAAGCAATTCTTCAATTTGAACTACATCGAGGTGAAACCACCTATTACTGATTAATCAATTATTTCTTGTTCTGCATTTATCCTAAATTAGAAATATAAATGAAGAATAGGGAAACAAAAAGCAAAAGCTGTATCTTTAGTTCGGAAGGTATAGACTGTCAAACAAGAATATATCAGGAAACAATTAAGATTACCAAAAGTAAGGTACCGTGATTCAATTGGGTGGGCTAGAGCAGTATTAACTTCTGGATATTGGAAAAGAGGGGTGTTGGTGACGCACGTTTTATGTAGCGAAATTTTCAAAATAGTGGAGAAAAATGCGTCTATCTGGCGTACTGGAATTGGGTATTCGCACTCCGACAATTAAAGTTGACGTGAGTTCGACTCCTGACCGGTAAAGATACGATGGCCGAGTGGTTAAGGCGGAGGATGCAGGTTCCTCTGGGCTCTGCCCGCGCAGGTTCGAACCCTGCTCGTGTCGATATTTCAATTTTTTGCACTTTTTTTTAAGTAGAACATGTTGTTTTATTAGTTGATTATGTAGTCTAGGTCTCTGGGTAACTTTTCTAAGTATTTGCTTGTTCATTGCTGTTTTGAGTGTGGAGTTAGGTGTAAATTTGCGGGCTCGGTTTGGGTGCAAACAAAGAGTGAGATTTACGGCGCCTATACTTTTTGGGTAAAGACCATATTGCTTAGACACTCGTGAAGAGAGAGAATGAACAAAGAGGATACAAGCTGTATACGGTTTCAATTCTGACGAAAATGCAGAATGTGGAATTGGTGGAAACAGAGCCAGCTTACTATTCACGGTGCTGTGAGTGGATGCTAAAACTGCAAACAGGACGAAAGAGAACACCCCCACACACAATCAAAAGCGCTACATCTCCATATCCAACATGATCACACAGAGAACTTCCAATAACGTATTCCTCTTCTTACTCCATTTTCACAGTCCGGCTAGCTGTTCACCATACAATTCATCATCTAAAACGTCTGGCCATTAATGGCAAAATCGCACTGGCAAAAAAAATCTCTACTACAATTTTCACTCTGTCTATACAACCCGATACCCGTACAATACGCATAGAAACACCCACCCACCATGGCTCTAGATCTATACGAGATCCTAGAAGTGGAAGAAAGCGCTTCTGATCTTGAAATCAGAAAGGCCTACCGAAAATTGGCCCTAAAATACCATCCTGATAAGGCGTCGGAACAAGAAAGAGCCGAAGCCGAGCAGAAGTTCAAAGATATATCCCATGCGTACGACATTTTGAGCGACGAAGCCAAGAGACACGAGTACGACATGTACGGCAGCACTGACGGCAATGGCAACGGACACCACAACGGCTACAACTACAACCCATACGAAGACATGTTTGGCGGCGGGCGTCAAGATTACGGCGCAGACGATTTCTCAAACTTTTTCAATTCCATGGGGGGAAACGGATATACCGGTCAAAGATCACAAAGAAGGGCCAAGCAGCGCACGGAGAATGCGGAAATAGAGGTGGAGGTCACTCTAGAAGACTTGTTCCAGGGCAAAACCATCCGCACCACCTCAACCAGAAACGTCATATGTACGCACTGTAAAGGCACAGGAGTGAGAAAAGCGGCCGTCGCCAAACGGTGCACTGGCTGTGAAGGCTCCGGAAACACGACCCGGATTCGGCGAGTGGGTCCTGGTTTGGTGACCCAGGAAACAGTCACGTGCAAGTCCTGTGACGGAACAGGCAAGCTGTACCGCGCGAAGGACAAGTGCAAAAAGTGTTCTGGAACCAAGCTCATTGACGAGACCAAGATCTTGGAGTTTGAGATTGCCAAGGGCTCCAAAAACGTGGACTCCATAGTGCTTCCGCAGGAGTCGGACCAGTATCCGGGCAAGCAGACCGGTGACGTCATCCTAACCTTCCACTGCAAAGAGCATCCTGTTTTCGTCAGAAAGGGCGACGATCTCTACTCCAAGTTCAAGATTCCGTTGGTCGAGGCATTGTGCGGGTTTTCCAAGGTGATGGTGAAGCATTTGGACGGCAGAGGCATAAAAATCGCCACGCCCACGGGGAAAGTGTTGAAACCGGGCGACTTCATCAAGATCAAAAATGAAGGTATGCCCGTGAAAAGCTCAGGAAACAGTTGGTTTGGCTCGTCGTCCAAAAGAGGCGATTTGTACATTGAAATAGAGGTGGAGTTCCCGCAGGATAACTGGTATCTTGAGAAAAACGATATCATCAAGATGAAAAACTTGTTGCCAAACGAGCTACAGAACAGGAAAGACATTCAGCACCAGACCGTGCACACCGATGCGTTGCCAGAAGCCAATATAGAGGTGGTCACGGAGTTCTCCATTGAAAAGGCCGCTTCCTTGCCCCAATACGAACAGGAGCGGGAAAAGGAAGAGTCCCCAGAACACGATTCCGGTGCCTACGAACAGTACGGAGAGCAGCCGGAATGCAGACAACAGTAGCGTTGAAACGCCCGTGTTGCGCACCACTATACATAGATCTTTCTCGTAACCAATTTGTATATAAATAATGCCATATACACCCTAATTCAACAAGTCTTTCAATTCCGCCGCCGACAACCCCAACTCGTGGTCGTTGTCTTCGTCACCATTCTTCATGTCTTCAATCGAGTCGAAACTGAGACTGGCATCAAGATCCAACTCCGTGAACTGGAGCTGGTCGTGTACGGGCACATTTTCGCCGTTTCCGGCCCGGTTTTCGGAGCTGGAGAAGAAATCCAAGTCCGCGTCTGCCAACGGCTCCATCCCCACAGGGTAACTTGGCAACGGAGCCGGTTTTGGGGGCACGGTTTCTATATAGTTGGGGTACGCCGGTGCCGGTAGCGTGAGGGCCGGCCGGTGGCCCTTCTTAACGGGATCTACGTTGTTGTAGTTCAAATCGCGGCTGGTTTTGTTGCTGGCATGCAACTGAGCCGTTCTGGTGCTGAATGTGGAGGAAAGGGGGGTGACAGGGGTGGCTTCCGTTTGTGGCAGGTTCTTGACTAGTTCATCGGTAAAGCTGCCGCTTGGAAGCGTACAAGGCAGCAAAATGTCGCGGTTAAGCTTCTGCAATAGGACCCTGCGGCTGGACTTGGTGAATGATGCTGGTTTGGGCTGCTCAACGGCCCGGTACTGTTTGAGCGGATGCAGAAACCCCAAGCTGGAGTTGGCCTTGGATAGGGTCGGAACCCGTGCTAGCGGGACACCGGCCCGTTTGGCGACGTTTCTCGTGTCGCCGGAAACAAGCGTGGTGTGCGACTTGTCTAACAGGGGCACCGCCAGGTTGGCGTTCTTGCCGCCTAGTGGCACTCGGGCAAAGGACTTTATTCTGGTTTGTGTGGTGGTGTTTTCGTCTACCAGTTTTGCGGCTAACGGCCCGCTGCCGGCCAAAAACGACTTGTTTTCGCTCCTCGGGAACCGTCCCACGGCGTTCTCCTTGTCCGAAAACGATACTGACTTGTTTGACATGGTGTTGGTGGGGTATTCTGGGTAGTTGGTAGCGTGTTTAGGGTGTAGGCATGTTTATAGTTGCGTTTGTTGTGGTTCCCAATCGGGATGTCGCACACCTGCACATAGGGTTAGGTTATGTGCAGGTACATATACCCACCCTGCACACAAGGTTACACTATGTGCAGGAATATACAATCCTGCACACAGCCCGGTCTCTGCACCATACAAACCACCCATTGAATACACCGCCAGGCCAAAACCACCATACCACCTGCCTTTGCAGCCGGATTAGGACCCTAGTGACATTTGCTGCGCATCATGGCGTTCCAGTCGCAGTTCATCTCGGTGGTTTCCACCTCCACCGTCAACAACTCGTCCTGGATCTACTTGGTGGACTGGATCCTAGCACTCATATTGGGGCTAGCCTTCGTGTTCTATTTCAACAGGCTCGTGGGGTACGTACTATCGCAATTGCTCAAGATCTTTCTCTGGAAAAAACACCGCATCCGGCTCAACGTGGAGTCGCTCAAAATAGCCCCGTTGGGTGGCAGAGTGTTTGCAAAGAACCTCACCCTCACCACCTCCAGCTACACCATATCGGTACTCCATCTCAACTTGACGTGGCGGTACTGGATCTTCAAGGTTACCCGGTTGCTGGACTTCTACTTTGACAGGCTGGTGACGAAGAAAAAGCACCTGCGACAGCACAACGAGAAGTTGCCGTGTCGGTTTTTGCTTATTTTGGACGGGTTTGAGGTGTTTATGTATAACCGGACCCCTGCGTACGAGAACATCCTCAAAAACCTCAGCAAGGAGCAGGATGACGCTACCAGGCCGTCGGATGTCAGTTCGGGTGTCGATTACTCGCTGAAAGAGTCCCTGAAGGAAAAGCCTTCAAACTTGCACCAGAGAGGCAGCTCCTCTTCTACCGAGTACGACAGCCTGAACCTCTCTTCTACGGAAGGACTCGCGGTCGATGCGAATGCCCACGCACAGGGGTTGCTCGCCTTTTTGCTACGTGGGTTTCCTGTCAAAGTTCGGGTGAAGAAAGGGGCGTTTGTGCTAGGAAACTCGAACACACCCTCGCTTATGCTAGCGTCGTTTGATTCTGCTAGCGGGGTCATCGACGTTTCCCAAGCATCAAATTCCTTGGACAATTTCAAATCGGTTTACGACATGAATTTTGACAAGTTCCAGGTGTGGCTCAAAACAAACATTGCATACAACAAATTCAGATACACGGACGCAAAGGGATCTGAGTACCGGCCCGGAGACTTGAACCATTACAAAAAATACAAGCATTGGTACAAATTCAGGAGAGCACTAAACGCATTGGATAGAGTGCTATCCAAATTTGGGAGAGCCCCCAAAAGCACTGCTACCAGTGAAGTTGAGGCCAACTTTCTCCGAGAACAATGGAGAGGTCTCAAAAGGTACGTAGGAGACCAGTTGGAGGCGAAATCACTAATAAGCACAGAGGAAGAATACGCCAAGTACAGTCTTATACTAGATTCGGTTCTGACACGCATAATTTACTACTATGACATCCCGGGTATAGTGCCTTTAATTCCATCCACAGCACCGGAATCGTATCCTGAATTTGGTGTTGAAGTGGAATTGTCGCTCGCTACTATGCACTACGGTCCATGGGCTGATCGACAAAGAGTCCCGTTACAGGATATGTTCTTCCCAGGATTGTCACGTGACTCCGAAGTTACTCCCAAACCCCAGCCGGGCACTCTTCGGCAGTATTCAGGGTTTCAGGCTACCGTTATTGTCAAAGACGAAGTTATTGTCAGAATTCCGACCAGAGAACCAAGTAAACTTAAGGAGATATATAGAAGTCCTTCTGTCAACAGAAAACGGACTACACCGCCATTTGGATGGTTGGAAGTTAAGCTTGGTGATGGTTCGAATGTGTCGAGTTTCACCTCGTATTTTGCAAAGAAGAGTGGCTGGCCCAATACCCTCCGCGTGATGTTTAATGCTCCTGAGATTAGAACTTCAGTGAATCACGATGTTTTGTTCTTAGCTGATACCCACGAAATCAATGCGGACATAGGATTCCCTTTGGAATGGAACGGTACTACCGAGTGGACGTTCGATATGGTAAGCCAAAACGCAAGAATATTCCTCTTGCGAGAACATACCATGCTTTTTTCTGACATGTTTGAGGACTTTGCTTCTGGGGAACCTGTACAATACGAGTATTTCCGTCCTTTCTTGTACACCATTAACTGGAATATCCATGAATACAAGATATTTCTTAATGTTAATGATGCAAATATCATCAATAATCCGCTTGACTTCAATAACAACAAATATTTATCCTTCCAGGGTGAATCGTTGGATATCAAAGTAGATATTCCTTTGAATGGCAAGTTTTCCAAGTCAACCACTGTCTCATTCAATATTTCTACATCCGCCTTTGATTTGATTTTGGACACCCCTACTTGGCACACCACTAATGCATTTATGAAAGAATCCACCGTCATGGGTAGTAGTGGGGATTTCACTGTAGAAGGTTCATATACTTTCTTCAGTATGATAGAGGTGAACACATCTGATGTAATAGACATTCGGTGCCTCGGTGACTTTGTTTGTTTGAAATTTTATGGGTTTTTAATCAGATATCTCTTTGCAATCAGAGAAAATTACTTCGGTGATTTTGTTCATTTCAAAACCTTTGAAGAGTACACAGATACTTTGGACGAAGATGGTTCTTCTAGAGCGGAAACTATTCCTAGTTTTGAGAATGTTGACTATTGGAACATAGTAAAAACAGACAATGAAGTCGATGTTTTCTTCTTCTTTCAAGTTAGACATGGTTTGATCATCTTACCCCAGAACATCTACAGCAGCTCGAGTCATATTGGACTTGCATTCGACTCGCTCGACATAGATATCAGATTCTGCAACTTTTACATGGATCTTCAGGCTGATGCCAGTCCCATAAGAGGTGTATATGTGCATGAAAATAGTGTAAAGGTGCCTGATAATGTGTGCAACGTTGTTGATTACAATACTAGATTTTTCACCTCAGATAGAGACGACATTAATATAGCCGGTTTGTCCATTCATGCACACAGAATGTTTGGTATTCCTCCTGATGAAGTGACTTATTTATGTATTTGGGAATTTGCTGCGGATTCGGTAAAAATAGAAGGTATCCAAGTAGTAGAGGCTCTAGGAACAAGCATTTCGAGCATTGCATTCGGGTTCAAGGACATAGAAAATGCTTTGCACAGTGAACTTCCAACTACTTACGATGGTATGACTTTATCATTCAGATGTCCGCTGATTGTATTGAACATCATACCCGATGATTCAGTTCCTACAAGACGCATTACCATCACATTGCAAGATTTGAAATTCAACTCATGTGATATCTTCAACAACAGGTACTCTAATAAAATAACAATATTCATTCCTGGTATAGAGGTACAGATTGTTGAAGACGAACCCACCAGAAAGATTCTTGGGTATTTGAAAACTTCATTAGTGTTTGACAATATCTGCCAGAAAGCAGGAATGTGGGAAAGAAGGCAGTTGCTTATAGACCATATGAAGAAAAATGACGCTCCTTTCCATAGATGCCCATTTTTACTCTTTCCAGAAGACAGAAGTGAAGCATTCAACGACGCATACGGCTGTTTCATGACATCATTATCATTGCCGATAGCTGCAGCACCTTTGATTGAACAGACCTACGAGTCAGATGTCGAGTCGGAGAACTCTTACACGGATTACGGTTCTTCGTCAGACTCAGTGTCTGACTATAGTTTTCAAAACAAGTTTGTTCCTACAATACATTATGATGATGAAGATTTTACTCCAGCTATGGAAAGAGATCCTAACTATGAATATGACAACTTCATATTAGAGCTTCAGGACATCAACTCCTTTATCACACCTTTGGGTTTGCTTTCGCTAGCAAAAGTGGCCACTCTGAAAAAAATGTGCCCTGATACACTCATTGATCAATTTCAGAAAGAGATTGTTGGGGATCTCAGAAGATATTTGAAGTCTATCAATTTGATCACCACCTTAAGAGTCGTTTGTCCTGGTATTTCACTCCGTTTTGGTGATTTTAATGTTGACGAGCCCAGGGACGTGTTCTCCAAGTCGCATGCAGTGCCCACTGTAAATCTACAAATATTGGAACCGTCATTGGCGTTATCTAAGAGTAAGACCAAAAAATCGGGTGAAATGGAGTCTGATACTGATGGAGCGGCAGTGGTAGCCTTACATATTAAAGAATTGTTATTTAGTGTCTCAAATCCAATCGATTTCCAGGTTCCACTTTATCTTAGCATTAAGGACGTTGAGTTCTGGAGTCAGGAAGATAATCATGTCGTCAATTCTGTCAGTATAGAAGACGTTGAAATATCACTAAGAAGTGAACAGATAGATTGGTTACTCACATTTATCTTTGATATGGAAAAAAGTCTCATGTCTGTAATTCAAGAATTCAAAAATACTCCTAAGAGTGAAAAAGATGCGATAGCTGAAATGGTCTACAAATTGTCGATGGCAGCAGTTGAGCACCATATAGACCATGATCCTGGTGTTCTTACGAAGCCTGCATATATTCTCAGATCCAAGAAGGATCATGTCCGTTACTTCGATATCTGGAGAGTTTTGACTAGAATTAGACATATCAAAAACAATTTGCCAGATTCTTGTTTGAAAGAAATGAATATTGGAAGTAATACATGGGTACTTCCTTCGACTGCGTTTGAGGATGTGATAGAAGCCTTCTCACGTTGGAGAAGTTGGGAAGCAAATCAAGATCAGAGAAACTACATATTCAAGAATATTTTCTCGAAACAAGCCAAACTGAAAAATGGATTGCAGATGCAATACGAAGTAAACAATTTTTCGGTAAATATTGAGGAGAATAATAGTCAGAAGGATCTGATAGAGTTACTATTGTTATCAGGAAAGTTGAAGAATATTAGTGGCGTTAATGTTTTGAGCGAAATCGAGATAGTATTGAATTCACAACTGTATAAGAGCAAAATTTCGACTATTAGTTTCAACATTGTGAAGAATTGCTTGAACTTCTTTGAGAGTAGAAGTGAAGGAAGCAGTGACAATACCGCTGCTTCAGAGAAGGATGTTTCAAATGATCAAGTTGAAAAGTCTAAGTCTGACATACCAAATATATTCTTCGTCTCAAATCATGCTGATTTTAAACAACAAATTTTGCTTCCGTTTACATCTCATGAATTCAACGGGAAAGATTTCTGCACGTCCGCGAAAGTAATAGAATCGGGAACAGTTTCCGCTACTGTTGCTGTGGATTCTTTTGATGCAAACATCTGGGGTTTAGAACATATGATCCTTTCTACCAAACTTACTGATATTGAAATACTAATCGCTGGAAGTAAAAGTATACCAATAGCAGCAGATCTTTCTATTGGGACCTTCATAGTGAAGACACAAGATCACCAAGGCTTCTTTCCGGTATCGATACAAAGAATCATTAACGAAGACCTTCCATATATCGAGTCGTTTGCTTCCAAGCTGGAAAAAGCAGCTCCTGTTCCTGTTACGGCGCCAAAGTCAAACACATTCCAGATAACAGATTTAGTTCCGTTCACTTTTACGGCAAATGTCGATAAATTTGTCCTCTTGGCGGAAGTTATACCTCGTCTCATTATTAGAAATTCTGTCAATAGTACAAGAATTGGCTTGGGTATAACAGATGGTAACTTGAACGTCAACTATTTCTCGCAAAAGATAGACTTTACAGTGCAGTTGGATAAAACGCAGATATTCGATTTGCAGAATTCTAAAACCATCTTCAATGCTGACATCTCCACTGCCTCTGACTTGGTTATGCTGATAATAAACTTGAATGTGGGTCATACCAAGCTTTCTGTTCCGGAATTGAAAAAGACATTTGAAAAATTGTATGCCAGAAAGTCACACATCAAGAGCAGCATAACTAAGTTTGAAGATGTACTTAAAACATTAGAAAAGAACCCTAAAACAGCTTCACCAGAAACTGGAAGTGAAAATATGCTCGATAAGCTAGCTTTCAAAATCAACTTCTCCAACGATTATATTGGATTTGCCACCATGGTTGAAGATGCGAGGTATTCATACGAATTGGAATCTACAAGTCTTGGTGTCTATAATGTAGCCAATATAGTGAACCCAAATCAGCTGAAGTGTTGTGCAATTGTTCCTGTTTATGGAGAATTATTGGTGCCATCAGCTAGAATTTATGTTATTCACAGATCCGTTCCGGTTACATTGTCCAACGTATTAGATGTCAATGTTGGCATAAGATTATTCAATGATGACGATAAGCAAGATGGTTTGCAATCACTTCAAATTGAGTCTCAGTACTGTAGAATATGCTTGAATCCATATTCGGTATTCAGATTGATTCATTTTGTGGATTCTATATCAGCTATTATAGCAAGATTACAATCTGAAACGCCAAAGCATAACTCACTGAAACCTCCTATAATAGTGAAGAAGAAACAAAAATGTACCACTAAGTTATCATCGGTTCAGTTACTTTCTTACAACTTTTGTGTGGGATGGCTTAGTTCCACAACGGTTAAAGAATATCCTGGTATAATCCTTGGTGCAGAGAGATTTTTTGTTGTTTCAGAAGAAAGATTGGGAAAGTTCACCTTGATGGATGCTTATCTATCCGTGGCGAATGGTTCCAGTTCTTCGAACTTCTACAGTTTGCTGAGTGAGAAGAACAACTTGAATAGGGCATTCTTGCCCAACATGCAGTTAATTTATACTATAGAGGACGTGAAGGATTCAAGGAATATGAGAATTCTTATTACTGGTGATGAGTTAGATGTCAAATTTCTTTCTACATCTATGATCATAATTGAAAATTTAGGAAATTCTGTGAAAGAAGTCCAAAGATTTTTACAAAAACGGGCAACGTTTCTGCTTAGAACAAATATAAAAAAGCAACCCGAACAATCCTCGAACGAATATTTCAGCTCTATCCGGTCATCCTTCGATTCAATCGAGTTTTTAGCCACATTTGCTGGTTCAAATGTGTTGTTCTACAGGTTGGATGCGGATGAAAGTGGAGAAACTCCTTCTTTATTCCTTCATTCGCCTGCTGTGAAAATTGCCTTTTTGTACAATCACAGGAAATTTGATAACGTCAAACATATTATCAAAGGTGAGGTGCTTACAACTTCCTCAGATAACACTTTGTACGCTTCGTGTGTACCTGTAATAATTGATATTGTTGAGGGAGTGAAGCGGGTCATGCAAAAGTCGAACCTGGGTGAAACAGCTGCTAAGAACGAGAGGTCTCAAACTTCTACCTCAATTGCTGGTGAGTCAGTTGATTTCCATAGCATTTTTGGAGACATGGATATTCATTTCGGTATGAAAATTGAAAAACAGCAGTTGTCTTTGAGTTGTGAGCCTACGGCCAAAGTTGCCACAGTTGTTGGTCTAGATGGTATTTGTATACAGTTGAATTCGGCTGAGCCTGGTTTAGCGCTTTCAATTTTCTTTGACTCGATTTCTGCATCTTTGCAGCATATTTATTCGAGAGAAATCAGTGGTTCTATTTCTGTTAAGAAGTTGTTACTTAGCAGTGTCTTAGAAATTCATGACGGATTAAAATTCAGATCATCTGGTTGCTTAATTGATGTTGATGGATATATCAATATGAAGCAGTATCAAGATGTGGAGCTTTTTAGGGATATTTGGTTCCCTACCGCTCATCAAGAGATGTACTCTGATCACACTAATAGCTTGATAAGTAAACCACAATCGCATAGCAGAAATCTAACTCTGCGATTCAAGGAAGTTTCAACGACTTATGCAATCCCATGGGTTTTGGCGTTTTTTGTTAGTAATGTCAAACTACGTGTTGATTTTGGGCAATCACTTTGTGACACTGAGCTTCATATAGATACAATATGGGCGGTTTCAAAGAAATCTACTGATTGGTCGCAGGACTTGAAACTCGGTATCAATTCTATTTCATTGAATTGTGTGGGTAGATTAGGTGGTAATCTTATGATTGAGGAATTCAATATCCATACAGCGATTAGCTGGCTAAATGATAATGATATTTTGGACATTCCGTTGATTTTAGTTTCCGCCGGCATAGACAAGTTGCATTTGAAGCTCTCATTTGATTACCATGTATTTGCTATTTCCAACATTGAGGGCTTCTCGATGAGTATGTTTAATCAGCACAGTGAATTAAGTGATTTGAAAGATAGGTTATTTGTGGTCTTCAGATTAGAAGCTGCGGAGGTTTATATCACCTCGTTGACCGCTTCTAATATATTAGATATTTACAACACAATCTCGAGAATGATTCAGGACAATCAACGCTCATACAAAGAAATTCTTAGAGATGGTAAAGGAATGAAAATCAAGAATGATAATACCTATGAAAAGGAAATACTAGAGACTGTGAAGAAATTAGAAACTAAAATTGAGGTGTCTTCTGGACGTTTACTCATACATGTTTATCCTACTTCTTTTAATGACTCAAAGGTATTGGTTATGAGGTTGGATGAGTCCAGAGTGAATTTCCAACAGAACGAGTATACTAGTGGAATATCGAATGAATTGGATATTCAGTTCAACGATTTAACAGTATCTCTATCAGTGACTGAACCAGTGCTGGATGAGTTCATAACACAATGTTCTGTCGAGCAGTTTGTTCAATACGCATATAAAGCCAAAGGCGGTACTATTTTCGTTTTCCCGTCATTCAAGATTGCAATGAGAACCTTCCAAAAATATAATGATGATTTAATTGAGTTCTTGTACCAGTCGAATTTCGACGGTGCTGTGGATATAAGGTGGAATTTGGGTTCGGTGAACTTTATCCGAGAAATGTATGCTATTCACAAGGCAGCTGTGGCTTCCAGAACAGTGTACAGAAAATCTGGTGATACTATTGATTTCAAAGAGCATATATTCGATGCACCAAATACTAAACCATCTTCGATAATGATTCAGCAATTGAATGAAGAAGATCCTACACAACAAATTGATTTGGCCATAAATGAAACTATATCAAAGGTGTCAGACGAGTCACCATTCCGGTACCAAGCATTGGCGCCACCTATTATAGAGGCACCCCAGTTGAAAGAGCTTGGTAATGCTACTCCTCCGTTGGAATGGTTTGGCTTGCACCGGAACAAGTTTCCTAATGTGACCCATGAAGTAGGTATTGTTTCTCTTCAGAAGGTTATTCACGAAGTGGAGATTAGGTACTCTAAGATCTTGGGTAAGGCTTAGAGGGCAATTTTTGGGATAGAAAGTACATATAAAATACATTTCATGGATTTATGACTGTTCCTTGTTTGTATGACTACTAATTTGGTTCTACTTTTCATCGTACGAGTTTATACATTTCGTTAAAAACTTCTACTCTATGCTATCACATGACTAATGCGTATTTACAGGAGAATAATATATACAAGGTTAATGGGTCAAGTACCATCTGCCCTTGGCTCTTCTGCGGGCCAAAACCTTTCTGCCTCCTCTGGTTCTCAAACGAGCGAGGAAACCGAAAGTTCTCTTTCTCTTTAAAGTGGATGGCTGATAGGTGTTACCTCTGGACTTGAATCTCATTTGTCCTAACATCGACAAGATAGGTGAACTCATTAAAGAACCTTGGCTGGGTATTATGCTATTGGTTATCGAGGTGGGCACATAGGTGGTTGGTTTCATGATAGTGGTGGTTGGTTTCGAAAGCAACGAAAACGCACGTGTGCCAGCATATGCACTACGGAACACTGCTGATTGTGTTATTCTTGTTATCAGTATCATTTCAGTTGTGTATCCTTTGTTATACAGAAGCTATTGCTAATAGTAGTTGCAGGTTCCGAAAAAGTGAAAAAAATCTTTGATTATCACGGGTATGACAATTACGCGCGTAAGCCGATCTCAGCGTAGCTTTGGGTACTAACTAAAATCGCATCTCAGGCCTGGAAAAAAAATTACCATGTACGATTTAAGCAAAGTGTTAGTCTGCTATAATACTAATACATATTAAACCGTGAAGGAACTCACACATCATGTCACAAGCACCACGTCCAAGACGGATTGCAGCATCCACCGTAAATACCCCTACAGCCATCCACATTAATAAGGTGAGCCCAGTAACCAACTCCGGGGCCGAAAGATTATTGACCGATTTTATCACAGCCAGTGAAGCATCCATATCCACTCTTCCTGGTAGTGGAGTAGACGAAAGTCTTGATAATTCAACCGGTTTGTCCAACAGTACCTTTGGAACCGCTATAATAAGTCAGTTGCTGAGAGTTCAGCGTGATTTGAGAGGATTACCACCTTTGGCCGTGGAGGCCGCTCCTAAAACCAGCGACACTGCTGCTCCCAAGACTGAAACCGTTAACAAAAAGATCAAATTTGATGACAGTGAATAAATTTAAGGGACCAATGGCTGTAGTTCATAGAGGTCCCGGTGAATCATGAAAATCACGTGATATGTATTACAGACATGGCCAAATTGTATAATTAGCATAGACCAGCATTGAGTTGGCACATAAGTAATGAAATAGACATTGCTGCACATAGTAATTGTAATTGTTACGTATTATTCCTCGTAGATATATAGGACTCTGTCATTGCCTAAGAAAAATGTCGCATGTCGCTGTTTTGCAGCCGGATCCACACGTGAGTGTCGCGATTTCACTACAACACAGCTATATAACCACATAACTAGTGACCACCCAGTCCCACTCACTGAACCTCAGGTTTCAAGTGTAGTAATCCTACATTTGTGTATGAGAGCGTTATGAAGAACCCTAATTATTGTTCCGTGTTTCTGCCTGGTACTGCAATTTCAGTATCACCATTTGAGCGGCGCACGACTGGCTTCTAACTTTTGTTTACATTTGTTAGCACTAGCAAATCTCCATAGTGAAGGAATCTTTTCTCCAGTTAGCACCCCACATCCAAAAGCTGCTCATATTCCTGTTGCAATGGCGGGTCTCAAACGTAAAAGAGCAGCTGCTCCAGTTTTGCAAGACACAGATGACACAACGTTCATTAACAATAGCGATTACGACACAGGACGCGACACAGCTTCTAGTCCCCAAGAAACCGCCACAGAAAACAGCAAGAACGACATAGAAATTAGTGACGACGGGGACAATCCGTTTCTAAGTGACAATGAGGAAAGTTCTGCGAAATTAGAGCCGATCCCCGTTTCCCGTGATGCATCTACCCCAAGCCCCAACAATTCCGTACATCAGACACTTCCACCACTCAAAACGCATATTTCACCGCCTAGCACTACTTTTGCTCCTAAAATCCCCTCCAGAAAGGTCAGTCAAAATGATGTTGAAGAAGAGGATAAGGATTTGCAGGTATTTGACGTTCTGGAAGCGCGTGCAGGCCTGTTTCACTCAGACGCAAACACTTCTGCTCTGTCCAATGGAGCAGAAGTGAAATTACTGAGTAGCAGTGAGCTAAATTTACTTTCCGAACTGAAAGACTCATTTTCCAAAGCCGCTCCCATGCTTAGTTATTCGCAGCAGCAGTCAGAGGTGTTGTTAAACTCGCCATCCAAAAGAAGAGACATGGTTATGCCGCATAAGCCATCCGATGAGCCTAGACTTGTGATTGGCCAACTTGTTTTGACCAACTTCAAGTCGTATGCTGGTGTTCAGGTTATTGGACCTTTCAATAGCTCGTTTTCTGCTGTGGTAGGTCCTAATGGGAGTGGGAAATCCAACGTTATCGATTCTATGTTGTTTGTTTTCGGCTTCAGGGCGCTGAAAATGAGACAAGGTAAACTTTCCGAGTTGATACATAATTCTAGTGGTGGGGAGAAGCTTGATTTCTGTCAAGTTGATATACATTTCCACAACGTGTTGGATGACCCTGTTGATCCTACCAAAAGCAGTGTTATCCCCGATTCAGAAATTGTGGTTTCTCGGAAAGCCCTCAAAAATAACCAATCGTACTATTATGTCAATGGAAGGTCAAGTAATTACACTGAAGTCACTACAATGTTGAAGGAAAAAGGTATAGATTTGGATCACAAGCGGTTTTTGATCTTGCAAGGTGAAGTGGAACTGATTGCCCAGATGAAACCAAAAGCTGAAAGAGAGAATGACGATGGTTTGTTGGAGTATTTGGAAGATATCATAGGTACATCACACTACAAGAAATTGATTGAAGAGAATTTGACTAAAGTAGAAGAGTTAAATGAAGTTTGCATGGAGAAAGAGAATAGATTTGTGCTCGTGGAAAAAGATAAAGATCTGCTTGAAGATAAGAAAACAGAAGCGTTGTCGTTTTTGGAAGCAGAAAAGAGCTGGACAGCTAAGAAATCAGTACTGTTCCAAATAAGTATAACTAAAAACACCACTTTGTTGGAAGAAAATATAGCAAAATATGATGACATCAAGGGTCAATTGTTGGATGAGAGAAGCAAGAATGCCGAGCTTAATTCAGAAGTTGACAAATATCTTCAAAAGCAAGAATCCGTTAAAGCGCAAATTGCAGCCATAGACAGAGATTTAGCCACTCGTTCCAAAATTACCAAGGACTTGACTAAACAGAATGTATCTATAGAAGAGAAAATCAAGAATTTGGCAAGTAAGATCAAAAAATCAGAAAAAAGCAGAGATAGCCTGAAGCATGCTCTTTCATCTGCTACGCTGAAGTTAGAACAAAACAATCTGGCAAATGAGAAGTTTAAAAATGAAATTGAAGAACTCACTGCGAGTATGGAAGTGGAAAAGACAAAATTAGATGAAATCAAAACGAATTTGGCAGAGAAAACATCTCTGTTAACGGCAGAGATTGAATCACTCAACAAAACTCTAGAGCCATGGACAGAGAAGCTCAAGAATACTGAAAATGAAATCAGTCTTGCTGAGTCTACAATAGAGATTCTTGTAGACCAGAAAGGTGCTATTTCCAAGCAACTTGAAGTTGCCCGTGAGCGTCTAGTGAGCATCAAGCAAGAGGGTAAGCAAAAGGAAGAAGAACTTGATGAAAATGAAGAGAAACTTGAGAAAATTGTCGAGCAAATCACTCTTTGTGATCAACAATGTACAGTCGACAAGAGAGAACTTGATGTTAAGAAGTCAAAGTTGGCAGTCGTTAAACAGAAAACACAAGATGCGGTGTCTGCACTTAATAATTCCCAGAATAAGAACAAGGTGCTTACCAGTTTGTTAAGATTGGCAAAGTCAGGGCGTATCAGTGGGTTCCACGGACGTTTAGGTGATCTAGGTATTATAGATCCCAAGTACGATGTAGCTGTATCCACTGTTGGTGGTGGTTTGGATTCTTTGGTAGTGGATACAGTAGAAACAGCTCAGGCATGTATTGATTACTTGCGTAAAAACAAATTGGGTTACGCCAACTTTGTTTGTTTGGACAAGTTGAGGCAGTTTAACTTGGGTCCCATTCAAACTCCAGGCGATCCGGAACATGTTAAGCGATTGTTTGATTTAATTACACCATCAAATCCCCGTTTTGCTCCAGCATTTTACAGTAAACTATACAACACTTTAGTGGCATCAGACTTGGCTATGGCCAAAAAAGTGGCCTATGGACCCAAGCGGTGGAAAGTTGTCACCTTAGATGGAAAGGTAGTTGATACCTCTGGTACTATGTCTGGTGGTGGTAATACTGTTGCAAAGGGTATGATGAGATTATCATCTAATACTTCATCCATTGTCGATATATCTCCTGAAGAAATTGATGCTATGAAAGAAGAAGTAAGTCAATTGGAAAGGGAAGTATCAGAATCAGAGGCAGCATTTCTCCAGAAGCGGTCTGTTTTGACCAAGTTGTCTGAACTTAAACCTGAGACTGAGTTCGCTATCTCTAGATTACGTTTGGACATCCAATCATTAATATCTGAGAAGAGAGAAGTCCTGGTCACATGTAAGAATTTAATGATTGAAAACGAAAAAATGGAAAGTGAAGGCAAGTATGACGATGAAATCAAGGCTAAGCAGAAGGATTTGAGTGATCTTAAGGCTGTAAAACAGGATTTGAAGCTGCAAATGAGGGAAACAGAGTCAATGATCAAGGAAGTGGAAGATAAAATCATGGAAGCTGGTGGTGTAGAATTGCGCGTGCAAAACTCAAAAGTTGACTCCATAAAGCAAAAGCTTGAGATCATCAACGAGAAGACAGCTGGTGATAGAATGGAAGTCAGGAAACTTGAAAATGAAATCAAGAGACAGAACAAAATCCTTGAACAATCAGGAAAAGACCTCGTGACGTTTGAAAAGGACCTTCTGATACTAAAGCAGCAGAAAGATGAGCTCACGGAACGTATTGTCAGTGTGGAAGCTGAAATTTCGTCTGTCCAAGGCCAAAAGGATGAATTAGAGTCTTCTTTGGAAAGCTTACAAACCGATTTGGAAGAATACCAAGAAAAAATTAACAAATTTAGATCTGTTGAAGTTGAATTGGAAAATAGGATTGAGAAATATAATTCGTCCATAAAAAGGTTACAACATCATATAGCGGATGATAAAAGGAGCTTGAAGGAGCTTGTGCCTAGAGATGCAGCACCATATATCTTCTGGTTGCCTGAAGAAGAGCAAAGCAAATATAACAGTGCCATACTAGATGAAGTTGACGAGTCAGAAGTCGATTTGGATGCCATTGAGGCAGAAATAGAAGAGCTTGAACAGTACATGAACAATTCCAAGATCGATTTGGAGGTGTTGAAAGAGTATGGTGAGAAGAAGAGCCAGTATGAAGCTCGTCGTAGCGACTTGAACATAGCTGTCACTGAGAGAGACGAAATCAAAAGCTTGTGTGAAGATTTTAAGAGAAAAAGACTTGATGAATTCATGGAAGGTTTTAACAATATTTCGATGACCTTGAAAGATATGTACAGAATGATCACCATGGGAGGTAACGCTGAATTGGAACTAGTAGATAGTTTGGACCCATTTTCGGAGGGAATATTGTTCAGTGTGATGCCACCCAAAAAGTCATGGAAAAATATCTCCAATTTATCCGGTGGGGAAAAGACATTGAGTTCTTTGGCATTGGTTTTTGCACTTCATCAGTACAAGCCTACTCCCTTGTATGTTATGGATGAGATCGATGCTGCTTTGGATTTCAGAAACGTGTCTATCGTTGCCAATTATATTAAGGAAAGAACAAAGAATGCGCAGTTTATTGTCATTTCTTTGAGAAACAACATGTTTGAGTTAGCTCAGCAGCTTGTGGGGATTTATAAGGTGGAGAACAAAACCAAAAGTATCTCATTGCAAAATAAGGACTTTTTGGTGCTGGCATAATTGTATGGTTTATCTCCAAATAGATCACAGCATTTAAATTAAATAAAAAATGTATTATACCAGTATTAAGTTTTGTGATTTTTTTGCAGCTATCTCGCGAAAAACTTCGCCAACAATTTCCCATTGAATTCTTCTAATGCAATTTCTTATAATAAATAATATATAGTTCTATAGTTCTATATATGCAACCATATCTAGATGTGGGCACTATGTTCTCTCTGCGCTTTCCATGTAGGTTCCACACTTGTGGCAAAGCCCTCATCTCCCTTTCTCTTCAAAATGAAGTTTGAATCAAACCAGTCGATCATATCCACCAAACAGGTAGTCTCGTTCATCTCCTTTACATATTTGCGTGGTAATACTTTGTCAAGCATTTCTGAAAGATGATGCTGTGTAATACGGAAAGGAAGTCCATAGCTTGTGGCCAAATCCCAGAATATTTCTATAGCAGACCACGGAGTTTTATTATAACCTTTGAACAAGGCGGGATTGTTTAATACACCTCTGGCAGACATAACTCCATCTACTCCAGTGTACTCTGCTATCTTTTGGGCATCCTCCAACGAAAAACAATCTCCATTAGCAACAACTGGCACAGTCACAGTTTCTTTAATCAACTTGATAGCATCAAAATTACAAGGCTGAGATGATCTTGTGTTTTTAGTTCTACCGTGTACCGTGATGAAATCCACACCACTGGCTTCCACCTTCTTGACAAAGGCTATTGTTTCCGATATGTCTGGATGTATACGGATCTTGGTCTCCAAACAAACATCACTCCCATATTTTTCCTTGACTGCTTTTACCATAGAAGCTACTAGGTCTGCTTCGGACATTAACGCTGCTCCTATTCCTTCTCTGACTTGCTCTTTGATGGGACACCCGCAATTAATACCTATTCCGTCCACAAACGGATGAATCATTTCCACAAATTTTAGCAAGTCCTCCACATTGTTGCATCCCACCTGTACAATAACACTTCTGTCCTTCTCATTAGTAGTAAAATCAGAAGCCCTGGCCACGTCGTTACGCACAAACTCTCTGGCTAGAATCATAGGCGTGTATGCTATATCAACACCATAGTGGCGCACAAGCTCCCTGAACGGTAACTTTGAGTATCGCACCATCGGGCCCGCAATAAAGGCTGGCCTTCCATGCTGTTTCTTGGTGGTTTTGAGTATGTGGAGGGGACTGTGTTTCTTATGTCTGGTGGACAAGCCGTGGGTAGTGGATGTGGTTGAGTTGGGGAGGTCGTTTTCAAGCTTGAGCTTGTCCATAAGATGGTCGACTTCTTCCATATCTGCTAGCGTACTCTGCGGCATACTGGGAACTATAACAAAAAGGGGCGATTTCGGTGCTTTTAAGGCTGTCCTACCACACTATCGGTCTAATCAGAAGTTTGCAATCGATACTGGCATTTTTTTTTGTGGAATTTCGATGCGCAGCGGATTCTACAACCCAATCGGGAAAAAGTACGCGAGGTAGTTAACATAGGCGTATTACTAGTGCTACATACTAATGAACTACTACTGCTAATATTACACTTTGTACAGGATGTTTGCATTTGTGGAGAAGACTACTCTTCTTCGGAGCTCTCTGACGAAACATCGTCGTCGTCAGACGATTCCTGGTTGCCGATATTCATGAACCCGTTGTTCCCATTAGGAGCATCTTCATCAAACAAAGCAAGCTGGCTTCGCAAGTGGGCCAACTCATCAATGCTGTTTGTGGGCATAGGCCTCTTCTTTTTCTTAGCCAAACTGGCCGAGGCCTTTTTGCCGAATAAAAAGTTGTACAACTTGAGCACGGTGCGGTCTTCCAACTGGTCCATGTCCAACTCAACCTCATCTTCGTTGTTGATCTCAATATCGTCCTTGATGATCTTGATGAGCGCCTGGAGCTTCTTATCGGAGAGGTTGGGCACCATTTCACTCACCTGTTTCTTCATCTCGTAAGTGACAACTGGCGCATTAGAGTTGGGCAATCCAGAAGACGAGCTGACGCTCTTCTTCTTGGGCTTTTTGGCCCGCTTTTTCTTCTTTCTGGCCGCCTGTTGCTCCTTCAACTTCTTGAGATGTTCTTTCTTCAACTGGTCCAACTCCTTCTTCATGCGGATGAGCTGGTTCTCCAACAACTGGATGGCTGGAATTTCGGAAAGCATGGCCTCGTTGATCTCGGGCTCGTCCTCGTCGTCCCCGCTGGATTCGAGATCCGAGTCGTCCAAATCCGAGTTGTTAGGAGTCGGCTCGGGAATCGGCTTGTTGGCCCACTTCTTGTCGAAAACGGCCTCCAAACGGTGGCCCATCATGTTGACATCGGTGCCCTCCGGGTTGAAAAGATAGCAGTTCTTGAAAACCAAGCGGACATCGGCCTCAAAGGCATCCCCGTGCTCGTACTCGTTGTTGGCCAACTTGGACTGGATGGTGCCCAAGTCCATGGGCTGCTTGACAACATTGTAGTAGTTGGGGATGTTGAGGGCTACAGGGTCTACGGGAGCCACGAACGGGAAGTTGTAGCTGTAGTGCTTTTTCGACACCAACTCCTTGACGGTCTGGCTGGCGTACCGCAATTCGGCAGCAAACTTCTTCAGCCGCGGTCTGGTGTCGTAGGGCAACTCCTTTGATTTGGGGGGATGTATGGTTCTTTTGGGTCTGTGGGCGGCGACCGACTCTCTGCGGGTCAAATCGGCCTCGGCGGGCGTCACCTTGCGCTTGGTGGCGTTGTTGGCGGCGGCTACGGCGGCCGAACTGGCCAACACTTTGGGCGGGAAATTCAACATGTGCTTCTCAAAGTGCGCCTGTATGTTGACGGCCATGCGCGAAATGCCCGAGTTTTCGCCGTTGAACTTTTTGCAGTTGGCCACCATCAAATTGAAGTCGTCTACAATCTGGTTCAGGTCCTCGTAGGCGTTGGCGGCGACCTTCTTCTCGATCGTGCTCAAGTCCATTGGCCGGGGGATGTAGTTGTAGTAAAAGGGGATATTCAATTTGACAATGTCGACCGGGTGCAAAAACGGAGCCGCGTCTTTCAACCGCTTGATGGCCTTGATGGTGTTGAGGGCAAACTTGGCCTGGTGCGGCGGGATGGGCTCGGCCGGGAGGTTGTCCATATCCGGTTCCGGGGCCGGTTTGGGGGCCGGCTCGGTATACACCGGCTTGGGTGCGTCTGTGGTGGTGGCCTGTTCGGGCAAGATGTCGTCTGCGGTCGTGTCGGTGGGCGACGCGGATGCGGCTGGCGCAGACACGTCCGGTTTCGGGCGCTTGGCGTCTGCGGCGTCTATGTCATCCTCGGCGGCCCGTTTTTCGGGGGTGGGGGAAGGGTTGGGCGGAGAGAGCGGTTTTTCCGGCTCGGGCTCCATTTTGGCTGCAAGCTCCAGCGTGTCGTTGGGGGACTGGGCCTGCGGCGTGGGGCGGTCACCTGACTGGGACTCGTTCTGCTTGTGGAAAACGGCGCCGTCTGCAGAGGGGGTCTGGACGGGGGTGTTTGTGTCGGGCACGACGTCGGACATAGGGGGCCGGGTTACTTTAGCGGGCGGGCGGCGGTGCTGATGGTGGCTACTGGTACAGTGGTGGCGCGTGCGGCTCAGTGTCGTTGCCGGATCGGGAAGTAGTAGTGTCTCAACCGTGCGACTTTCCCTCCAATCGCATCGCGTTCCGGGAATTCTTTTTTTTCTGGCCAGAAAAAACTTTCAGTGGAAATCGGCGCTAATTTATATACGGGCGGAAAACGGGAGAGGTGTTGAGTGGCGCACGACCTTTTTTATAGCCAGCCTAGCCGTGGTGCTGGCTGCAGAGAGACAAGACAGAGAATGCGGCGGGCCGCGGGGCGCGATGGGGGTGTGTCACATGCCCGGCTGCACGTGCTGCGCTCCGCCGCGGCGCGGATCCGGCGCCGTGTGGGCAGTTTGTGCGGTGTGTGTCCAGCACCCTGCTGCTTTTTGGTGAGTAGTAGCATTTCGAAAAGGGGCATCTGCCAGAAAAAAATGTATGGGGGTGCGTGGCCGGGTAACAGGGTGTGCGGTCGTGTGCGGGAGGGTGCGCGATTTTCCCGGCCTGTGTGCAGGAGACTGCAAAAAAGGCCGGTTACGGAAGCTTTCACTAGACATTATCATCCTTACTATTCGACATATATACAGGGCCATACGGAGCTAGAGATGCACCGACAACAAGTCGTTGGCGGAAAAGCCCTTGTTGCACGAAGGGCACCGTCTCAACCGCGCCGCCAATCGCTCCTGGGTGCAGTGGTGGCAGAACACGTGACCGCACACCGTGATGGCGGTGTCCTTCCAGTTCTTGGAGCACACCGAGCACTTGGCGATCGACCGGAGCGCCTCGAGCTGCTGCTCGTCCTCCTGCAAGATCAACGACGTGTTGTTCTGCTTGTATTTCTGCAACAACGAGTCGGTGCTCTTGACGCTTCTCTCGAGTTTGTTGATGGCGATGGTGTTCTGGTTCTTCTCCGCCTGCAACCGGTTCACCTCCTCCACCTTTTCCTCGACGAGCTTGGTGAATCGGTCCACCTCGCGCTGGAGACTCTCTTTCGACGTCTTGAGTGTTTTGACATCGTCCTGCAATTTGCTGTTTTCCTGCAACGAGTTTTCCTTGATCACCTTGTAGTCCGCCAACGATTTGGTGAGAAGCTCGATCTTGCTCAAGTAGCTCTTTTCCAAGTCGTTCATGTTCTTGATGAGCTCCTGCGACTTGCTTATTTGCGCCTTCATCACTTTGTTTTCCGAACTCAACGAATCCTTCGCTCTCATCGACGCAAAGTACTTCTGGTCGGCCTTGGTCTTCTCTATTGTCAACTTTCTAATCAAGTTTTCCTGGTCAATGGCTGAGCCGAGTTTCTTCAACGAAATCTCTCTGGTGTCTCTGAACGCCAGCTCGATTTCCTTGATTTCTCCGCTCAACCCTTGCACTTTGGCAATGAGCTCGTCCTTGCTCAATTCTGCAATCTTGCCATCACTGACTTCCTGCTCGATCTTCAGCAATTGGTCCTTCTGTAACTGCTCTATTCTGTCGCTCAAAACCTTGTTGAGGTTGTCGACTTCTTTGCTGGCCGCTTGCGTCTCTATCTGGCTCTTCAAAATAGCTTGCTTAGCAAGCAAGTCGTCTCTGGCGGTTCTCACACGCACCAAGTCCAATTCGCATTTATGCAACTGGTCCTTCAACTTGTCGTTTTCTTCAGTGACCTCCTTGGCCACCAAATCCGCGATACTGTTCTGGTTGGTTTCAAATTCGTTCAACTTGGTTATGGTGGAACTGTTGATTTTGGTGAGATTGGCGATTTGGTCTTGGAGGCTTTGATTGTTTTTCACCACCTTCTTGTAGTGGGCATTGTCCACCAAATCTGCTTCCTCTAAATGGTGTAGCTTATTGTCTAACTGTAAGATTTCCTGCTGCGATTTGTTGTATTTTTCTGTTATCTCGTGGATCTGTTTAGTGAGCAATTCGTTGGTGCTCTTTAGTTGGTCCACCTCGTCTTTCAATACAGTCAACTCTTCTTTGAGAGCATCAGTGTCTATAGAAGTAGCATTTTCCTCTACTTTGACTCCATTTGAGTGTGGTTGTTGCGAGTGGTCAGCGTTTGCTTCTGGCTCCTCTTTCTTGACTTCGTCCTTGGTCTGCAAACTGTCATCCACTCTTTTCAAAGTAGTAGACGTGCTTCTCTCGCTTTTCTTAATCACGTTGACCAACTCCTCCTGTAGTTCGGCTATTCTTGCTTCTAACTCTTGCTTTACGTTAGCCAAAGCACCTGAATTCACCTTGATTGTTTTCAACTCCGCATTCAACTCATCATACTTCTGCTGAATGTCATCGTTGCCGTTGGAAGAAGCATGTTTGCCTTCCAATACTGGAGTTATCACTTCAAGAAGATCGTTTCTCTTGTCCTGAAGATACTGCTCCACATCACCCTCCAAATTGGATAACAACCTGCTATTCACAACCTTGTTGTCCTTGAGATGAGGGAATTTGCTCTGGAGCGACTCGACAATGTCGTCATACCATGCGCTCAAAAGCTTTATCTTCGATTCGTTGTGTTCATACTTCTGTTGGAATTTTTTGGCGTCATCGGAGAAAAGGCGGCACTTCTCCTTGTACAACACCATTTGCCGCCAGATGGCCTCCTTCTGGAAGTATACCACATCCGACTGCGTCAAAGGACCACTTTCACTCAATTTGTGCAATGGCTTTTGCTTCTTAGCCTCGGACTCGGAACCCTCTGCAATCAGTCTCTTTCTTTCGTTTTCTAGCGAACTCATGACTATATGCGACTGTACTGTGCTCGGGCACTCTCTATCGTGAACGACTATCTGAAATCAACAAACCACCAAATACGCTAAACCAAATTAGCAATATGACTATACAAAATACAACGATGAAGAACTAAAACGGCTGGGAAACAACACACCCCAACAACAGGAAAAAATAAATAATATACAATACTGAAACACGGCCACTTGCACTAAGGAGCCCTCTTGATATAGCAATAGCAGCGGCAACAATACCTACGTCTACCAGATTACACCGTCTATATTCTTGCAAACCGGTGCTAATCTAACTACTGCTTCTTTTCCATTCGATTCTGACCCACGACAAAAAGCGAAAATATTTTAGCATAGTTTGTGGGCGGCACACGACCTTTATAAGTATGCTGGCTGGCCCCGAACCTGGCCCTATGCGGCGATAGTGGATACGCATAGGCGTGGTGTTACAATGCGTCCTGTAGTATGTGTATTTCGGTTTACGTCTTTGTTTGCTGTCATTGTGTTTTTTTTTTTGTTATCTACTGGAATGGCAGTTGGTGCTGTGTAGTATGGGAGCAATGTGATGCAGTTTTCAACGCGATAAGCGTTATTGGTAGTGCAACATAATGCCACGCCGGAAACGGCATGTTTTCCAAGGCAAATGCCGGGTGTGTGCTGCGGAATTGCCGTGGCAGGTAGTGCCTATTGCAACTGCTCCATTAGCCGCCTACAACGCACGTAGAAAACGCAGTGTACGACTTTCCATTTGCATTCCGGAAGCAGAAAAGTGAAAAATTCCTGGCTCCGAGGAAATCTGGAAAATACCCCAGACTTTGCTTTTTGGTCCAGCAGCAAAAGGTTTTGGCAATTGCCCCGATACTCGCTGCTTTGTCTGGAAACACAGAGTCTGGTCCGACTCCTCGCGATAGAACGTCTTAACTATGGTGTGGTTCGGCACCCGCTTGCTGTTGTTGCTTGTATGGTGCTCGTATGCACTTGCTGTGAAAGAATACTTGTTCAAGACCTGTGAAACTGCAGGATTTTGCCATAGAAACAGGCATTTCGCTCAAAGCGTGTATGCGCAAGGCGACGCCTATGTGTCCAAGTACGGGATTTCCGCCGCTTCGGTGGCAATTGACTATGTCGATAATACCAAAGTGGTGCACGGTGAGGTCATCAAAGCGATTCCACAGGGGAAACAGGTGATCTTGCCGTTTGAACTCACAGTGTTACAGGGCAACAACTTGCGATTCAGAGTTGACGAAAAGCAGAGATCAAGTGTCGACTCCGGCAATAAGGTTGTGTCCACGTTGCGGTACAATGAGACTTCAGACTGGGCATTTGCTACCACGCGTCTCCCATACGCCGACGAAGACGATTTCGATGTTTTGCCCGACGTGAACGAATTGGTTGTCGCCTATGGGCCGTCAAAGGAGTACAAGGCGGTTCTAGAATTTAGTCCGCTTAAGTTGACAGTCTACCACAGAAATGAGGAACAAGTCGTAGTTAATGATCGCAACCTTCTTAACATTGAGCACTGGAGACTGAAGGAAGACAACGCCAACCATTTGGCCGAGGAAGAGTCCGATTATGCTATGTTTGAGGATCAGTTCAACGATAGCAAGGAAGACTCTGTCCCCTTGGGCCCGGAATCCATTGGTTTGGACTTTTCCTTTAAGAATTTCCAGCATTTGTATGGGATCCCAGAACACGCAGACTCCATGGATTTGAAAGATACCACTCAGGATCCGTTGCCCTACCGACTCTACAATGTCGATATCTTTGAGTACGAGACTGATTCAAGAATGCCAATGTATGGGTCTATCCCATTTCTTCTTGCAGCTAAACCAGAGCTCTCTGTAGGGTTGTTCTGGATTAATGCCGCCGACACATTCATAAATGTCGATAAAACAACCAGCACGAAAGATAGTCTGACCCATTGGATATCCGAAAATGGTGTCCTTGATTTTATGATCACTATAGATAAAACGCCTGCCGATATCAATCGGAACTACGGTCTTATTACAGGATACACACAGTTGCCGGCGTTCTTCTCTTTGGGATATCACCAATGTCGTTGGAACTACAACGACGAGAAAGATGTTCTTGAGGTCAATTCTCTCATGGATGAACATCAGATTCCATACGATACAATTTGGCTAGATATCGAGTACACCGATAAAAAGAAGTATTTCACATGGCTGAAGGAAAAGTTCCCTGACCCAGAAAGAATGCTTAAGGAATTGGATCACACTGGCAGGAACCTAGTGATAATTATTGATCCTCACATAAAAACAGGATACTTCCTAAGTGACGAACTCACAAAGAAGGAAGTCTGCATGAATGACAAACATAACGCATCTTATCATGGCCACTGCTGGCCCGGAGAATCTGTATGGATTGACACTTTCAATCCAAATTCGCAAAGTGCTTGGGATTCTCAATTCACTTGGAATAATGAATTCTTAGGTGGGCAGTCTTCCAATATATTTCTCTGGAATGATATGAACGAACCCTCAGTATTCAATGGACCTGAAACTACTGCCCCTAAAGACAATATTCACTATGGGGATTGGGAGCACCGTTCCGTACACAATTTAAATGGTCTAACCTTCCACGAAGCCACATACCAAGCCTTACAGAAGAGAACAATTGGCAACACTAAAAGAGAGAGACCATTTATATTGACGAGATCATATTTTGCTGGCTCGCAAAGAACAGCCGCTATGTGGACAGGCGATAATATGTCCAAGTGGGAGTACTTGAAGATTTCCATTCCTATGGTATTAACATCCAACATTGCTGGAATGCCATTCAGCGGGGCAGATGTTGGAGGATTTTTTGGAGACCCGTCTAAAGAGCTATTAACTCGATGGTACCAGACGGGTATATGGTACCCATTCTTCCGAGCCCATGCTCACATTGATTCCAGACGTCGTGAGCCCTGGATTGCTGGAGAACCATACACATCGATAATGAGAGATGCGGTTCTCCTCAGATATTCCATGCTCTCGGTTATATATACGGCCTTTTTCGAATCTAGTCAATCTGGGATGCCCGTTATGAAACCCTTATTTTATGAGGCAATGTCAAACCTTGAAAGCTATTCCATAGAGGATCAGTTTTTTGTTGGAAACTCTGGTCTATTAGTGAAGCCAGTTACTGATGAAGGTGCCACCGAGGTTGATGTTTATTTGCCAGATAACGAAATTTACTATGACTATACTGATAGGTCCTTATCGACGGTTATTGTGTACGCCAATAAGGAACCAAGATACATCACGAAGAAGGTTCGTTTAGAAGATATTCCAGTTTTCATTAGGGGTGGGTCTGTTGTAGCAATTAAGGAAAGGTATAGAAGATCGTCTAGATCCATGTTCAACGACCCATACACTGTTATAATTGCATTGGACAAAGATGAGGAAGCAGAGGGCACTTTGTACATTGACGACGGCGAGTCGTTTGCATTTGAAAACCAGGAGTTTGCATACATCAAGTTCAAGTACTCAAAGGGCACAATTAGTGGAGAGGTGACCGTACCAAATGAACAATTCAGAGACACCATTCAAGACATCAAGATTGAAAAGATAATTATCTTGACCGGATCTTCACACAAGACATTTGAGTCCATAGCCTTCACTCAAGGCGGAAAGGCTTGGGCGGGGCATATCGCTACTTGGGTGGAAAGCAAGACGGTTGTGGACAACCCCAAACTTAAGGTTGCGGAATCGTGGTCGGCTACATTGGAAACAGCGGTCGAACATGACGAGTTGTGAATCTACTGATATACAGTTTATACCACCCTATTATTTACAAAAGCCTAACCCACCTCGTTACTATCCTTTAGTATGTACTCCCTCAACCGTGTAGAGATGGCCGCAAGCGTCAACCAGTCCAACTTCCTGTGGCAGCCGGGGCACGTCCTGGAGACCGGTATAAGTGGCTGGCCCGCTGCTTCGTCACCACCTTCACTCGCTGCCAAACACAGCAAGTGCGCTACACTTACGCAGCCCGCCCCGTAACAGGGCGCGATTAGCCGTAGATTCCCCCTCATCTTATACTGTTCCACCTGCGACTTGGTGCTGAACAAGGGCATATCATCAGGCAAATAGTCCAACCGGGCTTTGCAAATACAGCACACACGGGACGAGGCCAATAGTGTCTGTCTACAAGCGGCAAAATCAAAGCCGTTCGCCACAGCAGCCCCGGCAAACAAGTCCTCGACCAGGGACACCGTCACGTGTATGTCGCGGGTCAACGGCACCCTGAGCTTGTTGTCGGCCCATATCCGATAGGTGGATTCGTCACATACAAGTACCTTGAGGTCTACAGCACTAAAAAAGGCGGACGTAAGTAGCAATTTGACGTTGGCGACAATCTTGGGCAATGACGTGCTCCCTTTACTGCTGACCCTGCGGTCCGAGTCAATGTGCCGGGTCTGGTACGGGTGCTGGAGCGAATGCTCAAACTGGAGCGCACACACGTTGGAAGGGAAGTTGTACACCAACAAAGCCACCCTCCAGGGCCGGAGACCGGCCCGTTTCGTGCGGTACGCCCCGCCGCGCCGCAAGTCGCCGTTGTGCTGCCGGAGCCGGCGCACCGGATCCGGCGTCGACCCCACGTAAAACGACCGGGGCCGGGGAACAGACTGCAACACGTAGACACAGTAGAACTGCGGCACAACGTGCAGCGGTCTGCCCCTTCCCTGCCCGCAAAAAGACTCTACAAAATACTCACCTGGCGACGCGGCACCATCGTGCACCAGCTCGCGGCCCTGCATCCAGTTTCTAAGCGGGCCGGTGGCCTGTTCCGGCGTAAGCCCGGCTGTAGATATCGGGGCAGATATCGGGGGATGCAGCCTGCACACAGGCCAGGGCCCGGTTTTTGGGCGGCGGCGCACGACCCTCCTAAAATTGCGTAGCGCACCAGTTTTACACCACTGCTAAGCAGCGGCCCGGTGTAGTTATAGGTAGCGCAGCGTATACCCGTCCGGAACCAGCCAGTGCGTCGCGGATTGAGTTGCGACACAGCCCTGTTACGTGTCTGCGCAGTATTTGATACACATTGCCCCCGTTTGTGCGGCCCCGGTTCTCCTTTTGCTTCAGCCTCACCCATTGTCAGCAGGTGGTACGGCGACAGAACACACCCCAGCCCCGCGTCAGGTGCTCCAATTCGGCGAGATCCGTGCCCGGCGCAGCCACAAGTGCACGCCCCCCGCCGCTGCTGTCTTTTCAGCGGTTTCCCGTCCGGTTTAGCCTGGTGCAACGCCAACTGAGCCATTGCCCACGGCAAACACAAGACAGACAAAACCGACAAAACACACAACAAAACCGACAAAACACCCCCACCACACACCCACCATGAGCATAAAGGCGGAGTCCGAAGCCGCGGCCGCGTCGCTCAGCCTGGCCGCCAGCTCCAACCAGAGCGGGTCCAACGACTTTGTCAAGAAGCTCTTCCTCATGCTCCAGGACGACAGCTACAAGGACGTGGTGCGGTGGACCGCCGCCGGCGACTCGTTTGTGGTGCTCAACACCAACGAGTTCACCAAGGACATCTTGCCGCGCCACTTCAAGCACAGCAACTTTGCCAGCTTTGTGCGCCAGCTCAACAAGTACGACTTCCACAAGGTCAAGGTGTCCAACGAGGAAAAGCTCCTGTACCCGTACGGCGAGGACGCGTGGGAGTTCCGGCACCCGGACTTCAAGGTGAACGACCGCGAGTCGCTCGAGAATATCAAGCGCAAGGGCCCCAGCGTGAAAAAGGCGTACGCGCCGGGCCCCAACGGCACCGAGGCCAAAGCCGCCGCCCCCTCCTGCAACCACAACTACACCCAGCTCACTAGCTCGCACAACCACATCAAGGACCAGATGGAGGCGCTCCGGGCCGACAACAAGGCCTTGCACCAGGAGCTTACCGTGCTCCAGTCCAAGTACAAGACGCTCGTGGAGAACATTGTCGCCATAAACACCACCGACGAGCGCTACCACCGGTCCTTGGGCGTGTTGGTCAGCTGCCTCTTGCAGGCGGGCATCAAGATCCCGCCGCTCGACTTCCCGGCGCCGGCGCTCATGGCGCTCCAGGCCGGTCCTGCCATCCAGGCCCCGGTTGGGCCCGTGCACGCGCTCGCGGCGCTACCACCCCATCTTCCCCAGACCAGCCCGAAGCCGGGGCCGGCCATCATCCCCGGACCCGGTGTTCCGGCGGGTGGTGCGGCGGCGCCCGGCGCCGCTCCCGGCGCGGCGGGCCCCTACATACTGCAGCACGTGCCCACGCGCCGCACGCCGCCCAACATTGACGCGCCCACGCCGGTGCAGCAGTCGCCGTACGCCAACTCGGCGTCGGGCTCGCCGGGCGCGTCTTCCATCGTGCCACAAATCACTACCACTAACTTACCCAACCCCAAGTTCCACGTGCTATTGGTGGAGGACGACAACGTCTGCATCCAGTTGTGTCGCAAGTTCCTCGTCAAGTACGGCTGCCAGGTGACGGTCGTGACCGATGGGCTAAACGCGATCTCGACGGTGGAGCACACCAAATATGACTTGGTGCTCATGGACATCGTGATGCCCAATCTCGACGGCGCCACCGCCACCAGCGTCATCCGCTCGTTCGACACCAAGACGCCCATAATAGCGATGACGGGGAACATCGAGGACAATGACTTGGTGACGTACTTGCAGAACGGCATGTCGGACATTTTGGCCAAGCCGTTCTCCAAGGACGACTTGTACTCCATTTTGTCCAAGCACTTGCTCACGGAGCAGGCCAAAGTCGATACCAACGGCCCTGGTGCCCACCTCGGCGTGGCGCCGGCCGACAAAGCCGCCTCTGGTTTGAAAGCGATACTGGAGACCGGTACCAACGGCCTTGTCGAGCCCGTGGCGAAGAAGAAAAGGCTACAGTGACCGCTGCCAGCCTTGTGTATTTTTGTGATATTAGACTATGTGTATGTACTACTACTGATTTGTATTTACTGTTTCTGTTTCTAGGCCGGCTGCTTTGTCTGCAAGGACGTGGTACGCCAAATCGGAAAATGCTGTGCCCCAGCTGGGGTCTTTGGCGGTGCTGTTTAACCTTGTGATGGTGCACGACTCAAAGTATGTCGGTACCGTGCTGTAATCGATCACGGGCTCTACGTACACGGCTTTGTTTCTTCTGTTGCGGGGTTTGGGGGCCACAAACGGCTCCTCTGTCTCCTTTTTGGCTTGTTCCGGGTGCTCTTTCTTCACCACGTGGAGTAGCACGCTCACAAGCGGGTATTTGTCAAATAGCCGGCGCTGGGTGTACCCGTCGGTGTGCGCTACCACATCGTTGCACAAGAGATACCGGGGTCGCACGCTGGCGAGCAACACGTTCATGAGCTCTATGGGCGCATGGGGGAGGAAGTAAAGCGTCCTCTGGGGGTCGTAGTCTTCGGGCGTGTCTTTATCGACTTTCACCCCCAACCGCCGCTCCAAAAGCTCGATGTCGGAGTCTGCAAAAATGGGATCGTAGAAGGACATGTTGTGCGGCTCTACCGCAAGAATATGCGCCACTACCAACACGTACGCTAGCTGGAATAGTGCGTTCTTCAGGTCACACGGTGACCCTAGCGCCAAGCATCGTATGTACACGAATTCGGTGTGTTTCACGCTGGCTTTGGTTTCCTCGTAGAGAGCTGATTGCTCCACGACCGTCTGGAACCGACGCAACTTGGAAATAGTGGCATCACTTCCGAGCAGCACCTCTTTTTTGGACATGTTCTGGTATTAAAACTCGCACACTATCCCCTGCTCCGACCTCAGCTACTTTCACCCTACGTCGCTACCAAAAGAATGCAGCATATTGGCCTCTACAGCTGTTCCACCGGAACCATCTCAATAAAGATAGTATATCCTGCACATAACTGTGTGTCCTGCACACAAGCCATCCCATCGAAAAAAAATCTCCAAACTATTACTGGTGTGAAAATTTAGCCATTCCCTTCTAGTTGGCATGTAATAGAAGCATCTATTGCTTGTGTTTTCACTCAATTTCCGTACAGCCACGCCACCAGGGTTAATCTGCCGTTGGTACAGCTCGTATTTTTTCTGCAAAATAATTCGCCGCAGAATCAGCCTTGCCCGTGCTCCTGTGTAGCCCCAGACCAAAAATAATTTTAGGTGCTATCCAGCCCCAACCATCACCAACCGTGTGTCCAGCCAACAGTAGTTCCGCGGGTGCACCAAGCAATTTTTCGGACATGAGAAAGTGTAAGATTTTTGTCGGTTCGTCCCACCCTGAATTGGGACGTTTGGTGTGCGACCGTTTGGGGGTAGAACCGGCCCCGTGCACGTTGAAGAAGTTTTCCAACGGTGAAACTTCGGTGCAAATCGGTGTTTCTATCAGAGATGAGGATGTCTACATCATCCAGTCGGGTTCGCCCGAGATCAACGACCACATAATGGAGCTCTTGATTTTGATTTCGGCCTGTCGTGGTGGTTCTGCCAACAAGATCACCGCGGTTATCCCCCAGTTTCCGTACTCCAAGCAATCCAAGATGAAAAAACACAGAGGTGCCATCACCGCCAGAATGCTTGCCAACTTGTTGGTGATGGCGGGTGCTGACCATGTGGTGTCCATGGATTTACACGCCTCGCAGATGCAGGGTTTCTTCACCAAGCCCGTGGATAACTTGTTTGGTGCTCCTACTTTGGCCAGATGGATCCGCCACAACATCCCAGACTGGGAAAATGCCGTGGTCGTGTCGAAAAACCCCGGTGGTACCAAGAGAGTCACCGCTTTGGCCGATTCTTTGAAAATCAACTTCGCCATGATCCACACCGACAGAAGAAGAACCCAGGACGGATACTCCAAGAAAAAAGCATTGAAGAAGTCTACCAGAAAGGTCGATGATGATGAAGAAGAAGATAATATTGTGTCTGAGATCCAGACTGCCAGAGTGGTGCAGGGCCACGTTGTGGACGATGACTATCAGGTCAGCAACGGCAGCTCGAAGGCTGCTGCTAACGGTAAGTCTGATGCCGTGCCGGATCACTTGGACCGTCCAGCTATCTTAGATTCCGATGTTTTAGGCGGTTCTTACGATGCTGCCAACTCGGACGATGAAGACGAACCCACCTCCATCAACCAAGAGAAGTTGATTACTTTGGTGGGTGATGTCAAGGACAAAGTCGCCATCATATTGGACGACATGATCGACAAGCCTAGCTCGTTCATTGCTGCTGCTGAGCACTTGCGCTTGAACTGTGGTGCCAAGGCTGTGTATGTTGTTGGTACTCACGGTGTTTTCAGCGATAACTGCTTGGAGAGCTTGAGTGAGAGTAAGTGTATCGATAAGATTGTGGTCACCAACACATACCCTATCGGCAGCGCCAGAATCGATGCACACAAGGAGAAGCTTACTGTGATAGATGTTTCGCCTATCTTTGCTGAGTGTATCAGAAGAGATCACTTTGGTGAGTCGATCTCGGTGTTATTTGACTCGTTGGCTGCCATCGAATGATAAAAGTGTCTACCTTACTAATATTTATCTAGTTACAGCATTTGAGAATGAATTTTATTTTACGTTAAAGGTTGCCTGCGGGTATGCCTGTGTAGAAAACCAACGATGCAACCATCTGGGTTGCAGGACAGAATTCCCTGGCACTAGCTGGGATCAATAATTTCTTGGACTAACGGAGCGTTGGAATAATAGTAGATTGCTTTCCTCTTGTATTTTGGGAAATAGTATCACTTCACAAAATAGCAGAACGAATTTGGTTCGTCGAAAGCGCACATGTGTGACTTACTTAATATACATGATCACAGAAATCACATGAATAGTGAATGTGTTCAGAGACTGTAGTACGTGCTCATGTTAATCTGGTGTTCGCATCAATCTTTTCGCAGCCATAAGTTAACAACTGACCATTACCATCACAGGTGCATTATTATGAGTCTATTAAATGATTGAATTATATTTGTAATTTGTACCCAAAGTGCCGTATTATCAAATAGTAGGCCTGTTACAAACAGGTTAGCTCCATCTGGAGCTGGCATGGGTATCCTCCGCCCACGTTCGTATGATATTCGTCACGTGACTTTGATTGCGACCATCGCTGAAAATTGACTCGTTTCATATCAATTCACTCCGCATTAGCTGAAGAGTCAGAATACACACCCAGATGTCGAATCAGGAATCTCTTGCGGTGAATCTCCAGAATATCGGCGAGTCTTTGGATGAAGCGTTGCATCTGGAGTCAGCAAATCTGTCCAATTCGTCCAAACTGATGCCCCCACCACCATCGCCTTTATCGCTCAACGATGACAAGAACGCCATCAGCTCTGTTGGTAGTGGTAGAAAGTCAGTATCTTCTCCTGCTACCGAGAGAGCTATTGCTTCTATTGCGCCAATGCTTGAGGCTTTTGCTCCAAAAACCTCGGCGGAGGATTCAGCTGTCCCCACTTCAAGTTTCAACTCCAGCTCTTCTTCCCCACTGCACTCCCACACGGGTAACGATAATGAAGTTGCTGTTGATCTGAGACCAATGTCAAAGAATGGTTCTATTAGTGAACTGAGTGCAGATGACTTTTTGCGCAAAACCATGTCAAATTCGTCTTCTGCTTCCAGAAAACTGATTTCTGTGCATAAGGAACCAGCAGGCCCTCAGTTGCCCAAAATTGGTAAAATTGGGGTGTGTGCTATGGACGCGAAGGTCATGTCTAAGCCATGCAGAAAGATTTTGAATCGCTTGATAGAAAACGGCGAATTCGAAACCATTATTTTCGGTGATAAGGTCATTTTGGATGAGGCCATCGAGAACTGGCCCACATGTGACTTTTTGATCAGTTTCTTTTCAACTGGCTTCCCTTTGGACAAGGCCATCTCCTACGTGAACTATAGAAAGCCATATATTATCAATGATTTGGTGTTGCAGAAGGCATTGTGGGATCGTAGATTAGTGCTTAATATCTTGGATTACGCTAACGTGCCCACACCAGAGAGATTGGAGATATCACGTGATGGTGGTCCCCACTTGGATCAGCATCTTTGGGATAAACTCAGAGAAATAGGAATGACCCAGCAGCAGTTAGAGGAGTTGACGAACCAGAATGAGCCTGATTGGGAAATGGTCGATGAAGACACGCTTCGTGTTGGTAATAAGACACTTACTAAACCATTCGTAGAAAAGCCTGTGGATGGTGAAGATCACAACGTGTATATTTACTATCCAAAATCCACTGGTGGAGGTGGCAGACGTTTGTTTAGAAAGATTGGGAATAAGTCATCTGAGTTTGATCCCGAGTTGCTGTCGCCAAGAATCGATGGTTCTTTTGTATATGAAAAGTTCATGGATACAGACAATTTTGAGGATGTGAAAGCATATACTGTTGGATCCAATTTCTGCCATGCTGAAACTCGTAAATCACCCGTTGTGGATGGTATCGTGCGTAGAAATACGCAGGGGAAAGAGATCAGATACATTACTGCGTTGAGTGAACAGGAGACGCTTATGGCTCAGAACGTGAGTAAAATTTTCAAGCAAACTATTTGTGGTTTTGATTTGCTTAGGGTGAATGGCCAGTCATTTGTAATTGACGTCAATGGTTTTTCGTTTGTGAAAGATAACAATGAGTATTATGATTCGTGTTCTAGCATACTCCGTGAACTCTTTTTAGAAGCCAAGAAACTGAGAGATTTGTTAAAGGAAAAGATACCACAAATGACTAAACTTCTCAATAAGAGTCAGTTTGAAGAAAAGGAGCAGAAATGGGTATTTAAGGGTATGGTTTCAGTTATCAGACATGCAGATAGAACACCTAAGCAGAAGTTCAAGTATTCTTTTCGTTCTCCATTGTTCATTTCCTTACTTAAGGGTCACACTGAAGAAGTCATTATTCGTGCTGTTCCTGACTTGCAAGTAGTTCTCGAAACTGTCAAAATTGCAGAGGAAAAGCAGTTGGAAGACTTGAAGAAGCTTAAGCAACTCAGAATTGCACTCGAGAAAAAAATGAACTTCCCAGGAACCAAGATCCAATTGAAGCCTTCCTTGTCTTCTGCTGATGTTGTTGAGAAAGTGCAGTTGATTCTTAAATGGGGAGGTGAACCTACTCATTCGGCTAAACATCAGGCCACTGATGTGGGTGAACAACTCAGACAGTATATTAAATTGCTTAACAGAGATGCTTTGAAGGATGTTAAAGTATACACTTCTTCAGAACGTAGAGTGATAGCATCTGCTCACATGTCTACTACTGCTTTATTGGCCCTTGACAAGGAACATGAATCTCTTCCTGAAGATTTCCTTATTGTTAGAAAGGATTTGTTAGATGATTCCAATGCTGCTAAAGACCTTATGGATAAGGTGAAGAAGAAGCTTAAACCACTTCTTCGTCAAGGTGCAGAAGCTCCACCGCAGTTCACTTGGCCACCAAAAATGCCAGAACCATTTGTGGTCATTAAGCGTGTCTGTGAACTTATGAACTTCCACCATAAAATCATGGAATATAACTTCAAGCACAAGAATGTCGAAGAGTTCCAGACAAATTGGTGTTGTGGAGAGGATCCTGTGCTTTTCAAAGAGAGGTGGGACAAACTTTTCCAAGAGTTTATTAATGTCGAAAAGACGCATCCTTCTAAGATTTCAGAGTTGTACGACACCATGAAATACGATGCTTTACATAACAGACATTTCTTAGAAAAAGTATTTTCATATGATCCAAACGATGAAGAGCTTATAAACACGTTGAGAGCAACTTGTGGTGACACCATCAACTCATCTGGCTTAGTCAGTGAGTATCCTATTAACATTTTAGCTATGAACAATTTCCGGATCCCTGATTCAGCAGCACTCAATGGATCTGTTAGTCCTCCAAATCCTGATTCTGGTCCCAACTCAAGTACTAATTTGGCTAATGCAACACTTTCATCTACTCCGGCTTCTGCCGGTTCATTAGGTTGGGTTTTGAAGGGTTCTGGCCAAGACTCGAAAGAGCTGAAAACCGGTAACGAAAACCCATTCGACGATCCTACTTTTGCCCGTTTGCGTGAATTATACCGTCTTTCCAAGGTATTGTTTGATTTCATCTGTCCTCAAGAATATGGTATTAAAGATGATGAAAAGCTTGATATTGGTCTTTTAACATCCTTACCTCTTGCAAGACAGATTTTGAGCGATATTCAGGATATGAAGAAACACGACACTGCTGCTGTAGTCAACTACTTCACCAAAGAATCTCACATATACACATTGCTTAACATCATTTATGGTTCTCAGATTCCTATGAAGATTGCCCGCAACGCTCTTCCTGAGCTTGACTATTTATCTCAGATTGTTTTTGAATTGTATGAAGCTGGTGATCCAAGTTCACCTACTGGAAAGAAACATTCTATACGGTTTTCTCTTTCGCCAGGTTGTCATACTCAGGATCCTTTGGATGTCCAATTAGATGATGATCATTATATTGGCTGCATTCCTCGCATCAGCTTGACAAGACATCTTGACATGGATTTGGTCACACAGAGATTGAAATCAAGATTCTCAAGAGTCTCTTTGCCCAAAAAATTCACTGCTGTTAATATCTCCAGTCCACTCACAACCGGATTGTAGACAGTATTTAGAGTGATAGATTCCTTATATTTATAATGTACAATTAGAATTAAATGTTATGTGCTACAACAAGTTATCGAAGATATAATAGAATAAATAATCTATATTAGTGTATTAACTCTCTTTACTATAAACAAACTGTGTGGTAGGAGTTCCCAACTGCAGATAGTACCACGTACCTGCGAGATGGTTGTAACCCGCCCAGCTCTAAAATTGATATTAAATATAAAAAAGGAAGCATTGAAGCAACAAATAAGTGTAACAAATGAAAATGAAAACTTTCGTCCCAACTACCAAGAATAATAAAAGTGTATAAAAATCATGCCGTTAGTTTAATGATTAAATCAGAAAGAGTGAAGTTCTCTAAGCAGATTCGTAGTATTCCCACTTATCAAGGATTTCTTTGATCTTATCAGACTTGGTAAGCTCGTAGACTTCTTGGAAGTATTCCTTTGTGATCTCGAATGGCTTGGCAGTCAAGTTAGGAATGTACTTACCAATCAAATCATCTGGCTTAACAGATGACTTTGGAATCTTCTTACATAAGAATCTCTTGAATGGCTTAACACCAGACATCAAGTAAGAAGAGTGGAAAGGAACTGAAATACCCTTCAATGGGATAACAGCAAAACCTCTTTGTAAGTCAATTGGTTGTGGTTTAGCGACAGATTGAGCAGAAACCTCAGAGATGATTTCGTTCAAGTGCTCCTTGACTTCTTCAATAGTCAAGGTTTGTTGCAACTTAACAATATCAATCTTGTTCAACTTGATGACATTCAAGACGTTAGTCAAGGTATCTAAGGCTCTCAAGTCACCAGCAGCAACGTATTGCTGGTTTTCGACGTTGTAGTTGACAATTTCTAATAACCATTGGGTCTTAACAGAAACTTCGTCAACAACAAATCTCAAAGCAGCATCGTCGAAAGTAGGGCTGACTCTGCTTGGGTTAACAGCAACCATACCATAGTTGGATCTACCTAAGGAGTCTCTTGGAACAGCCACTTGCATGGTCATACCTCTGTAGAAAACAACATCGACCAAAGATTCAATAGGCATAACATTGGCCAATGAGGATAATGCAGAATATTCACCCAATGAATGACCAGCAAACATGATGTCAGAAGGAATCAAACCCTTAGACTTGATATCTTCATAGGCAGCCTTTTCCATCAAAGTCAAAGCTGGTTGAGTGAATTGGGTGGCAGATAACAAACCGGTTGGAGAAACAAAGGTGTAAGAAGTGGTGGAGTCGTCAATGTCCTTAAAGATCTTTTCCGACTTGATGTCACCATCTTCACCAATGGTTTCGAACATCATACCAATGTAGTTGTCTCTGATCAATCTACCCTTAGCACCACCGAAATGAATGGTCAATTCGTTAGGGTTGTTTTGAACAATGTCCAAGATGGAGAAACCGTAGTTTTCAACGAAATGACGGTCAGCTCTGTCCCAAACGTCACGAGCAACTTCAGAAGTCTTGTACAAGTCCATACCCATACCTTGCTCTTGAGAACCTTGACCAGTGAACACGTAAGTAGTGATTGGTTGGTCAATTTCAGCTTCACCAATCAAGACTGGAGTGTCACTTTCAACATTCTTGGTTTCAACCTTAATGATCTTACGACCGTTAATCATACCAATGTGTTCTAAAGTGGTTTGCAAAGTGTCGTTAGGCAAAACCATACCAACAAAGTTACATCTGAATGCTCTGACTCTGGAAGCAACGTTGTTAGCAGCCCATTCTTCAACCAAGGATCTGATCGAAGCAGAAGAGTACATACCGTGAGTGATTGTACCTGGCAACTTGGCATAAGATGCGAAAACTCTGGAAACGTGGATAGGGTTGTAATCACCGGAAACTCTAGCATAAGGCTCGTTAGTACCTGGAGCCTTGGAAGTCAATTCTTCACCAGAAGAAATAGGAATGACATTTTCAAACTTAACAGCTTCTTCAATAGTCTTACCGTTTCTGGTCAAGTAGTCGGTGACTGGGTTACCATAGGACTTACCTGCCTCGTAATCAACAGTACCAACTTGAATAACTTCCTTGGTAGGCAATTCTAAGAAAACTTGGCCGGTAGTAGTAATAGAGGAGTAGACATCGGCAGATTTGAACTTGTAAGTAGATTCGCATCTGAAAGTTAACACTTGGTTCAACAACTCAATGTCCTTTTCCAAGTGGAACCATTCCTTGGATCTCAAAATAGCAACATCCTTGGCACCCTTGAAAGAAACTTGAACTGGGGCTTCAGTAACTTTTTGGAAGGTGTTTTCGTAGTCCTCATATTCACCACGGTACAAGAATTGGGAGGTGACTTCCATAACTGGCTTAGCATCTCTGTAGATGGTACCAACAACTTCAACCATCTTACCAGATGGTTGGTTCAAAACAGCCTTGATGTCAGCCTTGGAGTACACAACATCATCCTTCTTCAATGGAGCAGCGCCAGGAATCATTCTGTAACCGTTGGATAAGTGGACCAATTTAAGCAAGTCACCATCAACCGTCTTAGGGAAAATGGACTTGATAATAGCTCTCCAACCAATAACAATGGCGAAATCCATTGGGGCAAGGGTGACCTTACCTGGTCTTGGAACAAAAGCTTCACACTTGTTACCAATGGCGTGGGTGAATTCAGAAATGTCAGCACCAGTAATGGTGATTTCTTCACCAACAATGGCTTCTTCAACATTGATATCCAAGTCGTATGGGATAGAAGCACCGAACCATAACTTCCAGTAGAATTCCTTAATTCTGTCATTTCTACCTTCCATGACTTCTAAGATAGGAGCGAAACCATCAGCTGGGTTGTAAGTGTACAAGAATGGCAACTTGACTGGGTTAGAGTCGGCAGTTCTGTGTTCAATCAAAGACAATTGAATGGTGTCCTTCTTGACCAACTCAATTTCAACAACTGGCTTTAATTCACCTTTGACTTGTTCAGAAACAGTCAACTTAGTGTTAGCAGACACAGTTGTGTTAGTAATCTCAACGATGGCATTAACACTTGGAGCCAAGATATCACGAACAGAGTTGGAAACATGGTTGGAACCTTGCACAATTCTGTCGCTGGAAATGAAAGCTTGTAACCAAGTCAATTTGTCACCAGCCAATAATTGTAACCAAGCGTCCTTTTCAGGTAAAGAAGCACCCTTGATTTGGTAAACGTACTTGTCAGCAGTCTTGGTGACCTTGACTTCAGGTAACTCGGCAGCCTCAACAGCAGCCTTACCACCAAAGTACTCAACAGTTGGAATCTTGGAAGAATCATTGTCGTACTCATCCTTGATCAACTTGGCAATGTGACCTTCGTGGATGGAGTCCAAAATGTCACCAATTGGTTCATTGACAGTGTTGGTGAACTGAGCAGCGACTGGACCGTGCAAGATACAGGTTCTTTGCACATCTTCACCGAAAACAGCTTCCAAGTCTTCAGACTGCCATAAGGAATCCTTCTTGAAGAAGAATTCGAATCTCTCGTCCAAAACTGGAACGAAAGGAGCTGGCTTCTGGGTAGGTCTGGAAGCACACATTAAGAAGTAGTCGGCATCTTCTTGTGAGATCAATTGGTCCTTGGCCAATGGGAAGTTGTCAAAGAACTTGTCAGTGAAGTCTTGAGGGTTGGAAGCCAATTGGTTGAAGTTTTGGATGAGGGAAATAGTACCGGACTTGGAGGTAAATCTCTCTTCAACTCTTCTCAAGTAATCACCGTAGAAGTTTCTCAATGAGACATCAATCCATCTGGCAGACTTGTTGACGTACATCAACTCAATCAATCTGTTGGCAACTTCTTGGTAGGTCATGTCTTGTAAGTCACAAACACCGCTGGTGTTCTTACCGAACCATGGCTTCTGGAAATCCTTGTTCAATTTTTCAATGATGTAGTCCTTCTTCTTGTTCAAGGCCTCAATAAGCTTGTTCTTTGGCAAGTTGAAGATGGTGTCGTCCAATTCTTTCCACAACATAACACCTCTGGTGGCAATCTTGTGGATTGGTTCACCCATTTCGGATCTGACGGTGATGATACCACCAGTTGGCTTCTTGTAGGTTTGCTCCCACTTTTCGTCCGAAACACCGGAACACTTCGAAATCAACTTCTTGGCGTCCAAAGAGGTTTGTGCTTCCTTGGCGGTCATGACTCTGGAGCCAAACAAGATACCGTCAAATGGCATTGGTGGGTAGTTGAACTTCTTGGCCCACGAACCAGACAAGTATGGGTAGGTGTCTTCATCGGAACCGAAACCAGAACCAGCAACCAAGATGATGTTGGAGCATCTTCTGATCTTGGAGTACATCTGCAAGATAGGCTGGTGGAAGTCTTCGAAAGAGTGGTGACCACCACCTCTACCACCAGTCCACTGCAAAACGATTGGGAAGTTAGGGTGAGCCTTGGCGATGGTGATACATTGGCTGATAGCGTCGATGGAACCTGGCTTCAAGCCCAAGTGGGTCAAACCTAATTCCTCAATGTACTCAGTGGCAACTTCAATGGATGGGACACCGGCACCGATGGTCAAGGATTGGATAGGGTAACCTCTTTCTCTCAACTCCTTGATCAAAGGAATACCCCATTGCAACATTCTTGGGTTAACGTAAATCAAGTTAATACCTAAACCGAAACCAGGCTTGATGGTGTTCATCACCTGTTTGATGGCGGCTTCCATACCACCGGCGTGGAAGTAACCACCACCGGCCAATTCAATGTGGTAACCGGCGTTGATGGTGGCAGCCACGATCTCTGGGTTAACAGTGGTAGGAGTCATACCAGGGACCATCAATGGAGCTCTACCCAATAATTGGGAGAACTTGGTGTTAACATAGACCTTACCGTCACCCTTGGTCTTGACCAAAGTAGGCTTGAACTCGTTCAACCAGTTTGGAGCCCATTTGATGGACTTGGAAGACGAGGCAGTGAACAACTCGTGCTTGAAGCCGTATTCGTCATCGATGGGGTTGGAGTCCAAAGCACCGGCGATGATAATTCTGGCACCAGTACCTTCCTTGTTTCTGTGGGTCAAAATACCCAAACCAGACACACCACCAGGACCAAAGTCGATGATGTGGGTGGAGTTTAATTGGGTGGCCAACTCCCAGTTGACTCTCAACTCGGTGATACACAACACCACTCTCTCGATGACAGACTGCTTGGAGTCATCGAATGACTGGAAGTTTTCACCGTTGAAGGTGTCAAACACGGGGATCTTGATGTCGGCCTTAGGGAAGGCGATGTTTTCCGACTCAATGTCGTTGAAAATCAAGCCAGAGGCATCGTCCAAGAGATGCGAGTGGAATGGCGAGAAGATGGGTAAGAAACGGTTGGAGAACTTCAACTTTCTCTCGCTGAAGGGGATTCTGGACTGGTCCAAGCCGTTAGGAGCCTTTTTGTTTCTCATGGCCAAGTTCAAACCGTAAAGCGATTCGGGAGGACCACTGACGACCAAGTTTCTGGCCCCGTTGATCAAACTGATGGCAATGTGTTTTTCTTGAGGCAAGTGCTTGTTGGTCTGGCTGATGAACTTCTCCACCTGGTCGATGGACAAGTCTCTGATCGATAACATGGGCGATGGTCTGCCTTCGCCGTTGTTCAACGAGTCCTGCAACATGGTGGGGGGCAAGGTGGTTCTTGGGTAGGTGAGCAAGCATCTGGAACCGATGAAAAACAAAAGCGAGATGGCCTTCAAGGAGTTCTCCAAGAAGGAGTCCCACGAGTCGGACGAGGCAATGGCCACGGCGGTGACCAAACCCTGCGAGTGACCGGTGGTACCACCGTTGGCCAAGTAGTCCCTGAACTCACCGGGGGTCAAACCCAACACCTTACAGGTGACGGCGTAGTGACACAACTGAATGATACAGATCACGGGACAACTGACAGGAACCGATAACAAGTAGTCCTGGTCGGGAGTCAAGTCGCGGTTGGACAACCACTTCAACAAGTCAAAGCCCTGGGTGTACAACTTGTCGAACGCAGCGTCCTTCTTGACCAACTGGTTCAACTTGTTGCTGATGGGCAAGATCAAGTCGTCGTGGATCAAGCCCTTGTACAAGCTGTGGAGGTCTCTCAACTCCTCAAAGTAGTCGTCGGTGTTACCCTGGCCACCGAAAATGGCCACCAACTTGGCGTCGCCCTTGGCGGAGTGGTATAATAAGTTGGACTCGATCTTGCTGGTGGCGGTGTTGGAGTTTATCAACGCGTTGTAGTAGTTTTTGATGATGTTGTCCTTGATCTTGGTGGCGGTGGTCTGGTTGTTCTCATCGTTGAGCAACTGCACGGCAAACGAGTGGATGTTCTCGTTGTTGGACTTCAAGAAACGCGAGTTGAAGTCCTGCAACGACAACTTCAAGATCTGGTCGAATTGGCCCGGCTTGGAGGGGTTGACCAACGAGGCAATGTAGCCCAAGAACGTGGCGTATAACTCGGCGGGCGAGGCTGGCTCGTCGTCGCCGGCAAAACCCTCGGTGGGGGTGGGCAACGTCTTGACGAACTGCTCCTTCAACTGCGAGTAGTTGAAGAAAAGCTCGTTGGGCACCAAGAAGGTGTGCTCGATGGAACCGTGGTTCAACGAGAAGGGACGGTGGGAAGAAGTGGTGGTAGCCATGGCCGAATCGGGCGCAAAAAACAGCAGCAGATAGATATCAACAGGGAGGGGGTAGGCAGCGAAAACGGCGCGAAATACTGGTGTGGTACGTGTTTCTGGCCGGGATGTGCTTCAAAGACAGTGGTGCAATGGGTGTGAAAATCGGACTTTGGCGTGGTACAAGTACGGACTTTCTTTCACGGGGACACTCACTTTCGGGGGGGAACAAGCAGCGGAACGGCTCGTGCTATCAAATCTGGGGTTGCTGGAATAACAATTGACCCTTGCTAGCCAGGAAAAACGAAGAAGAGAGGTGGTGCAAAAGGCATTTATAAATGAAAAGGATTTGGTGGTGCAGGCCTCAAAAAAAAAACGAAAAAGTTGGTTATGGCCTGTGTGCAGGACGCCAATTTTGATGGGTAAAGTGTGTGCACCAGTTTGGGTTTGCGAATACGAGACGGGTGGTCCGTCCTGGGCCCAAGCCGTGGCTGGTGTGCTGCAACCGTGGTGCTGCGACTGGGGACGGTATTGCGGCCCGCGGCTCCGGGGTCTGGACCGTGTCTGCGTTGTTTTGCGGTCCGGATGTGGGTGTCTACGTGTTCTACAGGGCGCCGGCACCGCGACCGTTTTGCTGTGTCGCAGGCTGAACCGTGTCGCTGATTTGCAACAATTGGGCCTGTTCTGGTTAACTATGGCATTGTTCACCGAATCACTATACACCGGTTTGTAAGGCTGGAATTGTGTTCCTGCACACAGCCGCCATGCCAACAAATTGAGAAATGTTGGGAGGTTGGCCATTGCGCCGTGTGCAGGACGTCACGTGCGTGCGGTCACGTGCATCAGCCATACCGTCCTGCTGGGGCGGTGGGCCCGGTGCTCGGTTTCTGGCCCAGTGGGCTGGGCGCTATCTCCGGTGTTTGGCTGTCCTGTCTGCTACGCAGGGCATGGGGCATTGTTTACGGTCATGCAGCTTTTGTTGTGTTCCGTTCTGCCATGCATCTAACTCGTATTTCTACAACAAATTACGTCTACCCACCTATGTACACAAGGTGCCGCAATGGACACTATCTCCGAAGCCGTGCTGTCGCGTCTGGCTGCTGACGGCTCCGGCGCCATCATCGATTACTAATGCCACTCATTTCTTGGGTGCTGGCAAGCCCAACGTTGAGTTGACCTGTTTGGGAAACTCCCGAACGATAATGTCGCATTTGACCTCTTTACACAAATCCTTTTTGTTGTAGTAGGGCACCTTCTGGAGCAAGTCTAACCCGCTCGACCTCTCTAGTGCTTCCACTGGCACCTGGAATATTGCCAATGACAAGTCGTTGCTGATCTTTTCGTTGGGTAAAACAAATGCTCCAACACTTATCTTATCGTCGCCGGTGTTTTCACCCACGATCAACTTGAAGAAGTGCGTGGGCACCGCCACGTTGGGAGGCGAGCCGATCACCTCATAGCTGATTCGGTACTTGCCATCCTCGCCCTTTTTGGGCAAGTACAAAGGTCCCGTCATGATTCTGACACTGTCGTATTTCTCGGTCAATCGTCTTCCAAAGTCCTCGAAATGGGCCCAGTAGTCGCGGTTGAATCCTTCTCCAACCTGTGGCGACATGTTGCTCAAATAAAAGGTTTCGTCCATCGCTTCCTGGTTGAATTTGGCGTTGGCGGCCGGCGCGTTGTGTCCTCTGTCGTATCCGCTTCTGAAGAAATCACGCAATCTGTTTCTGAACTTCAATGGAATCGCCTCGTCTTCCTTGAATACCGAGTTCTTTCTATCCACACCCAGTCCTCTTTTCACTGAGTCCTTGGTGATGTGCTCCACCACCCAGTATGGGTTTCTGGTGGCTCTATCGTAGCAGCTAACAAATTCCTGGCGCGTTTCCAAGTCGTGGATGGGGCCCGGGAACCCGTACTTGAAGAAATCCTGGGGCCTGATGAGACTGGAGTCAAATTGGTTGGCTACCTTTTTGTTTCCTGAGTTGTCTTTACCAGCTGGTAGATTGGTGGTAGGCGGCTCAATGACAGCTGCTGCGCCGGAATTTCCCGATGACCTGCCCCAGAAGTAGGACGCAATACCCACGGTACTTATACCGAGCGTGTTGATCATGAATTTACTCATAGTTTATTGGTAGCTCTTGCGGTTAATGGGTAAGCTGTGAAAACTCTCCAGGCTGATCTGATTTTTTTCTGAGCCATCACTTTTTTTGTTTAGCTGCTAATGGGTCTCATATATACAGAAATGTAGTGATCGGGTCTATGAAATAGGTAGCGCTCTGATGGTGGTACTAGGGTCATTATACTTCAGAATTGCCTACGGTCTGTCATCGCATAGACAATTTGGAAAACCGGAATATCGAATTGACAAAGTTTTTTGGCATTTACCCTGTTTTCGCAGCATTTCTACCATAACACATTGCAACAGTTGGGGGTTACAGTTTATAGTGACTAAGCATTAGTTACCACGCTCAGTAAACTATTAGCGAACTGCTTTTTCCGTAATCCTTACAACTTTGACTGGGCTCTCAACAGAGCAAGTTTAACCCGCCACTGAACACCATACCTTCCCAGCACCGCTAGACACTCATAACAAGACAACTCCCCTACACCCGCAAGTTAAACTACCAGTTGATACCATATGACTGGTCTATTTATAGTGTCTAGTGCCTGCCATATAACGCTGTGGATCAGATATGGAATACTACTGTGTTTCAGTTGTTAGAATTGTAACACAATAGTACCTAAAACACTCCCATCAAACCTTAATTTGGATTCTACAAACTGACTCCCACCACACACAGATCTATTCAGCACGCCATGATTTGAAGAATCACAGCAGTAAATCGAAAGCGGTATTCGTATGAATTTAGCCATTGGCCTAAGCATTTTTCATCATCAAAGCAGCACGCTCTCTCAGTAATACAGCCGTTTATCTGCCATCGCAATTGTACCCAGAGGTCGCTCTATGTTACACATTCAGTACACCTAATAGCGTGTGTACATATATTACAATACTCCGCTCGCGTACATAGGCATATTAATTTGTCAAAGTTTCTCCTCCACATTTATGCTCTTATCGAATTGCCATTTCAAACAACTGGTTTAAAGTTAGGAGCCGTTGATCACCGAAAGAAACCCAAAGAGAAACGTTCGGTTTGTAGCCACCACCTGGTGCAATTCCACCACTGGCTGTTGGTGACTAAGCGACTGCACACTGGAAACGACAAACTAAGTCTCCCAACAAGCAAGGAGGAGAACCAAGGCTAGACTGATCTTGGAAATGTAAAGGAGGATGCGATACTTTACATGTTCTAATCAAAAATAGATTCTAATTAAGCAACTACAACAACTTCCAATATCACTAATGCTAGCACAATAGCAGGTGAAAATGTGGGAAGTTGACAATGATATCTAAAATTACTGAACACACTATTGTGCTCTTGAATTCTCGAGCTTAGAACAATGCTAGAGAGGAGATTATCATGAGGCTCCATTAGAGCCTCACCGTGAGTCCTTGCCACGTCCTAGCAATCACTCGAAATATTATTTACAAGCCTTCGGTACCTGGCACACACGGCACCATTATAAGGACACAAGTATGGGTTAAGCATACTGCTTTAGCATACTAGTGAAGGGTATCAAATTGCGCAATCCATAAGTCACCTCGGAAATTTACCGTGAGGTTACGCCAAGAAATTTTGATGCATTATCTTTTAGCGGATTTGATATGCACTAATCAGGTCGGCTGCTAAATTTGGCACCTAAACTGAAGAATTCATCGGTTGGGATTTACTTCAACTGTATTTAGAACTGGTTATGTTTGAACTTTTCCATCAATTGGATATGTAATTCAGAAACTTTAATTGCTGAATTTGCTGAAGGTTGTATGAATGAAGGTGAAATTGAATCCAGTCCGCCCGTCGAAAGCATGCAGAGGTCAAGTATATAAAAGACGGGAAATTCCCTTCGTCTCTCGAACTCATTTTCTCCAACTTCACTAGCAATTGCTAATAAAACAAAACTAGAAAATCCTAGCGATGGTTTCCTTCATTACTTTTACTAAACAAGTATTCCTTTCCCTCACCTTTGCCTTATTAGTCCAAGGGTTGGCTATTCCTCAAGATGCCACTGATTCAAACACTGTTTCCAAGAGAGGCGATGGTTTCTTCAAGTTAAACGTCAATGTTGTTAAGGGTGATGATGCTAACTTGGTAAACGTTACCACCACTACCGAGCCACATATCTTGATTGGTGGCGAACCAGGAAGTTTACAAAAGAGAGTTGAAGATGTTTCAGCAACTTTGATTAACAGAAACACCTATTATACCGCTCAGTTAGGTATTGGATCCAACAAACAACCAGTCGAAGTTACTGTTGATACTGGTAGTTCTGACTTGTGGGTGGTCGCCACCGGCGCTAGTTGCAACCAGCCTAAAAATGGCCAAGGGTCCGACTACTGTTATGCTTATGGTGTCTTTGATAAATCCACTTCGTCTTCTTTCAAAGATCTTGGTACTTCTTTTGGAGTTCAATATGTGGACCAAACTGGCTCAACAGGTACTTGGAGTTCTGATGATATCACAGTTACTTCTGCTGGTATTACTGTCAAATCTTTGAATTTTGGTCTAGTCTCCCTGACTACTTCTGCTATTGGTGTCTTTGGTATCTCTTTGCCAGGGGATGAAAGCACTCAATCCGAATATCCAAACTTCCCACAATTGTTGAAGTCGCAAGGTTTCATCTCTAAGGTTGCGTACTCTTTGTACTTGGCAGAACCTTCTTCCTCAACAGGTACAATTCTTTTCGGAGGTATTGACAAGGCAAAATACACTGGAAGTTTAATCAAAGTCCCAGTCCAGAGTCAAAGTGCTCTCCAGGTTAATTTAGATTCCATTACTGTTGATGGTTCTACCACTCAATCTGGTGCTCAGGTAGTCTTAGATTCAGGCACTACCATCAGTTACTTGCCTGACGACCAGGTTGATGCTATCGGTGCTGCTTTCGGTGGTACTGCAAACCCAAATGTCGGTTACATCATCTCCTGTGACCAACCTTCTGACAAATACGTCACTTATAATTTTGACAACAATGCTAGCATCAATGTTCCTTACTCAGATTTGACCCTTTCATTGTACTACACTGATGGTAGCAAAGCTGATGAATGTGGTTTGGCTATCTTCAGTAACACCCAATCTCAAGGCTACAATCTTTTGGGTGACAACTTTTTAAGAAGTGCTTATGTTGCTTACGACCTTGATGATGCAACTATTGGTCTCGCTCAAGTCAAATACACTTCCAGCGAGAACATTGTCTCCTTTTAAGGAGAGTCTCACAACTTTCGTTACTTCACAACTTTTCTTGTCTGGCACGGAGTGAAAAGTTTGATTTTAACCAAAAACATAAAATGCTTGTTTCTTTCTGATCTATTTAGAAATCATTAAAATAAAAAATTGTTCGCTTGTTTTAGACATGTTACTTTTTATTTCGGTTAATTACAGATCCCTCTAATGCAACTATTCATTTTTCTTCTCCTTTTCCCGTTCTTGCTTCTGTTTTCTTTCCTTTTTAAGATCGGACATCAACTTCAAACAGCCAATGATGATTATCGAGCCGACTGGGCCAAGTAAAGGAAGAAATACGGCCAATCTATGTTCGCTCGGAAAATATGCCTGCTGCACCATTTCCTTCTCAAAGAACGCATTGTCAGAGTTCCGCAAAGATAGGGATGATAACGTCACAGACTGCAAATAATCTTGCTTACTGTTCAACGCTTGCACTGCATCGGCTAGGTACTCTAAACTCTTCAAAACATATTCCTCTGTAAGCTTAGGAATCGAGATCTCTGACAACGAATCTGTCACTTTTATAAGTGAACCAAGATTTTCAAGCGACTGCTTCAAGTTCTTGTATGCTGTGACTCTCAGAAGCGAATCTATTCTGATAGAAGGAGACTTAGGGGAGTTAACAAACCCCAACAACTGAAAAAACTGAGACGTGAATACCTCCATCACCGGTTGGAGCTCCTCTTTTGTGATGGTGACTTTTGCACTTTCTATCAATGGCAAATCCTTATTGAATATGTGAACTCCTCCCCATTGCGGCACCAAAAATGCGTTATTCTTGGACCCTTCAATCTTCCAGTGCTTGTTTTCATAGTTAAGCGCAGGGAAGAAAACGACGAAGTTGATGGTAGGATTGATGTCGTGGGTGACCAAATTCCAATCCCCGAAGTTGATGAATGTCGTCAAATCTGCCTGGCTCAACACATAGGCGTTTTCGCCCTCGTTGAACTGAACATCCTTCGAAAGCTGCGAGTAGTACTGCACCTGTGAGGCCACCGAGAAGTTGGCGAAATGGGCCAATTTGGCAAACAAGGGCGCAAATTGCTCTGTGGCTTGTTCGATTTGCCAGTCGATTTCCACGCCATTCTCCACCATAAGAGAGAAAACGACATTGTAGTTGGGCGAATACGGCAAAGCCACGCTGACGTGGTTATCGCCAGGGCCATCAGAGTTGTCTATTCTCAAGAACTGCTGTATTTCTTCTTTAAACACCTCATTGAGCAAGATGGTGGCCAAGAAATCACTTACTTTCTCGTTTTTGATGGTGTTGCCGGTAATGTGTAACGTGACTTCCTTGCCAAAAGGCGAAATGTAGTACGACTCAATGGACACAGGCGCATCGGGCTGGTATTCGACTGTCACCACAAGGTCTCTTGTTGGATCACGCTCGGCATTCACGTGCAAGTTGATACCCCAGAAGTTCTGCAATTGGGGGTAAACGGACGCGAGCTTGGCGTTGATGACGGCCTGGCTGTCCTGGACAAGATATGCCAACTCAGACGACACATTCACGTAGACCGGCACGTTAAAGTGAATGTCGTGTTGCAATGTCTGCGACAAGTGCTCGATGTCGTGGGTGGGCAATTCCGCCCGAAATATGGTGGTAGTGGCCCAGAACAAAGGGTAGCCGAGACCGGCCACAGTGAGTGCTATCACTAGCACAATCCACCGTCTTGTGCGGCGCACACTGGAATTTTCAGACATGGGTGTTCTGAGTGTATCTCCCACTGTCTAATGGACAGGCTGAATTTGTCTTACGTGTTGGTGATGTCGCAAAAAGTCGTTTCTGAAAAATTGCCATATCACTGCTACTAGACTACTTTTGCTCGCAGAGCTTAACCGAAGCCAATTCTTACCAGCATGTTCCGCAAAGTGCCCCAGACCAAGCCGGCGGCAAATATCAAGAGCTCCGAGAGGAGGAGGCTTTTGGACGCCATCTGCGACACGTACGGTCTAGTCAAGGACGCGCTACCAAAGGAAGAGCTCCAGAAAATTCTTCCCCAGACTACCAAATTGGCCAGTTTTGAGAGTCCCCAGGGCTTCCGCGGCAGTTTATACTTTGATGAGCAGAGTATACCGACCTGGTTTGAGACCAGAGACTCCGGCTTGTTCCCCACGTTGTTCACGGTATGGAAATGCCCCTACATCGTGCCGGTAGTGGCCACCCATCCACACGTTATAGGTGTGCTTCAGGGTGGTGCCCATTTGATGCTTCCCGGAACTGTTCCGCCATTTGACACACGCATAGCTAAGGGCACTGTAGTTGCTGTTGTAGATACGAAAAACCCCACCGTAGCCAAGGCCGTAGGGGTGAGTAATTATGAAATGCTGCAGTTCACCAGTGTGGTGTCCCGGCAAGGATGTGCAGTCAACATCCTACATACCATTGATGATGAGTTGTACAGGATAAATGCTTTGGTGGATATCAAGATTCCCAGCGAGCTTGATCTCACCTTGCCAGCAGTAGAGGATGCTCCAGTTGTTGAGGCGGAGCCCGAAGGTGAACATGATTCCCCAGAAGAAGTGGACGCAGTTCCCAAATCAGGTGCCCCTGCTTCTCTCGTCAGTCTTGAAGATGTAGCAGAGCAGTTGACTGCTTTGACGTTAGAGCAGGTCGATAACTTTTACGTCAAGTCCTTACAGCAAACCATAAAGCTTGAGACTGTGGAACTACCCATCATCGCATCTACATTTATGTCTTTGTACATATACAAGAACCTTCCGGCTATCGATAGCTCATACTGCAACATTAAGAAGACTTCGTGGAAGAAGACGGCCAAGTTCCTCAAGGCTATGGTCAAGCAGAAGTTGCTAGAAGTGAAGGGCAAGGACGACGATTTGACTATCACGAAGTTGATGGACAAAAGTAACCCGTTCATAGAGAACTTCGTGCCTCACAAAACAATCAGCTCTCTTTCAAAGGCTCCCGTAGCTCCAACTCCATCTAAGAAGGACAAGGAGGCCTCCATCATAAGTTTGTATGGGGTGCATAAAAAGGCAAAGCCCTTTATGGAGAAGCTTGGAGAGGATATGAATGTCTGTTACACTGCCAACGAGCTTCGAAATTTGCTCAGTTCGTACGTTACTTCAACACAGAGGGTCAACCCCAAGAACCGTAAGGAACTACTAATAGACGAAGCATTACTGGCCATGACGAAATTGGCTGCAAATTCTTCCGTCGCTAGAGACAAGGTGTTGAAGGAGATCATCAACAACTCTACTTCTTTCTATCAAATCATTATGCCTGGGCAAAACGAAGATGAATGCCCTATAACCAAGGGAGAGCCCCCTAAGATTTCCATTGTTACTGAGATGAGGCTTGGTAGAAAGGTTGTAACCAAAATCACCAATTTTGAGGGTTTTGGAATAAAGGCTCCTTTGTTTGCTGACGAGCTCAAAGTCAAATGTTCTGGTTCAACGACTGTAGGTCCATGTATCCAAAATCCAAAACTCACAGAAGTGACAGTCCAAGGGCCCCATTCTAAACTCATCATAGAAGCCTTGAAATCTAAAGGTGTCCCTGGAACCAGTATAGAGTTTGAGGATAAGACTAGCAAAAGGAAAAAGAGAAAGTAGTGCACATCAAATTTCTAAGCATATAGCCAGGACGCGGTTGAAGTCAAAGTATTTCACTACTCTACATTTCCGTCATAACACTATTGTACATATATGCTTGTGACTATAGAATAGATGTATACATAGTTTTATCCCAAAAAAAGAAAAAAGAAAAAGAACCGGAGATTTAGTTAATAATACACGCATCATTCAGATGACAATCTCAATAATATTCTGGAATGGACCAGCAGTAACAAAAGCTGATTTTGTTTGTGGGTTAATGTTAAGTTTTTGGGCAGGAATACGACCTGGGTATATGTGTGCGTTTTTGCACTGACTAATATTGATGTAATTCAATGGAGAACAACCGGATAAAAGAGCGTCCACACCAGCTCTTGTAACTCTAATACATCCTTTCAAAATCAACTTTTCTAAGTTTCTCATGTGTAATGAAATTGCGACCAAGGATGAATCACTGACTGCAGAACCACAGAAAGATAAGTCCAATTCTCTAATGTTTGGACAACCCATACACAACACCTCAATAGCGATGTCGGTCAACGAACAACAGAAGTTCAAATCTAAGATTTCCAAGTTGGTAGCAGCATTTGCAATAGAAATAATCGACTTATCGGTTAAAAATGTACAGTCTTTCAATGATAACTTCTTCAAGTTAGGAAAAGAACGGTAAGTCCAGAACTGGAATCCCTTGTCCGTTATAGCAGTGCATCTAGTCAAGTCCAAACTTTCTAATCTCTTATTGGCATGATTGGCGATGTGGCTCATGACATTATCAGTCAAATGCTTACAATAACCAACGTTTAAAATTTTCAAATTCTTACAACCGTAATCGTAGTCATCTTCAATCTCATTACTAGAATCATCACCATCATCCCAACCGATAAGTCTTTCTATTACACTGTCCCGGACCTTCCGACAGTTAGATAAATCAATTTCTTCAAGATAGTGACCCACACTTGGTGCTGTCAAGTCCATTATGGCCATGGCACTGACCTCCCAGTTAGATTTCATCTTGATCACTTTGATCTTCCCGTTGATACCAATTTCATTCACCATATAACTATACCCTTCATCTGTGATGTGGAAACAATTGGAAATATTAATGGTGGTTGGTCTCGAACCTACAAAGTCGGTAATAGAAATAAGTGCTTTATCATCGATGGAGGTATTCCAGGGCGTCAAATCGAGATTATTGCAAAGGTTTGGAGCAACATATAACAACTGTCTCCAACGCTTTGAAACAATTTTTAATTTCATTAATTCAGGCAACGTCAAGTACTCGAATACTTTAAGTAAAATGGTATCTGGTAATGGTCCATTATTACTCAAAATAGATGATCTTCTTCTACCTCCCCCTACACTAGCTAACCTCATTCTCTTATTGTGAGGTAAATACTGAAACTTACCGCTGTTAAGTTGTGATTGACCACTAAAGTTTTGAAAGCTGTTTATGGAAGATACCAATGGATTCAAAGGCGGAATGGATAAGCTGATGTCGTGGGAAACAGATTTTCTTTTTCTGTAGTTAGACTGTTGACTAAAAGAATCGTCCACAATGGAGGTCGCTTTCGTACTTTCGCGATTCAAAATTGCATCCATCGATGATACTGGTGATATCGAGGGAGAAAGATTGCTAATTGGGGACACGGAGCGTGATCTCTTTTCAGAAAATGCATCATTAGTATTGCCAAAACTGAAACTAGAAGAAAACAAAGTAGTAGCTGGTTCAAATCTCTGACTTTGAGGATGATGCAAAGTCACTGGAGGTGGTGTTGGTTCCTGGTTTTGAGATTCTGAAGTCTCCGAATCCTGCTGGTTAATCAAATAGTTAATTGACAAGCGAGTTTTAATAACGTTGTCATGGATGGAAATATTCGATTTGTTTCTGGCATCAGCTGTTTGCCTCATATCTTCTATCAAGAACGGATATTTTATACATAATTTCTGTAACTTATCTGACTTGACCACTAACAACTCGAGATTTGAAATAGAACGAATCGAAGCACTTCTTCTGGTTTTGAGTTCTCCATTTAAGAATGAAAGAAACGACATCTCACCAAAATAACTTCCAGAACTTAATCGAGCCAAAGTATGCTCTACCAAGTTACCTTGCTCGTTATAGCTCGTATCAATAACTTCTACTTCCCCATTAATTATGAAGAAAATATCTGAATCAGTATCGTCCTTGTGAATAATATATTCAAATGGATTAAACTTTAATGGTTCAATGCCTAATGCCACTTTATGTATAATTTTAGATGGCAAGTTCTGGAAAATGGGCAAGTTCTTGATAAAGTCTTGAATGGAAAGTGAAGAGTCGATTAGATTAGTGGGTGCCAAATTTGAAGGGGATGGACTGTTGGAAATGGGTGGTATGCTGGGACCCGGTATTATCGCCGCCTGTGTTGCTAAAGCACTTGCATTAATACCATTTTTCGGTGTTGCTACCACTGGAGCATTGATATTACCGCTGTTAGTGTCGTTACTAATTAAGTTTGGCAATTCGTACTTGATTCTCTTTTCTTGCATCGCCAAACGTTCCTGGGCTTCATCTCTGATTCTTCTTTCAATTAACGGATAATGCTTTAGCACTGGATTCAATGCATCCGAAGTTAAAACGCCTACCAAAACTCTGGTTCTGGCCACCACAGTCGCTGTTCTGGGACGATTGAACAAAATCCCGATTTCACCAAAAAAGCTTCCAGCAGCCAACTCCGCATAAATCGATTCTCCATCGGTGGAGGTAACACTGACCGTACCTTTTAGAATCCAATACATTGACTTGGAAGGGTCACCCTTCTTGATAATATACTCCTGTGGATGATATTGCATTAACGTAAGCTTGGACGCTACCTTGGAAAGAAATGACTTGGGAGCCTTTTTGAATAATGGAAATGTCTGTAATCTGTTGAAAAGATCTGGTGGGATGTTGTAATGCGAGTCGGATGAGTCGTTATCTTCATTATCATTATTGTTGTTGTAGTCAAAGTCAAAGTCAGAATCCGACTCATTATCTGTATGGTATTCTTCTACTACGGTATGCGCTTTATGGCTGCTGTTTTTGTCGGAGGAGTTTCGGGGAGAGTCATGAGGGTCGTAAGCAAGCTGGTCGTTAATGTCATGTCGTATTTTGTTGTTGAGCTTGTTATGTATTATGGAAGATGGAAGAATTAATTTTGGTGATGGAGATATGGTGCGTAAATCCTCATAGGATGCTATGGATGTACGGTTTGTCGAGGTTTTCACCGGCTGGTTGGAATTGCTGTTGGAAGTTGTTGGTGAAGAAAGTGGAGACGGGTTATTGGGCACAAACGTTGTGTGTTTGAGGTGGGAGGCTAGCGGTTTCATGCTATGGCCTGGGCTGTTGTTACTGTGTCTTGATTAGCTGTTTGTCTCTGTATTGAAGGTGGATTAGTTGGGCCGTGTTAGTTGTGCGGATATGGAATTATCTATTTCCGTCGGTGTACGGACACGGTATTTGTTATACGGACTGTTCAACTCAGCCTCTGGTAGCACACGGAAGACAACAATACGTGACAACGTTCCAGGTATGGGAAGTTTATAAATACACTGAGAAAGAAAAGTGCAAAATACAGGGTAATTATGTTATAACACGAATTTACAAAATTCAAACAAAAAGCGACACACTTTTTTTTATCTTCTTTTCTTCTACAATCTTTCTCAAGCACCTTCTAAAATCTGGTACATGTACAGAGTGCACTTGCATAAAAAAAGAAATTTTCTATTTAATTTCTTTTTCATAACACTGTTGCTCTTTTCATATAACCAGTATAATTCTCATATGCTTCTAGAAATAGAAGTACTTGCTGCGGTCAGATGAAACGAAACCATCATCACTCCTTCTCTTACCTATACGGCTAGCATACGTAACCCTTCCATTCAAGATTGTGTTTAGTTGAGTTGTTTGGCTGGAGGTTATGTTTTTATCTATCTGTTTCATTCATACTACTACACATTCAAATCTAAGTTAAAATTTTTCTAACATCGATGCTTTTCATATCATAACTATATACAGCTTTCCCACATGATAACTACGAAAGCTTAGATTCAGAGTCGCATATGGAATTTAACATTCTCATAATCCAGAAAGCTAATAGTGAACCTCAATTTCATCTATAAACGACTCGATTACGCACGAGCACTGAAAATCCCCTTCTATTATTTTATTTCTATTGCCCACTCTAGATCCGTCCTCGCCTTGACTATTCTAGCAGTTCGTAATTGTAAACTGTATTAGTATCAATTTCTGTATATTACGATTGGCATAGTTTTACTTATTTTCCCATATGTATACCTTCTCCACAAAATTCACCTATTTCATGTAAACCCTGAAATTATTTCATGACTAACAGCACTGGCACGAATAGACAATGAATTCATTTTCTGGTTACTGCTTTAGGGCTTTTATGTTCGAAATTTCATTCCATTCTGCATTGGTGGATAAGATATCCGAAAAAAAACATAGCTTTTAGATCCTGCACATTAGCAGTGTTCCATTACATACTTCAAAAAGTAACAGCACATAATAGAATGCGGATTTAGATTAAGAAGTTTAAAATTCTTCCACCCCTCACTATCATTTTATAGTTTAATTTCAGAAATTGGTCAGAAAAGCAATTAAATGAATAATATACGGTTGAAGATCTACATTACAATCTGAACCCAGTCTATTTGGTTTGTAGTCTTGAAACCAAATGTCGTCTTCCTCCTGTATCCGTTAGGAGGTTTTGCTGCTTCGACAAGTTACAGTGAAAAATTCTAAATCCGTGAAAATTGATCAACGGTCAAAAATGGTCGTGCGAAAAACCAAAAAATACACAAAATGTCGTCATTTTTTTCGCATCAATTTAATTGAAAAGGCCCTTATTATAAAATATCACATACATCAAGTACTCTGGAAGTTATAGAGAAGAATTGAATGTTATAAAGTCACCATTAGCGAACCTCAACTACGATCTTGTCACCTTTCTGCAATGATGACGTGAGCGAATTAGATTCTCTGGATCTCACGAAGTTGATATCTCCAACTGGCTTTGGTCTGCGACCCAGCATTATCTTGAATAACGACACAAATGTAGTTCTTGCCTCCCACAATGGTAACAAGATCACTATAAATGCTCCAATGAAGCCCCAAATAAACATAACAACAATCCAGCCTCTGAAAAATGTCTTACTAAACACATATCCTGATCCGTAAAGTGGAAGCGGGAATAAAATTAAAAAGAATAAGACGAAGATAGTGGTGGCAATAAAACCAAACTTTCTTTGTCTTAGTATCGTTCCTTCCATCTCCTTAGATTTTTCTAGCACAAATTGTGTATTTTCTTCTGAACTTAACACTTGCTTTAAGTTATGTTCTTCATCAAATTGAGCATCATCGTCCTGCTTGATTTGACGTAACCATATGTTCCAATCAAAGTCGTCTGGTTTTATCCAAACCAAAATTGGAACTATAATTAATGGAACTCCAACGGCCATTGTGTTTCCGGCAGCCAATGCTTCATTAGTTGATAAAGTAGTTAAATTGATGGTTCCTGATTGATGTACGGTATATCCAAACCAAACAGCTAACGAAATACATGTCGACAAAATGGTACCCACACTGTAGGCAAAACTACTCATTTTCCTCCAATATAATGTAGCCATCATTGGAACAACATTCACATTAACAACAATTCCGGAAACAGTGGTAATAAAGGAAACATCAAACCCAGCATGTGCCAATCCAATTCCTAACCCAATTGTTACAATACCAAAGGCAATCACAGTTGAGTGAGAAATAAACACCAATTTCTTACCACCAGCATTTGGATTAAAATATCTTTTGTAAATATCGTGAGTAACCAAAGCAGATACGGCAATAGTTTCTGAAGAATATGCTGCCGTCACAGCCATAAAAATCATAGTTAAGACAGCTCCAACACCACCTTTCCCCATTAAAGCAGCTGCAGCGTAAGGCATGACTAAACCATCTCCAATTTCTGCAGCAGTCATCAAGTTAGGATAAGTAGGAAACAGACTATGGGTTTCAATTCCAGCAGCTGCTAAACCAAGAGTGGTTGCCAAACAAAAAGGAATTGTGAACCAGGAAAGCGAACCTAATATATAAGATAAAGATACTTTCTCAGGAGCTGCAGCGATTGCCTTCTGGAAAAGTTGAGAATCAACAGAAGCTGCCCACCCAGCACCGAACAAAACTAAGCCAAATAACCCCCCTTGAACAGAATCTAAGGTCATTAAACTTCCTTCCGCATTACCCTCTATGGGTCTTCTTGCAGCTGTTTCAGTTAAGAAATGCCATAACTGTTCAGGTGAACCAATGACTGGACTAGTAGTATAAGTGTTGAACATAAACATCAATAAAATGCTGAAAATAATGACAGTATGTGTCCAATCTGTCAAGAATGTTGCTTTGATTCCACCGGCTAAAGTATAAATTATAACACCGATAGGAAATAAACAAATTGCCGCATCACGATTCATGCCTGTAATGTTTGCGAAAACAGAAGAACCATTGATTAAAAGATTAACAGTATATGTTACCATTTGAATTGCAGAATAACCAAATGCAATTAAATGAGTATGACTTTTATATCTAACGGCCACAATTTCTTGATATGTGTGACAATTTGGAGCTTTCCTTTTCATTTCCAATGCCATACAAGAAAATATCATAATTTGGACACATGCACCAGCACCATACCAATACGCAGAAGACACTCCATTTTGATATGCCGATGTTGTGGATAGCAATAACGTCAGCCCGATGGTCCATGAACTGACAATACTAGCAGCTAGAAGACCTGTCAGAGAGATACTTCTCTTGGCAGTCATTAACATTTCTGAATCTTGAACTTCGTTAAAAAAATTCTCAAGTAGCTTTGATACAATTAACATAATAATAGCGAATGCAAACCCCAAACCTATGATGAGGCCATAACCAGTACCCTGGGAGAACATAGTAGTTGACTCCGTCGACATTGCTTTGAGTTTCTTTAATTAGACCTTTTTACTGTTATTCAGCACTAAATTTACTGAAATTATTCGTCCAGTCTCCATCAATTATATACCAGATTGTACTGGCTGAAGATCTCAGATGATACTGATAAGAATGGTCTAAGTAATAATTTTTACATCTTTAAATTTGCTGTTATCACAATCTGTAAGTCAAACGGTCAATATTTCAGATTTCTGCCAAAAGAGTCTATCCGCTAAACCACTGACTGTATAGTTATTGTAGCTAAACAAAACAAAACAATTCACAATATCGATAAGCAAGTCTTATCGTCTGGATTATCCCAAACGGTCCGGGAAGCCGTACTAGCATTTGCAAAAAATAAAAAAACTGCAGGGGAGACGGAATTTTCCTAATCGGGCTTTGTAGCAAAAAAACCCGATAGGAAGTATAATTGAAACGTTTGTCACCCCCTAACGAAAAAATTTGACGTCACAGTTACAATTTGTAATTTGTGCATATCTTGGAGGAAGTATACCGTAAGCTGGATGTTAGCGGCTACATTTATCGGAGAGTGAATTTTACTGATACAATTAATAAGCATCGTGTTATTTATCTGCATTTCTAAATAGAGGGTGTTTCTTTCAATGTGTAGCCTTTAGCCAAATTGATTTCGTTTATGGCAATTCTAGCATTTTTCACATTCTCCAAGGCGGTTGGCATATCTGAATGTAAACAGACCGTAAATGGGCTCATTCCGAAATTTAAGTTCAAGGCGTTATCGTCAAGATCCAAGACTTGGTCTTTCAAACCAGCCAATAACACAGACTCTTTAATAATTTCAGGAGTCTTGTTGCTCTTTGGGCCAGCAAAGATCTTGACTAATTTACCTTCTGAAGAGTAGTTCAAATCGGGATAGAACTCCTGAATAAATTCAACACCGGCTTCTTTGGCCACCTTTTCGTAATGAGATCCCTTAGCGGCTTTTACTGGTACTCCAAAAACCTTGGCGGCTCTTAAAACCGCTTTCATAACTTCATCATCTCTTTCAACGTAAAAATAAAGCTCTCCGTGTGGTTTAATGTAAGATAATGGCATTCCTTCGGCATCTAGAAACGCCTTTAATGCCCCAGTTTGATATACAACAATGTTGTAAATGTCTTCAGGAGCAATATTCCACTGTCTTCTACCAAATCCAATCAAGTCCGGTAAACCAGGATGGGATCCGACTCTCACATTGTATTTCTTAGCCAATCTTACTGTTTCTCTCATAATTTTTGGATCGCCAGCATGATATCCACAAGCAATATTCGCAGAATCAATATATGGCATAATTTCAGCGTCTGGACCCATTTTCCATGGACCATAGCCTTCACCCATATCACAATTAATCTCATATCTTGGTAAAATCTTTGCATTATCAAGTGCTTGGCCGCTAAGGCGCTCAGTATTAACTCCAGTGGACATTGAACAACTAATAGTATACTATAAGTGAATAGCAGTTTCGGTTGAAAATTTTCATATCACCAGATATAAATAATCTTCCGCTGTAGTGAAAATGCTAAACTTTAGTAAGTCAAAGTCATATATTCTATATTGTTGAAAAGTAGCTTATCATTTCCGAATTTGAAATTGCCGCTAAAAAAAATGGTGCCAGCCCCCAAAAAGAATTACCAAGTGCTTTTGAAGATAAGAAACCTATAAGCGACAATATAGTGAGCAAATTGATTAATCCGCCAAGATAACTACTCAATGAAACATATGTTGGGTTTTACCTGTGTTTATCAAACTTTTTGAATTTGAATTCAAATAATTTTGAGAGAACTCCTTTCTAAATATATAAGTTTACTTGAATATAGATTAACTATTGAAATTGTTCAGTATTTCATCTTCTTAAAGTTGTGAAAGGCATGGAGAAGTTCTTGAGATTAAAGAGAGTGTTCATAGCCAATCGTGGTGAAATTGCTTGCCGTGTAATAAGATGCTGCAAGGAGAATAACTTGCATTCAATTGCAATCTTTTCAAAAGAAGATGCTGATGCAAAACATGTAATTGAAGCGGATGAATCTCATTTGCTATCTGGAATTGGTGCTCTGGCGTACATCGACATCAATGAAATAGTCCAACTTGCGATTGACAGTAAAGCTGACGTTGTAGTTCCTGGTTATGGATTTTTATCCGAGAACTCCAACTTCGCAAATGAATTAGAGAAGGCGGGTATTTTGTTTGTCGGACCTTCTACAGAGTCGATAGAAACCTTTGGTCTCAAGCATAGTGCTAGAAAGTTGGCTGAAGAGAGCGAGGTTCCAACAGTGCCTGGTACTGGTTTAATCAAAGATTTTGATGAGGCCCATTTAGAAGCTGAAAAAATAGGATTCCCTATTATGGTGAAATCTACAGCTGGAGGTGGTGGTATGGGCTTGAAAGTATGTCGAGATGCTGTTGAATTAAGAGCTGCCCTTGTAGAAGTCATTTCTAGAGGGGAGACATTGTTTAAAAATGCGGACGTGTTTCTTGAAAAATATATCGAGAACGGTAGACATATCGAAATTCAGGTATTCGGAAATGGTAAAGGCGAAGCGATTGCTGTTGGAGAGAGGGAGTGTTCCATTCAAAGGCGTCATCAAAAGGTGATTGAAGAGGCACCAAGTCCATTTGTAGCATCATTTAGTGATACATCTCTCCGCAGGAAACTCAGCAAGTGTGCTATCAAGCTCGCATCTTCAGTAAATTATAAATCGGCTGGTACAATAGAATTTCTAATTGATGATGATGATGGATCTTTCTATTTCTTGGAAATGAATACCAGGCTTCAAGTGGAACATGGTATTACTGAGTTGATTTACAACGTTGATTTGATGTATTTGATGTTGTTGCAAGCTGATTACGAATTAAGAAATGAAATTGGTTTGTCGTTTGAAAATTTGAATTTGCAGTTTACACCCGATGAGGGCATTTTAAGTCCTTCAGGTTGGGCCATTGAGTGTAGGGTTTATGCCGAAAACCCTGTTAAGAATTTTCAGCCCAGTCCTGGTGTCCTTCACTTTGTTGAATTCCCAAAAGAAATCAAGGGCTGTAAGTTGAGAATCGATCATTGGATTGAGTCTGGCACTAAAGTATCTCCCTATTTTGATCCTTTATTGGCTAAGGTGATGGTTTGGGGAGAAACGAGAGATGCTGCCAGATTTGGTATGATTGAGTGTTTGTCGAGAACCAAAATTCAAGGGCCACCTGTGAATATTGATTACTTGCGAAGCGTTTTAGAATCTTACGAGTTCTCAGTTGGGAAAACATTGACAACGTTTTTAAATACTTCATTTAACTATGAGCCTCCTTTGATTGAATTTATCAGTGGTGGATCATACACTACCATTCAAGATTTACCAGGCAGGGAAGAATGTAGTGCTGGTATTCCATTGTCGGGACCAAGTGATGCATTGAACTTTCAGTTGGGTAATATCATAGTTGGTAATTACAGATATACTGAGTCTTTGGAAATTACTCACAAAGGGCCTACAATCAAATTTCATTCGTCGGCATTAATTTGTTTAACAGGTGGAGAATTTAGTTTCAAAGTCAAAGGTAAAGCGTTACCAATGTATACTGCTATCACTGTGCCCAAGGGATCCACAATCAAAATCGGAAGTTTTCAGAGTGAAGGCGCTAAATGTTATTTGGCAATTAAAGGAGGGTTTCCAGATGTAGCTTATTACTTGGGATCCAAAAGTTGCACTCCAACTTTGAACCTAGGTGGTCATCAAGGAAGAGTAATCATGACTGGTGACTGTCTTGCAATTACCAAAGTGACCCATTCTTCTACAATTGAGCTTGGCTTTACTCTTCCTGTCTCATCTCGCCCAAACTTACAAGCATTAGAGGACAATTTTTGGACTATTAAAATGCTAAAAGGACCACATGACTCGCCTGATATTTGCAGCAAAGAAGGGATTTTTGACTTCTACAACAACTACAAATATAAGGTTAATCACAATTCTAATAGGGGTAGCATAAGACTAGATGGACCAAGCGAAGTATTTTCGAGGACAGATGGTGGTGATGGAGGAACTCATCCTTCTAATATCTTAGAATACCCGTATCCGTCATGCGGTCTTAGTGTTGTTGGAAGTGTTATGAATTTATTTGGAGTTGATGGCAGTACTTTGTCAGGGTTTGTATGTATTTCAGTACCGGTGTTCAGCGAATGGTGGAAATTTGGTCAAGCTAAGGTAGGTGCTAATCTTCAATTTAAATTAGTGTCATATGATGATGCAATCAAGTTGAATGTGTTGAGAGAATCATTTTTAACCCAAGTAGATGAGGCAGTTAAACTGAAGAATTATGACCAGTTACCAGATTTCGTTGATGAATTAGATTACTATGAAACTTCAATTGCGGAATCCAGTATCTTGTACCAACGGAAAGCAACCGATGAAATTCCTTTATTCGCAATTAGACAAGGTGGTGAAAGAATGATATTGATGGATTGGGGCATTAGAGATTTTACGTTGTTGAAAAGTGGACGTCAAAAAGTTCTCCAAGATAAAATCAATGCAGAATTATCTGATTACTTAATTAGAGTCGAAGCCAATACTGGTTCATTAGGCCTAATCTTTGACATTAAAAAAATTAGCAGAGAGTCAATCATTGAGAAGGTGATTCAATTAGAGAAAGATATCCCTCCACCACATGACTTGAAGGTTAAGAGCAAATTGTTTACACTTCCTTGTTGCTTTGACCATAGTGCTATAACACACTGCATTGAAAGATACATTCACTCGCAAAGACCATACGCCCCTTACCTTCCAAGTAATACCGAGTATGTCATGAAAGCCAATTGTTTGAACCTGATAGAGGAGTTTAAAGCTTGTGTTATAGGGCAAACACAAGTTATTACAGCTGTTTCATTCTTGTGTGCCAATACCTTGACAGTTAACCTTGACCCAAGAACAAGATTTAAAACGGGGAAATTTAACCCTGCTAGAACTTTCACACCAAAAGGTGCATTGGGATCTGGTTCTGTAGGGAATTCGATTTATTCAATTGATTCCCCAGGTGGTTATATGATGTGGGGTATGACATTACCTGATATTTGTTGGAACACGTTCAGTCGCTTGGGGATTTCCACTACTCCATGGTTTTTTAATAATTTTGACCAAATTGTGTACTATGAGGTAACTGAAGATGAATTGACTGAGTTGAACAACCAGTTATTGACTGGTAAATTTAACTTAGACGTAAAAGAGGTTGAATTTGACTTTGGAGAATACTCAAAGTTCTTGGATGACATTGATGAAGATTTACAAAGGGTCAATAAGTCCAAAGAATTAGCAATTGAAAAACTCATTGAAGAAGAAAATGTCTCCATGGCAAAATGGATAAATGAACTGACATCAATGAAGCAATCAAAGTCGTCAACTGCCAGTGAGGATTTGTTGAATGACCCTGCTGTGGTTAAAGTTACGTGTACCATGGCCGCCAATGTGTTCAAAATTAACTACGCGGCTGGTTCAAAAGTATCAGTTCACGATAATTTGGTTGTGCTAGAGGCAATGAAAATGGAGATTTATATTAAAGCCATCAACGACGAAGAAAGCGATACGGAAGAAGAAGGGAGTATTGATTCAAAAGAACAAAGTTCCGGTTCTTTTGAGGTGTTGGATGTTGTTGTCAGTGAAGGCGATGTAGTTAGCCCTGGAGATGTTTTATTGTTGTTAAAATCCATTTAGAATAGTTTGTTTTATTTGTTTAATATATTTGCAGCTAAATGATAGTCGTGCAGCCACCATTTTTGTACCAAAAAAATTTTCTGATTTTTCACTTGAAGGATGTATTGGAGAGTAAAAGCTACGTGCCGCTAGAAGTCTTAAACACACAATGTACAGCTGTAACAAGTCTGTCGCACCCATAATAGGGACTATTTCAAGAAGCAATGTCTCGGTGCGTGCGTTTTCGTCGTCATATACAAATCTCAAGCCAAAGGCTACGAGTGACCCTAAGAAGAAATTAAGACAGGAACTCAAGGTCAAAGCATTAAACAAACAAGCCCCCGAGAGTCACCCATTATACATGACCGTTCCCAATGCCATGAGATACTTGAGAGCTGCAGAAGTGGGTCAGCCAACCAAAAAGACCACTGTCTCTATCCTTATGACTATCATACCAGAAAAGGGTTCCACGCCATTGAGCGGTTCCATTTATTTACCCAAACCAATCAAAGACAACCACGTGATGGTTTTCAGTTTGATTCCAGAAGTTGTTGAGAAAGCAAAGGAAATGGGTGCCACTTATGCTGGAGGTTTGGATCTTATCCAGGATATTCAAAGTGGTAAAGTCAAATTGGACGGTTTGACACATGCGTTTGCCACTCCGGAAGTGATGAAGGAATTAAAGCCGATTGCTAGACAGATAGGTCCTAAGGGTTTGATGCCTACCCCAAAAAAGGGAACTGTTTCCGAGGATATCGAGTCTTTGATGGTGAAATCGGTTGGTGCGCTACCATTCAAGCAAAAGGAGCAGCACTTGTCGATTCCTATTGGAAGATGCGACTTCAGCGATGAAGAAATCATTAACAACTTGAAAGCAGCTTCCGAAGCCATATACGCCAGCCAGCCACCTGGTACCAGAAAGCCCAACTTGATTGGCCGCACCTTCATGAGCTCCACCTTGGGACCATCTGTAATTATAAACTTCAAGCCATAATGGACACCCCCCTGTATATAGTTCATATATAATAAATTAGCCAGAAAAGTGTAGTCGTTTTGTATGTCAGTAAAGAGTATCACCAAACTCTCAGATTTGCTACTTATGCAAATGCTTTGAAAGTGCGAACTCTGCGCTTATTTTTGTTTACCAGATCATATATGAAAACAAGACTGTCAGACCACACAAATCGGCCCAATACAACCATGGTATCGATAATTGGACTGGCCAAGAAGTTCATGGGTTTGGTGGACGCAAGTCTCCTCAATTGGTGTCCTACATTGAACTTGATCACTGCTGTCATCAACAGGACGTCGGTATGGGTGTACCGTTTGAATGGGGAACGGATATACTCTGTGAATAACAAGTCCGTCATCGTCGCCATCACGTTCATGAAAAACGGCTTGTTCTTCTGTTTGGCAGGCGTCGACGGCAAGGTGAAGATATACGATTCCAATAACGGCAAGTTGGTCAAAGTTCTTGATCTGACATTTGACCTGATCAAATTAATTAATTGGAGCTCACATACGTACAGGAGCTATAGCAAATATGATGATTTGTTCAAAGTGGACATATTGGACAGTCTTCCGCGGTTATCTTCGGAACTGTTGGAGTATAGTGAGAGTCTAGAAGCCAGTGATAATTCGGATCTCAATTTCCTTATAGTGATAGACTCCAAGCTGTTGTGCATCAATTTCAACAATTTGCTAGTAATCGATGATATTGCCGTGGATGATGCTATCAAGTTCAAGAATCATCTCAAAAACAACGACTTGTTCAATCAGTATTTCTTGATCAACAACAAGCTGGATGATGGTAATGTTCAATTGTTGCAGTGGGTGATAACCGTGGAGAACAAGAAAGTTATGGTTGATCTTATATTGAAGTTATGTAAGGTGATCAACTACTTGCATTATACTGATATCCAGCTCCAGCACTGCCAGACCAAAATAATACCGTTTTTGCAGGCCTTCGATCGGTGTTTGTCTAATCTTCAGGATACAATAGACAACGGCGATATCACCATATGTTTATTTGACTTGCTATTAACCAACTTGGTACCCGAAGATTCGAAGGATTATTGGTTGAACCAGTTTGGAGAAAGGAATTACAAACGACTCAGCAAACTCGGATCGGTGATGTATGACGGTCTTAGAGAGATACTTTTCGTGCAGGTTATATCAAGTTTGGAGAGAGTATGCATATTGTTGAACGACTTGTACGCGGTATCGAAATGGCTCAAAGACTCTAGTTCTAGTGACGGCACCTTTGGGCTTAATCCGTTGGCATTAAACGACCTTTTGAGTCAGGTCAAGGCATTCTTAAAGAAAACGTACAAACTTATATGGATCATTAATAAGGAGCAGGAGCTCTTCAACAATTTCATGCAATGGATCAAAATTGAGATTCTTGATAAAATTATAACTGAGGATCACAAGGCCGATCTAGACAACAATATTCAAGATCACGATATCATAGAATATTTGAATAATCACCTTTTCAACAGTCAAATTTGGCAATACTTTGATTTGAGTTTGGAAGACTTTGACGTACTAAAGAATGAGTCGAATCCACGCGAGCTTATGAGCTCATTCAAGCGTTTAGATGGAGATTTCAAAAGCACCTTGTTACAGCCTTTCAACGAATACTTCAAGATGCACTTGAAATTCGAGCTTGCAGATTTCCCAACCAAGCTATCCTCCCAAAGTAAGTTACACTATATTGATGACAGTTTCAGTATAATTATCAATAAGAATAGTAAGTCCTCCTTACAGGTGATTGAATTCTCGTATACAAATCCTATAGCAGCTACATCGAGAGTTTTGAACTTTTCTGAGGATGGCTCGCATACTGAAATCATCAGCTACCAAGTATACGACAACGAGATCGTTGCATTGTTGAAAACGGACGGACAGCTTCAAATTTCGCAGGCCAAGCTCGATAAAAACATCTTTTCAGTGGAGACGGTTACATGCAACTGCCATTCATTGTTGGCGAAACCGTACAAAATTGCGGTCAATGCCGACTACGGCTGTATATTGGACTCCAATCTCCAGAACTATCTTGTTTTCAAACACTGAGAGGCTGTTTGTTCATGAAGAAATTTCTTAGCTGGCTCATCTGGTAGTCTCCCTTGGAATCAATATAGTACTGTCTCATTAAATACGTTCGTACAAGTTTCCTGATGTTATGGTCGTTGGGTATGAGTTTGTTGTCGTTTCGGGGCGCGTTCTGCCTGTATCGGTGAAAGTGTTTATTAATGGTACTATTGTGGTCCAACGCAAACAGGGTTAATTCATGCAAATACTCCTGTTTGATGGGTCTGTTTCGGTGGAACATGGTTTTCACGTTGGCCACGGCCTGCCGCAAGATATCGTCGCGGTTATTGATGGGAAGGGGTCTCCCGACTCTTGTCATGCGATAAACGGCCTCCATGGGACTGATCTTGAAGTCGAATCTATCCTCGTTTCTTTTCAAGAAGTCGTGCAATTTGGTGGCTTCTCTGGTTAGCATATCGTACTCGCTAGTAGAATTGCTGTAATGTCGGACTAAGGAAGGCCTCCTGCGGGTGCTTTTCCCAGCCAAGCCGAAGTGACTCACCACCGAGTGGTCCTCGTTCCTCTGGGCGGCTAGAAACTCGTCATACTGCGGGTGTTTCTCGACCAACTCGTCAATGAGATGGACCTGCGGCCAGTACGGTTTGAGGCGGAGGGCCGGAGTGACGAGGAAAAGCCGCATCCACTTGGGTGCAAGAACGCTCCCCTTGTATACGGCATCTAGCAACTCGGGCAACCTGTCGCACTTGCCTTGCGAAACCACCTCGCTGAGGAGAGCCAAGTGCCTATGGTATCTGATTCTGTCAAAGCTGGAGCTGCCGGCAAACTCCGCCTTTACCATTTTTTTGACCCGTAGGATGATCTGTTCATTTAGCGGGAGTCGGACCACCACCTTTATTATTTGCCTGTAGTGGCAGCGTATGTGGTTCATTGTACCGTCTGGTTGGGTGAAAAATGTATGTAGGCAGAGGAAAAAGTGAAAAATCCAGGCGTTTTTTTCCGAGGTGGAGATTTTGTTGATACTCCACCAGACACGTTCCAGCCGAAACCATGGCATTAGCGGAGACTATCAGCCGGAAAATCCACAAGTTGGGGTTGGTCCCGAAGCTAATCAGGCTATTGCCGCTTGTGTCGCTATTGTTGGCGGTGTCGAGTGTCGGGTGGCTCTTGATATTGCCATTGTCCGGCAACTACCGAAACACGTACATCTCGGAAAATGCGTTGATGCCGTCGCAGGCCACGTCCTTTTTCCGCGAAAGTGAGTGGAACATTGTCCGTGGGTATCGGGAAGAAGTCGCAAAGTTGGAATCGGAGCCAATTGAGGCCCGAAACGGGCACATTGAGGCGTGGTTGCACGACATAGGGTTGGTCACGGCCCACCACGAGCACACGCTCTACTCCATCATGCACGCGCCGCGCGGCGACGACACGGAGGCGATGGTGTTGGCGGTGCCGTGGGTGACCTCGGACGGCGAGTATAACGAGGGTGGTGTGGCGTTGGCGCTCGCATTGAGTCGTTATTTCACGAGACTCTCCATCTGGTCCAAGAACATCATAGTGGTGTTTGTGGAAAACAACCGGGTGCCGCTCCGGCGATGGGTGGAGGCGTACCACACGTCGTTGGAGCAGACAGCCGGCTCGATCGAGGCGGCCATCGTGGTGGAGTACGGCAAGTCCGGCGACTACTTTGACTACTACGAGTTGAACTACGAGGGGTTGAACGGGCAGTTGCCCAACTTGGACTTGCTCAACACGCTCAACTTGATCGGGTACCACGAGGGCGTGCACTGTGTGATACAGGGCACGCCTTCCACGGAGTTGATCAAGAACACGTACTTTACCCGGCTCCGCACGCTAGTCCGCGGAATCCTCGCGTTGACGCTCACGGGGATCACGCGCAACAGCCAGGGCTGCGAGGCGTTTTCGGGCTGGCAGATCCAGGCCTTCACGTTGAAGGCCCGGGGCTCCCACGGGCCGCACGACGTGACGCAGTTTGGCCGGTTGATAGACTCCACCTTCCGGTCGGTCAACAACTTGTTGGAGAAGTTCCACCAGTCGTTTTTCTTCTACTTGATGTTGTCGACCAAGAACTTTGTTTCCATCGGCACGTACTTGCCGTCGGCCGTGTTGATGGCGGTGTGCTTCACCTTGAGCTCGTTGGCCACGGTGCTAATCAGCGGTGTGGAGCTCGACACGTTTGTCAACGAGTCGTCCAAGCTACTCATATTGTTCGTGTCGATTGAGCTTGTGTGCTTGGTGTTGGCGGTGGCGTTGCCGCATGTGGGGGCCGACGTGTCGGCGGTGTTGGTGGCGGTTTCGTTTGTGCCGTTGGCAGTAAAGCGGCACGTGAAGCTCGGCCGGGCCGTTGCGTTTGGTATCGTTGCATTGTCCTTGTTCTTCATTTCGTTGTTGATCACGTCGTTGCTCATAGTGCACTTTTCGTTGGCGCTCTTGCTCGGGATCTTCTGCTTGCCGCTCACGTTCATCGCGCAGCCGCCTAAGCCGCGGGCCAAGGTGTTGGTGTGCTTGTTGCTATCCAACCCGTTCTTTGTCATTGCGGTGGCGGGGCAGGACATCTTTGTGGGGCTTGTGACGTCGTGGCGTGACATGCAGTGCTGGACGTGGTTTGTGGTTATTCTCGGGTGGTACGCGGCGTGGTTGGGTGTGGCGATAGGGACGATTCTCGGCGACTTTGAGGACCGGGCCAAGAAGGATGAGTAGGGCAGTGGATAAGAGGAAGAGTATACAGAGTATCACCGTACATAGGGCAGTGGATAAGAGTAAGAGTATACAGAGTATCACCGTACATAGAGCAATGCATGAGAGGTCGCAGTAGGACATGTGCAGAGGGTGTAGGTGTTGATTATGTGGGCTGTAGTGGAGAGCATGCTTATCTGCGGAGCAGCCCACAGTGAAGCAGCAACAGTAATCACGAGTCTCTACCCCCATATAAACCATTCACATTCACATCTAACAGACCCATGCAAACCAAATACACCCTTATAAGCCATTCACACCTACACTCGCAGCCATATAAACTATACAAAGAATTCATACACGTATACATGCCAGGCTCACATTCACACCACACAAACAGTATATGCATACAACCCATTCACATCCTATAAGCCATTGACGCCATACAAACCAAATACACCTACACTCGCATAAAACCAAACAAGCCATTTGCAGCCATATAAATTACAAAGAATTCACACCTACCCATCCATGTATACCATTCACACACACAGACACTCGCAGGAAACCACAAATCATACAAGCCATATACGCCTACGCACCCATTTAAACCACTCACACTATACAAACTATACGCACTATTCCCACCATACAAACCATACTAGCCATTTGCAGCTACCATACACATTCATACTTGTACCCATAAATCATTCACACCATACATCTACGCACCCATAAATCATACTCCCATACGCACATTTACAGCATACACCTACGCACCATACAAAGCATACACCATTCACACATACAAACCATACACGTATACACGTAATACCTCACCCATATAAACCATACACACTATTCACACACACCCATAAGCCATACACACTATTCACCCATAACTCACCCATAAACCATACAGAGAATTCATACACCATATAAACCATGCACACCATACATCTACGCGCCCATACAAACCCTATTCATACATACCATCCCATACATACAATACAATGACACACTCATACACCCTCACACATACAAACCGTACCCCATAAACCTACCCATTTACACCACACCCACACCATACACTACACCCACTATACACCCACTATACACCCACTATACACACACTATACACACCCACCACAGCCGCTCATTGTCACATTTGCCCGTTTTGGGAATGTGTCGCACTGCGAAAAACACGTCTCGTTTCGTCTACAAATGCATCAACAAGCAAACTGAAAAAGTCACCTCCACCACCATTCACACCACCACCCCCCAGCCCACCCCCCATGTCCGCCAACTACTCCATGGACCACAACGCGTCCAGCGCCGCGTTGCGCAAACGCAAAACCCTCAAAAAATCCATCAACTTCTCCGTGATGATCATCGGCGAAAGCGGCTCGGGCCGGTCCACCTTGATCAACACCCTCTGCGGCGGCAACCAGATCGTGCCCACGTCCTCCACCGCCAAACACGACCCCTTCTCCAAGAAGCTCACGTTGAGACAGGAAAACGTCGAGTTGGAGGACAACGAGGGCCACAAGATCTCGCTCAACATCATAGACACCCCCAACTTTGCCAACCAGATCAACTGCGAGGACGACTTCAAGGTGATTGTCGACTTCATCCGGCACCAGTACGACGAGGTGTTGTTGGAGGAGTCCCGCGTCAAGCGGAACGCGCGGTTCAAGGACGGCCGCATCCACGTGTTGCTCTACTTGATCAACCCCACCGGGCACGGCTTGCTGGAGATCGACGTCAAGTTCTTGCTCTACATCAACAACTTGGTGAACATCATCCCCGTGATCGCCAAGGCGGACTCGCTAACGCCGGCCGAGTTGGCCCGCAACAAGGCGTTGGTGTTGGAGGACTTGCAGGCGTACGGCGTCAACTACTACAAGTTCAACGAGTACGAGTACGAGCAGGACTACATCGACGAGGAGATTGTCGAGTACAACAAGTACTTGAACTCGTTGGTGCCCTTTGCCGTGATCGGCGCCAACGAGTACCGCGAGCCGCAGGGCGGCGACGAGGACGTGGCCAAGTTGCGGGTGTTGAACCCGCTCAACACCAAGCCCATCAACGTCGAGAGCCCCGACATCAACGACTTCACCATCTTGAAGAACGTGTTGTTGATCACGCACTTGAACGAGTTCAAGGAGTTGACCCACGACTTGATCTACGAGAACTACAGAACCGAGGAGTTGTCGGGCCGCAAGTTCGAGTACTCCAAGGCCGACAAGGACGGCGGCGACGGCGACGACGACGCCGACGCCACCGACGCCAACAACTACTTGCAGAAGGAGGAGCAGATCAAGTTGGAGGAGGAGCGCTTGCGCAAGTTTGAGGAGCGGGTGCACCAGGAGTTGATTGACAAGCGCAACGAGTTGTTGCAGAGGGAGAACGAGTTGAAGGAGATTGAGAAGCGGTTGCGCGAGGAGAGTCTGAAGTACGAGGAGGTGACCAGCTAGGAGTGTGGGTTAGAGTATTTATGAGCATGTATGAGAATGTATGTGTGACCAGGAGAAGCGTAGGGCTACTGGAGTAGATGTGTGGTTGCTGAGCCAGACATGTAGAGATGTGTATGTGGCGTATGGGTTAGAGTAGGTGTCTACGGTAAGCTTATGCTGAGACAAGCTGGCATTATGATATTTATGGCATGTATAGCATGTATGGCATTATAGCATATATGGCAATATAGCATTATAGCATGTATAGCGTATCTATGTACAGAATATCTACCATGTATAGCATGTATATCATATATATCATAGCATTATATCGTTAGAGCATTATAGCATGTATAGTGCATAGCATGTATGGCATTATAGAATTATAGCATTAGAGCATTAGAGCATTAGAGTATTGTAGCTGGTATACCATGTATACCACATATACCATTTATAGTGCAAAGTATGTATAGCATGTATAGTGCATAGCATGTATAACATGTTTAGCACAAAAGACATGTATGGCATGTACTGCAGTGTTACGGGCAGACTACGACATGTCATCTGTTATGACACTATGACATCTATGACATGTAGCATGTAGCTTGTGGACATCCTTCTGCTATGTCTCGAACATGTATGACATCTTTGACATCTACGACATCTAATGACTGGCGCCACCCCCTACACATATCCTCCACTGTGAAACGTTTATACGACATACATATGCTAACTTCTCTCATTCACCATCTGGCACTACGCCCGGTACCGCGTGACTATCTCGCCAAACAAGGCATCCTTCTCGGCACGGTCCACCACCAACGCGTGCTCCGCATCCTGGCCCTGCAACTCGGCCAACAACCCGGCCACGTTTTCGCCGCCGTTGACCAAGTAGTCGAATGCAATGCTGTTGGCGGTCAAGTCGGCGTTGGGAGCCGCGCCCAACGCCTTGATCTGGGCTATTATCTCCTGCGCCTCGGGGTAGTGCTTCAACTGCAACGTCAACACAAACAACACGTTCAAGATCTTGAACTTGCCCTGGGTGTCGTTGTCAAAGTCCTGCGACAACAACTCGTCGTAAAAGTAGTACGCGTTGCTGATGTTGTCGCTCTCGCCCTTGACCGCCAACAACCAGCTCTCCAACACGTGGTATATTATGTTGTCGCGCGCGTAGTCGGGCAACTGGCGGAAGCCCAGGAACACCCGGTTGGCCTGCGCGTACTTGCCCTGGATCAAGTACAACTGGATCAAGATCAAAAACGGCTCCAACTCCGCCTGGTTGTGGCTGCTGTCAATGTAGCCGGTTAGCAACGCAATGGCCTGGTCAATGTCCTTTTTCAACCGCACCAAGTACACGGCCGTGAGCACCGCCTGCAACTCGAACTCGGCCGCCTTGATGCCCTCAAAGTACGGCGAGTCGTCGACGCCAAACGACTTCAAGTCGTCCCACGCGCCCAACAACTGGAAAAACTGCTCGTTGTCGGGGAACTGCGTCTTGCCGTTGACTATGAGCTGCGACGCGTCCTCGCCCAACGCGATGGTGGACCGGATCTGGTACTCCACCACCTTCAACTGGTTCTCGGCCGAGAACTGGTCCACGGCGTAGCCCTTGACCTTCTGGTACTGGCCCGTGTAGAATTGGTTGCGGATGTTGTAGAGCTCGCCGGAGTCGCTGAAAGAGTCCATGGCTGTGTGTGTGTGTGTCTGCCGCAACCGCTGTGTCTGCTGTGTCTGTGTCTGTGTCTGAGTCCGCTACCACTGTTTGTATGCCATTTTCTCGACGTGTTATTTTAGTGCGCGCCACGACCTCCACTATCAGCCGTGGGCCGCCTACAAACCGACCCGGGCGCCACTACGCCGGCCGCTATGTACAGTGCTGCTACTTGCTGTGTTTGCGCACCCGGTCCCACGCCGACAACCCGGCGCCGTCGTGGGCCGTAGCGTCCTCTGCCGATCCGGCCTCGCCGGTACCGGCGCCCGCTTGCGGGCCGTCTCCGGAACCGGCCCGCTCCTCGGCGTCTGTGTCGCCGCGGCTACTCTCTACAGACACTACGCCCGAACTGCGGCGGATGGCGTCCCACCGGGTCTGGGACTGGGCGGCAACGGAGTCGGCGGGGCGGCCGGTGCGCGGCGGGTGGTACTGCACCATGCTGTCCCTCGTGAAGGTCCGCGGGTCGCCAACAACGTACGAGGCGTCCTTGGCGGTCCGGAGATAGTAGAGATAGAACAACCCGGCCTGGTGGTAGTCCATGGCGCGCCACACGTCCTGGTAGCGGTTTTCTACACGGGCCTTTTCCGCAAACACGTAGCGCCCCACCAACTGGTTGCTGACCATCATACACGTCAACCCCACGAGAAACGACCCGAACGGGTTGTGGATGCGGCGGTTGGCGGGCAACCGGTGGCCGGCCCGCCGCCTGTACACGGTGGGCACAAAAAAACCTAACATACCTGCGGTGTACGACACCACATTGGTGCGGACGAGCACCCACTGGAGGTCCTCGGCGATCTGGGCCCGGTCCTGCGGCGTGAGCTTGACATCCGCCTCGTAGAAATGGACACTGGCCTCAAACTGGCGCGGGGTGAGCTTCTCGAGCAACGGGTTGCGGTCTTCGCCGGTGCTGCTGGGAGATGTCATGGTGGTGGTGGGAAGAAACTGGGCCGCAACCTGGCTCTATTTTTCTCGCTATTTAACCGCCAATGGCTGCGAACTTTTTGTTGCTGCTGCACTGAGCGGATGGGCCGGTAGGTGTGTGTAGAGTGTTGTAGAGTGTTGTAGAGTGTGTGTAGCGGGTGGGGTGTAGGGGTGGTGGGTGCAGACAGGTTGTCTGTGTCATTTGGCAGTGTCTTTTGCAGTGTCTTCCACTCAGAAAGTGTGCTGGTAGACATCGTAGTGCGTAGCAATACCAGCACCGGTGTGCCGGTAACACCGAACTGGGCCACTACAACCGTACTACTCTTCAGGCGTAGAGGCAGTTGCCGCACCTGTAGTATACCTCTATTCCACTCAGCGCCCTGCTTCCCCTAATTCCGGCTGCAGTGCATACCTCTACGAGTTGGTCTACGCCGTAACACTACTCTGGCAGGACAGTTACATAACACAACCCCCGCCAGTTGGGCCCCCATCTCTGAAACCGCTGAACCTGCCGCTTTCCGCTACCGGGATCCGACATTGTTCTCTCTAGAGACGCCTACCACTACCTGTTCTATATAATCAGACACTTCCACCAGCCGCAAATAGCCCCCCCCCCCCCATTTCAGGTCCCGTCCGTGGCCCAATTTACATTCACAGCTACCTGACTGCCAATGGCCATCTACGAGCCAGACACCCCCATCCTGAGCCCTCAAGTGGGTACGACACGTTCAGGCCGGGCCGGTAACGGCACAACAAGCACTTTTGGGTTGTCGCACGACACTGGGCTTGCCAGTATAAAAACCTCACTAGCACCACCACTACTCCGTTGCACTCCTCGTGGATCATGGACCCGCTCAAGGCGTTGAATGAAAGTGTCCGGACAGCCTACGACAGGTCGAAGGACTTGTACATCCGCCTGCGAAATGGGGATGCTGTGGCGGTAGAGGAGGAGGTAGAGGCTCCTACCGATGAACTAGATGCTGCTGCTGATCCAATCATAACCGTCACTGACGATGACATTCCCAATCTTCTGCGGATGATAGCGGAGTCCAACTTCTCGCAGGAGCTCACGGCCGAGCTCAAGACGTTACTCATGAAGACTTATTGGCAGGGCTTTTATGGCGGGTTCCATAATGGCGCCGAGAAGTCCAGTCCGTCTGATGGTGCTTAGCGTGCTTCACGACATAATCAGGGTTCCGACGATAGAATCCGGGTCACGGCCTGCGCAATTGTAGTTAATAGTATAGTAGTTTCAGTAGAGATAGTGGCGCCGTAACAGCCATGTATTGTGGCAGAAATAGTCAACTACTGAAACAGGAACATGGACATAGACCAATACACGCCACATTGAGAGGGCGCTGGCCAAACCAAAGTCTGGCATTTTACTGCTATTTTACTGTAAAGTATACATTTACCTTTAGCTTCCTATACGTCCGCAACGGGACGGGGTCTAAATCGTTTAAATAAGCTTGTTGTCGCTTCTCTTGTCGGCTCTCAACTTGACCAACTGCTTGACAACCTCGTCAAAGGCCACCATTTCGTTCTTACCTTGCTCCTCAGTAATGTCTCTGTTTCTGACATTGACACTGTTGGTGTTCTCTTCCTCCTCACCGACAATGAAGATAAAGTTGTACTTGTACATCTGGCCGGTTCTGATCTTCTTGGGCAAGGTGTTGCCCGAAACGTCAACGTCAACGTAGAAGGAGAACTCGTCGTTCAACTGCTTCTGCAACTTCTTACCGTAGTCGTAGTACTTTGGTCCGACAGGAACAATCAAGATCTGTCTAGGAGACAACCAGAAGGGCCACTTACCCTTGTAATGTTCGATGAGAATGGCACTCATTCTCTCGACCGAACCCAAAATGGCTCTGTGGATCATGACCGGTCTGCTGGTGGAGTGGCCCTTGTCGTTGGTTTCGGCCTTGTACTCCAACTCGAATCTGGTGGGCAACTGGAAGTCCAACTGGATGGTGGCACACTGGAACTGTCTGTTCATGGCGTCACTGATCATGATATCGATCTTGGGCCCGTAGAAGGCACCGTCACCGGGGTTCAAGTCCCAGTTGCCCTTGCCCTGGAACTCGTTCAAACAGGTTTCCAAGCGGGACTCGGCCAAGTCCCAAGTCTCGATCTCACCAACGTACTTGTCGGGTCTGGTGGACAACTCCATCTTGAACTTGAAGCCGAACACACCGTACACCTTCTGCAAAAAGTCAAACGCGCCCTCAATCTCCTGGTGGATCTGGTCCACGGTACAGAAAATGTGGGCGTCGTCCTGCTGGAACCGTCTGACCCGGGTCAAGCCCGACAAGGCGCCCGAGAACTCGTTTCTGTGCAAAACACCGAAATCGGCCACACGCCAGGGCAAGTCACGGTACGATCTCTCTCTGGACTTGAACAAGATGCAGTGGCCGGGACAGTTCATGGGCTTCAAGCCAAAGGTGTCCTTTTCCACCTCGAACGAGAACATGTTCTCCTTGTAGTTCTGCCAGTGGCCCGAGGTCTCCCACAACTTGGCGTTGAACATGTTGGGGGTGATCACCTCGTCAAAGCCCCTCACGCGGTACTCGGACCGGATGAACTCCACCAAGGCGTTGTAGATCCGGGTGCCGTGGGGCAACCAGAAGGCGGAGCCGGGGGACATCTCGTTGAAGAAGAACAACTCCTGCTCCTTGCCGATCTTGCGGTGGTCTCTCTCGGCAGCCTCCTTCAAGAAGTTCAAGTGCTCGGTCATCAACTTCTTGTCGGGGAACGAGATCCCGTACACCCGCTGCAACGAGTCGTTGGCGGCGTCGCCCAAAAAGTAGGACGACGAGTTCTTCAACACCTTGAACGCCTTGATGCGGCCCGAGTGCGGGATGTGGGGGCCCACGCACAAGTCGATCAAGGGCCCGCACCGGTACACGGTGGTGGAGGTGTTGTCGGGGATCTTGTCCGAGATGAACTTGACCTTGTACTTGTTGTAGTGGAACATGCGCAACAAGTCGGCCTTGGACATCTCCAAGCGCTCAAACTTCTGCTTCTCCTTGATGGCCTTGGTGGCCACCTGCTCCAAGTTGGCAAAGTCGCCCTGGGTCACCGCGGTCTCGCCGTCGTTGATGGACATGTCGTAGAAGAAGCCGTCCTCGGTGGGGGGCCCGTGCGACAAGTGCGAGCCAAAGTGGCACTCGCACGCCTCGCCCAAGATGTGGGCCGACGAGTGCCAGAACACGGCCTTACCCTCGGCACTGTCAAAGTCCAAGAACTCCAACGTGACGTCGTCCTCCAACGGTCTGGGCATGTCCCACAACTGGGACCCGTTGACCTTGGCGATCACCTGGCGCTCAAAGAAGGACTTGCCGATGGCGGCGGCGATTTCGGCGGGCGAGGTCTCGTAGGCGCGGCCCTCCTTGACTGAGCCGTCGCGCAAGGTGATGGTGATGGGCCTGTGCTCGCGGCTGGCGATGTCGGCGTCGTACTGGGCCTTGAGCTCATCGAACAACTGGATCCGCTCGGCGATGAACTGCGGCTGCGGGTCCAACAACAACGAGGGTTTCTTGGGTTTCTCGGGCTTCTCCGCGAGGGAGAGCTTGGCAACGTGGTCTTCCATACTTACGGGCTGCGGTGCGTGTGCGTGTGCTGGTGCAAGTCAAGTGTAAGTGTGAGTAATAGCGAGCGAAATTTGCACTATGAACACCGGGCGAAAAAAAAAAATCTGTGCGCGCACTGATTGGAAAAAATGCGACCCAGCTGGAACCGCGCGTTAACTATGGGCATCTAGCGAAATTAATGTACATTTTTGGGGCAAAAAACTATTTACAAGTACACGCTGGCTACAATGGGCCCGGCCCAGGGCCTAGAACGTCTTGGGCGCGAGCGACACGATCTTGTTGTACTGCAAGTCGCGCAACTCCTTGGCCACCACGGACGAGATCCGGGTGCCGAGCGGCTCGCCGTTCTTGTTGATGAGCACGCAGGCATTGTCGTCGAAGCGCACCACCGAGCCGTCGGGCCGTCTCATGGGCGCCTTGGTGCGCACCACCACCGCGCGGCAGATGTCGCGGCGCTTGACCCTGTTGTTGGCGGCCTGGCCCGTGATTTCCGTCTGCAACGGGCGGGCCTGCTTGACCACCACCGTGATCTCGTCGCCGATGCGGGCGCAGTTGGTGGGCTTGTGGCGCAACACCTTGATGCACTCCACCACCTGCGCGCCCGAGTTGTCGATCACGTTGAGCAAAGTTTTCAAGTAGATCATGCTTGTGTGGTGGGGGAGGTGGAGGGTGGGAGGTGGATGGTGAATTTTTTTCACGCTGGCTGGCGTGCGACACGACACGACACACGACACAACTCTGCGACACACTCTGCGACACGACACACGACACACTCTGCGACACAACTCTGCGACACACTCTGCGACACATTTGCGACACATTTGCGACACACTCTGCGACACATTTGCGACACACTCTGCGACACAACTGCGACACAACTGCGACAGGGTTTGCAACACCTGCGACACTACGACACTACCACACAGCTCCCCACCACACACCACTCCACACTCCACACTCCACACCCCCCCACCATGCACGACACCACCATCACCCAGTGGCACGAGTCCCCCGTCGTCTCCGACCGCAAGTCGCGCTTCCAGGCCCGCCATGTGCCCCTCGCACTGGCGTCCCACATACCCGCCATCTTGGCCCAGCTCTTGCTCCAGCACAAGAACATCGCCCGCTCCGCCAGCCACCCGCACATCATCGCGTGGCGCACGGGCACGCGCACGCCCCACGGTACGTATGTCAATGTAGAGCAGGGGTTCAAGGACAACGGCGAGAAGGGCGCCGGGTCCCGCCTCCTCCACCAGGCGCTCGTGCACCACAACGTGTACAACGTGTTGGTCATCGTGACGCGCTGGTACGGCGGCAGCCCCATCGGCGGGCTGCGCTTCCGCCACGTCGTCAACGTGGCGCTACAGAGTCTCCGCCGCGGCGGCGTGCTATAGGGCAGAAACAGGCGAAAACCAGGCGAAAACATCAGTACGTACTACACACAGCTATAGGTTCTTCTTCTCTAGTTCGTGGTCGATCTGGTCGTCCACCGCCTCCGTCAAGCGCACCACGTAGTCGTAGATGTTCTTGAGAAACAAAAACTGGCTGAACGACACGCCCGCCACCACGGCAAACACGGCGGCGCGCTTCTGCTCCGAGTCCACGTCCAAGAAGGCGTACGGGTACCGCGCGCCCTGGGCCGGCACCACCAACTGCTTCAAGAGCACCCAGTACCCCGTCGTCAACATCACCACCAACAGCAAGGCGGTGGTGGTGCGGATGGTCCACCGCGGCATGAACACGAGGTAGTCCACCAACAACGACACCACCGGCACCAAGTGGATGCAGATGTCGATGCCGAGGGGGAGCCGCATGGGCACGTCCTTGCCGATGAGCATCTCGAGAAAGAAGAGCCGCAACGGCCAGTAGATCACGGCCACGATGCTCTCCAACGCCAACCCGATGGGGTGCATGTTGTTCTTGAACTCGAACAACGACTGCGACTTGGTCAAGTGGGCCACGAACCCGACCCCGAACACGGCCAAAGCGTACATTAGCGATAGGTTGGTGAGAAACTGCCACGGCCCGGCCTGCGACAAGTAGTCGGGCAATTCCACCACCACAACCACGTAGTGGAGCCCAATGAGCCCCAATACGATCGACACCGCGTCCACCGCGAGAATTACAGGGTTACCTACCACTCTTCTGGACATGGTTGGCGAGATGGTACCACTGGAGCGGATGAAAAAGTGTACATGTGGGTTGCTTTATTTTTCGGGTGCACCCCCACATTTTCCGAGCCGTCAGACAATACCACGGTACGGGATTAGAGGGTGCCAGAATGATAGCCCACAACGATAGAGATAGGTAATGATCGAGGAAGGACTGTAGCGTGGTAATTGCGACATTGTATTGCATGGCGCAGGGCAGATGCGGGTTCTACACAGTTGCACTATTCAAGCGTCGCTTGGGGGTTGCAAAATCGATACGTAGAACCCACCACTCACCGTGCACCTGTAATTGGTAGCACATATCAGTAAAATGACATGTTCTTTCACTCTCAGCAGGCCAGGAATCGTACACTGTCTCGGCACATGCACTAGTAATGGCCCCACATCGGCATTGATCTATACATCCGTGTTTTGCGTTACCTAGCACACACCAGCATTTTACATCAGTATTTTACCTGGCATACACCGGCAGTTTTATCTATACGTCTGTATTTTACATTATCCAGCACACACTGGCATTTTTATCTATACATCAGTGGTTCACATTATCCAGCACACTCTATAATATATACATCAGCATTTTACCTGATCCAGCACACGCTTCTAATACATCAGTAATCGTACATTCTAGTCTACTTATGGGTGAAGAACTTGGCAAACCCCCGTGAACTCGAGCTCGACCGGGACCGGGGCGACGCAACACGCTCAAGATTAATGTCTCTGCCTCTATCCTCCGGCTTGCCCCGATCGGGAATCAACGACGCCATGTTGGTGTACGACCCCGTTCTCGACGACGGCCTTTTCGAGGGCGGCTTCTTCTTCAGATACGTGTCGCTGATGTCTATGCTCTTGATCCAGTTCTCAAAGTATGCCGCCGAGTCGATTGGCCGCGTGAGCGTCTCCTGGTGGTGGTAGTTGGACTTGACGAGAATCACCGGCACGAGCGCACACTCCAAGAAATGCTTCGACAAGGACGACTTGGAGAGAAAGGTCCGGTGGTGCTCCTTGCCGTCGTAATGGTGCGATCCAATGATCATCATGGCCGGGTTGTACTCGTCGATGGCCGTCTTTAGCAACTTCTGCACCTTGCCAATCACCACCTCAAACACAATCGACACCTTCTTGAACCGCGTGTTTAGCCGGTCGATGCGCTCGAGCGACCGGTTGGCCTTGTCCCTGTCTATGTACTCAAACACCTTTTCGTCGAGCACCTGGAGGATGACGATGGTGTCCCCGTGCACGATCATCTCGTCGAACAACCACTCGATGGCCTTGAGCGACTCCAAGTCGTTGTTGTACCCCGCCAAAAACGTCTTGTTGTTGCGGCGGAACTTGAACTGCGGGTGCTTCACCTTGAGCGTGAGCGACCTGCGGTGGTTGTTGGTGGTGGTGTCGAACGAGATGGACCGCTCGAACGACTGCAAGCGGGACAACCCGGGCCGCGCCAACGAGCTGGTCGAACGCAGCAACTGGCTGCTGACAAGATCGAGCGACGGTATGTGGCTCAGCGAGCCCGAGCCCGCCGTCAAGCTCGGCGAAACGAGCGGCGTTGCGGCCCCCGAAAGAACGGGCGACGCAAGGGCCGAATCGGTGTCGTAGTCGTCGTAGTACAAACGGCCCAACAAATCGGACGAGTTGTTCTGCAACCGGTAGAGGTCCACTGTGTCGTCGCTGGTGTGGTAGAGCATCGCGTTCAACTTGGTGTTTTTCTGGGTCTCGTCTTCAATGTCGACTAGCGACTTCAGGTAGCGTCTTGGTTTGGGGGTTTCCACGACAAGGGCGGCATTCGCCAGTTGTGGTGGCACCAGGGGCGGAGCAGAAGCAGCAGCGGGCTCGGCGTCAACCATGGCTGCGTGTATGCACTCTCAGATGGGTCAGATACGGTGCGCAACCGGTCCAAGTACCGTATGGGGTAAATGGGTGGAATTTATAGGTGCCATTGTAGGGCTATTTTTTGCGCGGCGCAGAAATGAAACCTAATTTGTCCATGGTTGCACCTTTTTATCGTAGTGGGGATTTTTGTATGGGATGGTGGGGTGGGATGCTGGGGCAGAGGTGTAGCGGTATAGTGTTGGTTGGCCGGTGTTTTGCCGTGTCGCTCTGGCTATTTTGATGTTTGTAGATGAGTTAGTGAGCGTATGTAGCTGTAGTCTGTGATCCACGTAATTGCGGTGTACATTGCCCAGCAACTACAGAAAGGGCAAGTAGCCACGGCCCATTCAGGCAACCTAGCGCGATAAAGTGCAGCAACTGCTGCTGTGCACGCCGTTTGGTCGTCCGACCCGTTTCGGGCTTTTTTGGCCCTAATTCTACACCTTGTGTCTCTGTCTATAACGTCTTACGATTACTTATATACACGCCCCTATCTTCCGTTATTTATGCCGCTATTGCGCTCCACGATCCCCCAGAGCCGGTCCATCTTCAACCCGCCGATGTTGTCCACCACAAAGTACCGTCTGCGGTGCTTCGAATGCGGCTCGACCTCGGTCCACGTCAGGTACGGGCGCAAAGCTCCGCTGCCGGCACTATCGATGGTGAGCGACGTGTTCCCACTCACCTCGAGCAACTCGTTGTACGTCTTGCCGCCCGTCGCATTCAACTTTTCCATGATAAGCTTTTCGTCGCCCACCAAGTTCTCCAACGTCTGGGGCTTTTCCTTGTCGTACACTCGGAATATACGGGTCACGTAGTCGCGTGTTTTGTACTGCACAAGCACCGCCGGCACCGTACACGATGCCACCGTCACTAGCCCGTATATGTCGTCGAACTGGGCCAGGTCGAAAAAGAGCTTAGCTCCGTACAACCCTAGCACCGAAAAACTCAATGTCAACCGCTTTAATAGCCCCACATATTTGGCACCAGGCGCTTCGTAGAGCGGCTGGTATGATAACCGGTACCTGTCCGGCAACTTTGTATCCCACCACCGGCCCGGCTGGCGCACCCTGATCACATCGTTATACAAGGTGGGCGACCATGGATTGTTGGAGGTGACGATCTCGTCGGATTCGATGTTGGAGTCGGCGCTGCGGAAACTGCCCGGGTACTGCACGTGGCGCCTGGAGCTGGTGCACACGCGCCGGATGAGTGTTCTATTTAGCATTGCCTGCGGTGGTTGGTGTATGGGCAAGTTTGTATAGTCCATCACAAAAATGTTCGCATACAAATTTTTGCATACCACAGTGGGTGAAAAAAAGACATAGTCAAGCAAAAGCAGAGTCGCTACAATACAGTAATGAATGGGTGGCAGCAGCAGCTGAAACGCGCATAACAGCAGGCCGAGGCATGCGGTTGGGGGAGAGATATGCTAATTTGGTGCTGGTGCCGGCTGGGGCTGACAAGTCACGTGACTGTGCCGGGCAGGAAAGATACCTGCCGTAGCCTGTCCAGTTTGGGACAATAATTACATGGCTCTTTGTAGTAAGAAAGAACCCTTGGTTTAATTACATAGCTTTTGTTCATTTCCTGATGCAATATTATGCTTGTTCCTGTTTTTGGCCGGAAAGCTGCAAAAAAAGAGAAGTGAAACCCGAACATTGATTATTCTTCAAACTGGTGGATTACGGAGATGATACAGCAGGTGGAGAAAGTTGGGAATCTCATCCGCATGAAACTGTTCCGCTCTGTAGTTGTCTCTGTCAAAAATGGATTGTACTTTTATTGTGCAACCACAATTCACAAATGTAATATATCCGCCATGTGAAGATGCACAAATTCCTGAAATAGGGAAGAACTCGGGCGTGGTCTGAGCATTGGCAATCCACACCTGACGTTTGGATTCTGCGGCCTGCGAGTGATATACCTGATTAGTGCAAAGTAACTAGGCGACCTGGACTAGGGCAAGGTCACGTGACATACAGACTCCAGCATTCCGAGTTGTACGAGCACCAGTATAGACGAGTGGAACACGGCTAGAGATGTTTTGGAGGTAAGCGGCTCACTCGACTGTGCACAAGCGTGAATATACGTATTTTACGTAAGAGTTGTGTAATTTGTAGAAGTTAATTTGTAGAAGTTAATTAGTAGAAGTAAGTTGTAGAAGTAAGTTGTAGAAGTTGTAGAAGTTGTAGAAGTTAAGTTACGTTCAGTTACACATTACAGAGAGCGCAGACACAGGGCCCGCAGCCCGTGCCCTAAACAACCCACCTACACGCCACTGCCCCAACCCTCATACAAAACGCCATACAAAAGCCAGCCGCAAACGAGCATCCAAAAACCGCAGACTAAATCGCATAATGCCAGAAAAACAAAGCCAGAAAAAAAAATCACCACCATCGCCTACACCGCTACCGCAGGCACCCCCCAAGCAGACACAGCCATGGACTCCGAAGCCGCTAACCGGTTCGTGCCCGAGTACCGCCGCACCAACTTCAAAAACAAGGGCCGTTTCCAGAACGATGAGTTGAGAAGAAGAAGAGAAACGCACCAGGTTGACTTGAGAAAGCAGAAGCGAGAGGAGGTGTTGACCAAAAGACGGGTGCTCACCACCGACGCCAGCGCCAACGACTCCGAGGACGAGGACGAGGCCGCGCTCGCCGCCGCCGCCAACAACGACGAAAACCAGTTCTACAGCAAGCTCCACGAGGACTTGCCCCGGATGATGGAGATGATCCAGTCACCCGACTTTGACAACCAGTTGCAGGCCACCATCAAGTTCCGCCAGATCTTGTCGCGCGAGCACAACCCGCCCATCGACTTGGTCATTCTGTCCGGCGTGATCCCGCTCTTGGTGGAGTTCATGAACGAAACCCACCCCGACATGTTGCAGTTGGAGGCGGCGTGGGCCTTGACCAACATCGCCTCCGGCAACTCGGAGCAGACGCGCGTGGTGGTGGAGGCCGAGGCGGTGCCCCTCTTTGTCAAGTTGTTGTTCTCGCAGTCGTTGGAGGTGAAGGAGCAGGCCATCTGGGCCCTCGGCAACGTGGCGGGCGACTCGAGCGAGTACCGCGACTACGTGTTGGCGTGCGGCGCCATGGAGCCCGTGTTGCTCTTGTTCAACAGCACCAAGATGTCGTTGATCCGCACCGCCACCTGGACCTTGTCCAACTTGTGCCGGGGCAAAAACCCCCAGCCGGACTGGAACATTGTCCAGGACGCCATCCCCACCTTGTCCAAGTTGATCTACCTGGTCGACAACGAGACCTTGGTCGACGCGTGCTGGGCCGTGTCCTACTTGTCCGACGGCACCACCGAGGCCATCCAGGCCGTGGTGGACGCCCGCATCCCGCACCGCCTCGTTGAGTTGTTGGGCCACGACTCCACCTTGGTCCAGACCCCGGCCTTGCGCGCCATCGGCAACATCGTCACCGGCACCGACTACCAGACCCAGATCGTGATAAACGCCGGCGTGTTGCCCGCGTTGGCCCCGTTGTTGAACCTGTCCAAGGAGACCATCCGCAAGGAGGCGTGCTGGACCATCTCCAACATCACGGCCGGCAACGTCGACCAGATCCAGGCCGTGATCGACTCCAACTTGATACCCCAGATCATCCGGTTGTTGAGCCAGGGCGACTACAAGACCAAGAAGGAGGCGTGCTGGGCCATCTCCAACGCGCTGTCGGGCGGGTTGAGCAAGCCGGACCAGATCCGCTACTTGGTGCAGCAGGGGTGCATCAAGCCGTTGTGCGACTTGTTGTCGGTGGCCGACGCCAAGATCATCGAGGTCACGTTGGACTCGTTGGAGAATATCTTGAAGATGGGCCAGATGGACAAGGAGGCCAAGGGCTCGTCCGTCAACGAAAACGCCTTGTACATCGAGGAGGCCGGCGGCATGGAGCGCATCTTCGAGTGCCAGAGCAACGACAACGAGAAGATCTACCAGAAGGCGTACAACATCATCGAGAAGTACTTCTCCGAGGAGGAGGACCAGCTCGACGACGACGGCGTTGCGCCCGAGGTGTACGGCGACACGTTTGGATTCGGGGTGCAGAGCCAGCAGCCCAACTTCCAGTTCTAGTTATGTGTTCTATTTATTGTTATTATTACTGTCGCCGTTTTTTCTTTCTACATATATAGGTGTATCTCTCGGTTTTCTCTCTACATATTCGTTTCCTTCTGCATCTCTTATAAATACACACGTCTCTGAATCAGGGCCCTACAGGCACATGCGTGCACGCACGTGACACCCGCACGTGACGTCGTGCCCCCACCGGGCGCCGCGATAACGTGTGTGCAGGACGCCTCTGCCGACTCCCGACCGAGCCAGCGCCGTCGTGCGCCTACCGCCCGACAAGCCCCACTGGTCGACATTACCAAAGCACACCGACACGACGTCAGCGCTGCGACACGACGCAAGCACAGTGACACCCTGCCCGGGCAACCCCACCCGTGTCCGGACCCGCGCCTGTCTCACCCCGGCACCACACCCTGCCCATGTAGCTGGCCCGACGTAACACGCTGACGTAACCACCACATGATACGGGTCCCGTGACCCCGGCCCGATTGGGCACACCGCATCGCTCGTTTGAGAAACACAAACAAGCATCCTGCACAAAGCCCCCCAGCAAAAGAAACAAAAATCCCTCTAATTAATTCACTCACTCATCTTACCAATAATATTTCACCGCTGGGAAAAAACAAAAATTACCAGGCACAAATTTATATAACCGGATTGAGTGCTGGTTTCTTGTATTCTTTCTTTCTTCACTGAGTATCCACCGCAATGAAGTTATCCAGTGTCTTAGTAGGTTTGACCTCGGCTGCCGCCGTCGCCTCTGGTGCCGAACATGGCGAAAGAGAAGTTGTCACTGTCACCGTCACCGGTACTACCGAGACCCACAGATGGGGCAGATTCAACCACACCCCAAGACCCGCTGCTCCAGAACCTTCCGGAACTCACAGATGGGGTAGATTCAACCACACCCCAAGACCCGCTGCTCCAGAACCTTCTGGTACCCACAGATGGGGTAGATTTAACCATACTCCAAGACCCGCTGCTCCAGAACCCTCTGGTACCCACAGATGGGGTAGATTCAACCACACTCCAAGACCCGCTGCTCCAGAACCTTCCGGAACTCACAGATGGGGCAGATTCAACCACACCCCAAGACCCGCTGCTCCAGAACCTTCTGGTACCCACAGATGGGGTAGATTCGACCACACCAGAGGTCCTACCACCACCACTGTTTTCGTGCAACCCACCGAGGCTGACCAGGTTGTGGTCAACATCAAGAACAGAGCCGTGTCTAACTTTACCAACGGCACCAACGGCACCAACGGCACCACCTCTTCTGAAGCTGGTGCCTCTGCCAACGCCTTTAACTTGGGTGTTGCCGGTGCCGTGGCTGCTGGTTTATTGTTGGTTGTTTAAACGCACACCGGTTTCTACTACGTTTTGGTCTTCTTTCATATCTCCGTCTTTTTATGTTTATTTCATTCCTATCTTCATAGATTATTATTTCAGACTAAAAAATCGAAAACTGCAAAACCACCAAATACCAGAGTTTTCACTAATGTTTTAACTTAGCCCTGTTTTTATTTATATACTTAATACAATGATTATATCATTAACTAGCTATACTCACCACAATTCCCTAGTCTCTTCTCATGGCAGCCTGCATGTGCTGCAACTGCCGGATCTCGCCAAGCAACTGGTCCCTGAGCCTATCCAATTCGTCGATCTTGTCTTGCAACTGCGTGCTCGAGGGCTGCTTGGTGATCGACACAATGTCCGGCTGGTCCTGGTGCATAACCAGAGGGTCTACGGGACCCTTCTTGACCATACTCGTAATTAACTCAAATGCAATCTGCGCCCCGTTGGTCGACGTGATCTCGGCAATGTCGTACGCAGGTGCCACTTCCACCACATCACCGCCTACCACCAACAAATCGTCAATCTGGCGCAACACGTAGATGAGTTCGCGCGGGAGCCAGCCACCGGCTTCTTGCGTACCGGTCCCACTCGTAAACCCCGGATCCAACACGTCAATGTCCACCGATATATACGTGGGGGTATCCTTGGGCACCGTGTCCAAGATCTTCTGCACCACATACTGCGGTCCCTTCAACCAAATATCGTCCGCTTCGACTCGCACAAAGTCCTGCTTATCGTCATCAAGATAATCGTCAATGCTCGACAACTTGGATCTCAACCCGAGGTGAATGTTGTGGCCGGTGGTCAACCCTTCGTTACGTGCCTGCCACAACATGGAACCGTGGTTGATTTCCGACTGGTTCGTGTGCCAGAACGACGGGTACTTGTCGGGAGCCCACGTATCTAAATGGGCGTCGAAATGGATCACATTCAACTTACCGTACACTTTGTGCAACGCCCGTAAATGGGGCAACAACACCGAGTGGTCCCCTCCTAATGCGACGTACCGAGGAGGCACCTTACTGTCCTGGCTCGACTGGCGGTGGCTAAGAAGCTCCTCAAATCCCTTTGTCATCTGCGTGAACGCCAACTCGTTATCCATGGGCGTCACAGGGATGTCTCCACAGTCAACCACCCTTGCCCAATCCGTATATGGATTGAAGTTGGCCCGCTGGTTATATCCTCTCAAACTAGTTTGTCTTTGTGATGCGGCTCTTATCGCTCTGGGACCAAACCTGGCTCCGGGACGGTACGACGTAGCCGTGTCAAATGGAACCCCAATAAGAGCAACGTCGTAGCTGGTCTCGGCGTCCATCAAACAGCTGTGGTGGTCGAGATGGGCAAATGTGTTGATGCCTTGAAACGGCCAGTAGTCGCCCCACATCTCTTTTAGACTGGGACTGTCTTTTTGCATCAGCTCATACACCAACTCATTACTATTTTCCGCATTCAAATGCAACCTGTCTGCACCAGCAAACACCAACCAAGATGCTATCGCATACAACACCGACACTTTCATGTTTGTTGCGGCACTATATCCCCATCCATTTTTTTTTGCATTAATTTCGTGTGCTAATCCGGTAGTTATATAGCCTTTTTTTCCTGGAGCCGATACATGGAATTGATTTCCCGATCGGGAAGCTTCCGCTAGCAACTCCATTTCTTTGCACCCAGCGTATAACCTCACCAGTAGTTCAGTCAGACAGGGCCAACTACAGCATATACCGAGTGCGAATTAGCCCTCCCTGTGATTGCAACCCCGACACCGAAAGATCGAGTATACGCTCCCATTGTTGGAAACGCCAATCGTGTACATACCAAACCACAAGTCCAGAATTTCACAATTTCAGTAGTTCGAGCTACCTCGGCACCTCCGTCTTTATACCTCCAGTTAGACTACAATGGATCTTTTTGCAACGCCAATAGAGGCTAGCAGTGCACCAGCCTCGGTGTTCACTCATGCCGCCCACCACCAACCGCCTGTCGGATGCAAGTATGGTCCCAACGATGCGCCTATCCAGACCAACAATTTCTACAGCAACTTGACATTGGATAACCAGACCTTCCCCGTATGGACGCTCCCTTACTCGTTGTGGTTGAACCTCGAACCGCCCCAGGACCACGGCTTGGCTTTCAACCACACCGAGGCTGCTCAGCGTGTCTTTGGACCCGAGCCGTCCGCTAACCCAGCCCAGTTTTACTTCAACCCACCCAAAATCAAGTCGTTTGTTTTATCAGCAGCCGAGTTCGCCTCGAGCAAGCCGGCACTTACTCTATCCAACCATAACAAGATGTCGGTCATGACCTCATTGGGTATTGACACCAACCGGTACATCAATATCCCGTTGGCTCACGGCATGGGGTATATCACCGCCATTTATACCGGTCTCCAACCGGTGGTGGCATCGGAAGTCGGATTCCAGGAGTTCAGCTTTGTCTCTAGTCAAAATGGGATTGATAAGTACCGAGTTAAATTGTTTAATCAAGTCATCTGGTCTTTCTATGCTATCGGCGGCATGAAGTTCCAATTGAAGGATCCAAACCATATCGTCGGAGCAGGGGTAGGAAATGCCACCATCCAAATTGCTCGTGGAGATGCGAAAGCCTACGACGATACCTGTGGGACCTATCCTGTTGAGGTCGATCTTCAAGGCTCGGCCAAAGACGACACTGGGGAGTACCGATTTGTATACAAAATGGAGGGCAAGTCGAGGTCAGGCTCGGGTCTCGTTTGGTGTTTACCTCATCACTCCGAGGCATTAGTCAAATCGGTCGCTTCCAGGTACGCTGGGCTCGAACTCGACTCCCCTACGAAGGGGGTCATGAAATCGTACGTCACCAACGAGTTGATAATGCAGGAGAAGTTGCCGGTGGACATTAATTGGGTACCTTGGGCATCTTTTTCCAAGAGTGCAACCTTCAGCGACAAGGCCAAGAGCTTAATTAAGGAAGCAGCTAAGATTGACGTGCAGACTGATGTGGTGGGCCAGGCCGACGTTGACTCCATGTATACATCGGGTAAGATCTTGGATAAATTCGCCTACATTGCCTATGTCTGTCACGATATTCTTAGGGACGATGAATTAACTCATACTATATTACCCAAGATCAAGCAAGCAATTGAGATATTTGCTGCCAACAAGCAGAAGAATCCTCTTCTTTACGATACTACTTGGAAAGGAATCATTTCGTCGGCCGATCCCGCTGCCGATTTTGGAAATTCAAACTATAATGATCACCACTTCCACTATGGCTACCACATCCATGCTATCGCCCTTGTTGCCAGGATCGATCCCAGCTGGTTGGATGCAAACAACTCATTGGTTAGAAACTACGCTAATTCTCTATTAAGAGATACGGCTAGTCCCAAGGCTGATGCGTTCTTCCCCCAATCAAGGTCGTTCGATTGGTTTCATGGCCATTCATTTGCTCATGGTATTTTCCCTTCGGGCGATGGTAAGGACGAAGAGTCATCGTCTGAAGATTATCATTTTGCCTACGGTATGAAACTTTACGGTAAGGTTACCAGTAATCAGGCCATGGAGCAAAGAGCAAACTTGATGCTTGCTATCATGAAACGCGCCATGAACATGTACATGCTTTATGCGGACGATAATACTATCCAACCCAAAAACTTTATAAAGAATAAGGTAGCCGGTATTTCATTTGAAAACAAAATCGATTTTGCCACTTACTTTGGCAGAGGAACTATTTCTGATGAGTGGATTCATGGTATTCACATGCTTCCCATCACCCCGGTTTCATCGTACATCAGAAGGGAACAGTTTGTCAGGGAAGAATGGGAACAAAAATTAGCCGGCATTATTGACAGAATCCCCGATGGCTGGAAGGGAATTTTGATGCTTAACTTAGCCCTATTCGATCCTAAGAAGCTGTGGCAGTGGTTTTCAAGAAAAGACTGGGACGATAGACTCATCGATAATGGCATGTCTCGAACATGGTCACTTGCGTTTATTGCTGGAATCGGCGGATCCGACTAAATTTTACCTATTCTACACCTATTTACAATTTTATAAAAAGAAATCCCAAATATCATCTTTATTCAACGTGGATAAGTCAAGAGCGGGCACGTTGAATGTAGAATCAAAGTCAAATGAAATATCAGCCATAGCACTGTTTGATATAGTAGGCACCGACGTTGATGTTGCTGTAGAGGGAGTTTCATTTGTAGTTGTAATATTGGCCGCTTCCAACACGCTCATCACATAACTGAGAATATTATTAGTGAAAATAAACATGGTTCGGGCTGAAAAGCTAGCTAAGCTCAACTTCAGCAATACTGCCTGATAGTCATTAGTAATAACATTCAAAAGCCAGAAGATATCATTGTAAAGGGAACTGACAGTTTCATGCGACGATTGTATTATCCTGTCCACGCTGGATAAAGTCAATTCCTCGTATACTTGATCCTTCTTGATTTGCAGCGAATTCAACTCTGGCGTCACCTTTGCCAAAATGGATGGCAAAATGTAAAACGCGCTTCTGAACAACGCTTCTTTGATCTCATGATAGTATGGACTCAATGTGATGGGGCTCTTTTCATCATTATTGAATACAGTAGTCTTCAAGAAGCTAGTGGCCGACACATATAACAATAGTGCCCACTTGAATGACTCGCATTTGGCTTCCTCGGTCTTCAATTTCAAATACTTGATATGAGTCAACGCCTGTGCGTAAGAAAGCATGGTTAGCTGCAAGTGCTTCTCCTCATTATTCAACTTTTCAAATTCTTCTTCGAGTAGTATATCCTTTAGATCGACCAAGAGTCCATTGATGTCAACTGCATTTGAGTACTGATACAGATTGACGCTGTCGTTTATCTCCCTCAATACACGCATCTTACCTTCATAGTCAATGCCGTCACTTGTATCAAAATATCTCTGCATGTAATGCTCTCTTAATAAGGGCAGCTGACCCTTCTGGAAACTTCTGAGGGTGTCTTCATAATACAAATAAATCCAACAGTTCTTTAGTGATCTGATGTTTGCAGGATCTCCATTACCATGCATTCTTACAATATCACGACCAAAACCTAACGAGTTTGCTAGCACAATAAGATTAGATAATAGGGATTGATCGTGGGATAAGGACTCCTCGAAATCAATGTTGAAATCGTATTTCCGAGCTTCGTAAAGAAGTAGCAAACTCAAGAATGTAGGAACAGTCGATTTTATATCGGTGTCATACAACAAAGATTTGGCAACTGAAATCAATTCCAATTGATTCAATTTTACCTCATCGTACAGAAACGACGTGATTGCAATTATCGATACGATGATACTGAGTCTAATCTGACAAGCTGATTTCTTAAGCATAATCCGTTTTGAGGCAGGATTTCTCTGAATTACTGCATTGAAATATTCTAGAATAGTATTGCCATTGAAGCACCTAAAAAACAATCCCTTGGACTGGATGAAAATACTTAAAATGGTCAAACATTCCTTGTACGATGGTAATAGTTCTGGCAATTTCTTGATGGCGATATCAACCGACACTATATTAATAGGTCTATTTATGACCACCTTGGAAAATACTTTCGATATGTCTTCGTATGACTTGCTGAAAATCTCCAATATAATTGGAAACTCGTTGACAGACTCCTTCAAGATCGTCTTGTAACTGGTGGGACCAAATAAGAGTCGATAGTCTCCATTGATCTTGGTATACACGAAGTCGCGCACATCGACCATGGACAGATCCGTGGGACTGACACTGTTTATGAAACTGTAGTTGGATTCGCTTTTCACTGGCTCTTTCGACACTTCAAATGAAGTGATGGCTTCTTGGTATACGCATAAATGGGATGGAATTCGGTTTCTCAAACACGCAGAACAAATAGGCTTGTTTCTATCACACTTCACTTTCCGGTTGCGACAATTTAAACACGAAAGCGACTGCCTCCCTTTGGGCTTCGACGATTTGGTCTGCATAGCTTTTTGGGGGCAAGAAGAAGAAGAGATTATTTGAATCAGATTCATTTTTGTCCTTCGCTTACTCACTAAAAAACTCAAAATTTCAGCGCTGCCCCACGATAAGGATTTCCACATCAATTGCAGCCATCACAAATTGTAGTAAATGTTGGAAAGGACAATTGGGAAACACCTAACTGAGTTCCCTGTATTCCGTAGTCAACTTGATTCAGCCCGAGATATGTTGTATCTAGATACACAAAACAAAAAGTGCAACAAAACAGCTTTGAACGCAGATTGAACGAGTCTCACGTTAAATATACTAGTCACGGAGCCAGCACGATGGCATTTCCTGGTATATATGTGCAAACTAGTACATTTTATGGCACTGTTTTTAATGCCAAATTAACTGTGGTGGAATTTTGCCGATCTGCCTCAACAAAAAAACAAAACCACTAGAAAACACTAAGCTTCTCCTAATACAGCCCCTATATTTTAACACGTAACCATGTCAATCAAACCCATTGAGTCGCTTCCCCCGCAGCCAACCACAGTTAGAGCCAATTCGGTGCACATTTCGTACGATGCGGTTCATGATAGGATCGCTTATGCTAATGGTAAATCGATTATTGTGAGACCAATTGATCCCGCATCTAGTGATGTTTTACAATTCACCAAGCACATCCACCCTACTACATGCGCTCTGTTTTCGCCATCCGGTAACTATGTTGCTTCTGGTGATGAATCAGGACAAGTTAAAGTGTGGGAAGCCGTAAAGTATCATGATGGCACGGAAGAACTTAAAATCAAAAGTGAGCACCAAGTCCTTTCAGGCCCCATTAAGTCAATTGCGTGGGATGCGGACAACAGCAGAATCATAGCAGTTGGGCAAGGTAAAGAGAAGTATGGTCACTGTTTCACTTGGGATAGTGGCAATTCCATTGGCGAAATTCAAGGACACGCAGGAACTATTTATGATGTTGACATAAAGCCCCAAAGACCATACAGGGCTGCCACTGTCAGTGAGGATAAAGCACTTGTTTTCTTTACAGGACCACCATTCAAGTTTGACAAGAGTGTTCGCGGACATCACACCAATTCTATTCGTAGTGTCAAGTTCTCGCCAGACGGGAAATGGCTAGTTAGTGTTGGTTCGGACAGGATCATCACTGTATACGACGGTAAAACCGGCGAATATATCAACAAGTTAGAAAATGCACACCAAGGAGGCATATATGCGGTCTCTTGGTTCAAAGATTCTTTGAAGTTCGCTACTGCTTCGGCCGATAATACTATTAAGATCTGGAGCATTGAAGATTTACTGGTTGTTGACCAATTAGGATTTGGTTCCGATATTAATATTAAAAACCAGCAAGTCGGTGTTGTTGTTACTAACGAATACATTATATCGTTGTCTTTCAGTGGTCATCTCAACTATTTTAGATCCAATGAAAAAACACCATTCTTAGTTATCGCTGGCCATCAGACTGCATTGACTTCAGTACTTTTTGCAAACAATGCTTTACTTACTGGAGGCTCGGATGGTAGTATCTACCAAAGGAAAACTTCAGATACGATAGAAAAGTTACCAACCAATTTTGGTGAGGGGCATACGAGTTATGTTGTGGACATAATCAGTGATGGAGATCAACTTATTACTATAGGATGGGACGACAAACTTAGAGTTTGGAAAGACCTTGAAGAGGTTGTTAGTATATCCTTACCAGAACAGCCAAAAGGAATAAAAAAGCTAAATGATCATATTGCAGTATTATTTGAAAAGAGAATAGAAGTCTACTCCACGAGTCTTGTGAAAGTCATCGAAATTGACTTGGGATTTACTGCTACTGATTTTGATGTATTGGACGAATACAAAATATTAGTTACTGATTCTACATCTAATTCTTTAAAGGAGTATGAATTCAAAGAAGAAAAATTGATTGCAAGCAAACAGTATCCTTCGTCTCGCTCCCCTCCGACTATTGTGAGAATATCGCCTAATGGAAAGTATGCCGCTGTTGCTGACTCTACAGGAAAATATACTTTGTACGATACTGCCACTGCATCTGTTATAACAACGCGGTGGGCTTTCCATAATGGTCGTGTATTTGGATCTAAGTGGTCACCTGATTCCCAATTTGTTATTAGTGGCGGGCTTGATACAGGGTTATTGCTCTATTCGGTATCTAAGCCTTCCAAGGTATTGAAGTATCTGTTAGCCCATCAAATTGGAGTATCTGGGGTGGAATGGTTGAAGTATGATCCTGACAGGAAGTCGGGTGCTTTTATCAGTATTGGACTCGATGGTACAATAAAATTATGGGAAGTTGATTTCAGCATATATACCAATTAAATGTCTATGATTTTTTTGTTCAGAGAAGTATGATAAAAATTTCAATAAAATAACAACCAAAGCTTTAACTTGTTTTGAGTCTCTGAATCTTGAAGAGGACCTAGAATATACATCATTTTAAGATAGAAAAAACTATATATATTATATTATCGGTCAACATTTCCGGCTTAAAGTACTCTTCAAATTGTATGGAAGAATAGTCGCAAGAGCAGTCACAAATACTCATCTATCAACAATTACGATGATTATTTCGACAATTCTGTCTATACTCTTCAATTAATTTGAGAAATAGATGACTAAAAATTCGTAGTCGTACTTGTATTTAATGTTGGCGATATTGTCTAGAGCTTAATAAAACCCTTTCATGAGAAATTCAGCTAGGATATTAGTATCATATTTCTTGATTCCAATGGCATTGTCGTGAGGAGGCAAGCAATGGTAAAATTGTAAGTTTTGGGGCTAAAAAATAGGATTGCAAAATAATCTCCGCATTCAAAAAAAAAAAAAAATGGAAGGGCTTCAAAACTATATACCCAACCGATCATTAGATAATCATTAAATAATGAAGTTCGCTATTCATATTTTAATTATAATGAGTTTAATATTTCAAGTAGTAGAGGCAGTGTAAAGATGAATGAAGTTCAAGTATGTCATGGATGTCAAGAATGTCAATAGGTCTTTAGTCTGGTGAAATGTTAGGTAAAATGATATTTATTAGTTTAACTTCATATGGAGCCTCCACGATATGCAGAAAGAAAGACGGCTTCCAATTTTAAATTTACTTTTAAGAAACCTCAAAGTAAAGGCACCATCATCGTGTGAATAGTGGTGCAGAAAATGACATCACACTACACTTCTATATCAGGTTAGTACAAACCGCAACAAAGCTTGGCATTCCAAGAAGCTACCAGGAAAATACGACTGTACATTGTTCTTTTAACTTATAAAGTTTAAAATATCACTCAGAGCAGAAAGGTAACATACTGAATATCCCAATTGGAGCATATTCTTAATATGTAAATAAGGATTGAGGTAGGCGCGTTATATAGTATAAACCACCTCCGTAGCTGAGCCGCAGGGGGGGGGGGTTTCTAGCGTGCCGACCTCAATCCGTATTAAACCTTAAAATCGGCTATAAGGTAAAAATTCTAACAATTCCTGGCAGCCCGATTCTGAGTTATCGTGGAGGCAGCTTGTGTACAGGGAACGGCTTGCGTAACCGATGCGAGTTACCTTCTTTTTTGCGTGAGTTATACATTATACAACAAAAAAATTCTAACAATTTCACCTAAAAAAAGCGAATTTGCGCTATTGTCCGCCTTCTGAACGGCTCTGTATACCTTATCTATAACCTTTACAGTTACTGTTAAAAAGATAAGAGGCCACGTCATGTTTTTCTTTTGAAAATAATATAAGTCATGTGAAAATTGTGATATTATATAATGTAATCTGTTGCTTGTTAAAATAGGGTCTTGTAATACAACTGTAGGGATACAATGAGCACTAGACGGAGAATCTACCCCCACCCCCAGTATGGTAGTGATACATTAACTCATTCGGGTGCAGGCTTGCAGTACAATGACTGGGATTCTACCGTCCACAAATTCCAGAATATAAGTCTCTCGTCTAAACAACTGGCTGCAAATACTTCCAGCGCAATTGGAAAAGGTATTTATTCCGAGAATCAAGTTGCTGAAGCACCCAAAAACACTCAACATTTGGCAACAGATGCACTATCTTCATTTAATCAATTATATACAACTGATTTGTTAAGAGAATTGCCGCCTTCTATCTCGGACTTGTCTTTACCTCCACCTCCAATAATTTTACCTCCAAATGCAACATTAATTCCAAATTGCCCGACAGCCAACAGTGCATCAGATTACTTCAGATCCACTTTAAATGTCATTCCAATCAGCTCATCATTGTTGAAGAAGTCCAAATTGCCGTTCGCTTTAATTATTCAGCCATATCAAGCATTAACATATAAAGAAGATAAAGTACCAGTTACGGAAGACACAACTGTTAGCAGATGTCGTCGCTGCAAAGCATACATTAATCCTTTCATAACATTGTCTGATAATGGAAGAAGATGGAAATGTAATTTCTGTAATTTATTAAACGATTTTCCTTCTTCTTTTGATTATGATGTGTTCAACGGACAATCCAAGAACAAATTCAATAGAGTTGAGTTAAACCATGCTGTTGTTGAGTTCATAGCTCCTAAGGAATATATGGCTAGAGCACCTCAGCCCATTGTTTATACATTCATTATTGATGTTTCTGTTAATGCAATTATTTCAGGATTAACGTCCACCATTGCAAAATCAATTTTGGAAAGTTTAGATAAAATCCCAAATGAAAACAATTCAGTAAGGGTTAGTTTCATTGGTGTTGACTCAAGTTTGCATTTCTTCAGATTTGGTGAGGAGTCCGGCCATTATGAGACATTGATAGTTTCCGATATCGATGAACCCTTTTTACCTTCTCCATCCGGTTTGTTGGTATACTTACATGAAAACAGAGAAGCAATAGAAAAGTTGTTGACGGAACTCCCACTTTACTTTGAGGACTCAGCTAATCAGTGTCTTGCCTTGGGTCCAGCTTTAAAAAGCGGACATAAATTGATTTGCAATATTGGAGGAAAATTGATATGCTTTTCTGCCACTTTGCCTAATATTGGAGTAGGTAAACTAAGCAATAGAGATGAAAATGGAAAATCTCCGCTTACTTGTGCTGATAGCTTTTATAAGTCATTTGCAGTACAGTGCAACTCTTCTCAGGTAACTGTTGATTTATTTCTCACAGCTTCAGTATATCAAGATGTTGCCACATTATCCAACTTACCACGCTACACAGCTGGTCAAACCCACTTTTATCCAGCATGGAGTAGTGTCAGATCCGAAGATGTTAAAAAATTATCTAAGGAAGTAAGTGATCAATTGTCCCAAGATATTGCTACTGAAGCAGTCTTGAGAGTCAGGGGATCCACTGGTTTCAGAATGAATTGCTTCTTTGGAAACTTTTTCAATAGGTCTTCCGATTTATGTTCTTTTCCTACTTTTCCTAGAGATCAAAGTTATACAATTGAAGTTTCAATAGACGAAAACTGCACTAAGCTGATGGTTTATTTCCAGGCTGCAATTCTCCATTCCACGTCATTTGGAGAGCGAAGGATAAGGGTATTGAATTTAGCTCTTCGAACATCGAATAAGTTGAACGATATTTTTGCTTCAGCAGATCAATTAGCAATTACCAATTACTTCACTCATATGGCTATTGAGAAGGCTTTATCTAAGTCATTGCCTGAAGCGAGAGAGTTTTTGGTCAGTAAAGTTGTCGACATATTGTGTGTTTATAAAAGAGAATTGTTAGTGGGGCATGTTTCTGGTGCATCTCCTTTACAGCTATCTACCAATTTGAGGATGTTACCGCTATTGCTATTCTCATTGTCAAAACATTTAGGGTTTAAATTGGACAGGGTTCCGCTAGATCATCGAGCAGCTGCTCTTAACAATCTTGGGTCTGTTCCTATCAACCAATTAATAAAATCTATATATCCTAGAGTCTATTCATTGCATAATATGCCCGGAGAATATGACACCCAGGGAGAGTTTGCTTATAATGATAACGTATTACCGGATCCAATCAACGCTTCCAAGGTAGTTTGGGAAAACTACGGACTATACTTGATTGATAATTCGAGCGAATTATTTTTGTGGGTTTCAGGTAACGCTGTCCCAGAATTGGTAAAGGATCTATTTGGTGTTGACAACCTTTATGCTATTCCTATCGGTAAAACAGAGTTGCCAAAATTGAGAGCTGAAGAGTATGAATTCAACTTCAGAGTACGTAAAATCATAGGCAAGATAAGACAGCAGAAAGACTCTATTGTTTGGAAGAATTTGTATGTCGTAATCGGAGGATCATCAAACGAGCCACTTGAGATATCGCAAAACCGAGAATTGATGGCCCTCAGAATGTGGGTTTATTCTTGTCTTGTAGAAGACAAGACTGGAAATGATCCTTCGTACAGAGACTTCTTAACTTCATTAAAGGCTAAAGTTAATCAGTAAATTAGCAATTCAATCCTCCATTATGAGATCTTTTTATTCGCATTATAATTTGAATTATCTGAATTACAATTTTGATATACCTTCGCAGTATCTATATTCGCACCGATTTCCTCTAAGTTCTGTTATCAATTGTATCCTAAAAATTTCTTAATTTTATTTTCTTAATATTATACAAATCAGCATTGCTTATTTTAATAATGTTTTTAAAACTCAAGCAGCTTTCTAAATTCTGACGTACACAAATTATATATCAAGTCATGGTACGGGAATTCTAGACCATATACAGTTATAAATTTTTATGGGAGAAGAACTCTTTGATCTCTCTGAGGAAACTATCGCAGAGTTTGAGACCTGATCATAGCTTAATCTAGATGATATCTCAAATCTTGACAACAAGACTTAGAGTTTATATTTCGTTTCTACAATTCCAAAAAAAGGTCTATTCAATAATTTTGAAGGGTATATTTTTGTTAACTATATAACGAATATTGAGATATCACGTTTGGCCGTATCAACTCTTGATGTGTCCTTACTCAATACATTGTTCTTCGTCCCAACCATCTGTGCAGCATCCAGTTGCATTGCAGTAAATAATTCTGGTTTGCCCAGATTCTAAAGGGAGAATAATTTGAGTATAGTTTCTACCTTCGATAGTCAAAAAATGACTTTCAACTAATCCCTTTGCATCGATAAAGGAACAGCAAGCTAAAACGTAGAGCCAAATTCTTAAATCTAATAACATTGTATTTTGGTACTTAAACAGATATGGTGTTATATAAAAGAATACACAGAAACAAGTGCAATTGTAGGACTTTTTATATTTAGCAGATTTCAATTCATTTCAAGTCAGGCTACCAAATATTAAGTTTAATGGCATACTGAAAAGCGTAACATACATTAAATTGATTTGAAATTTGTTGTGAAGTAAACATTGCCGATCAATTCAGTGCATTATAAAGTTTAAATCAAAATTACATGATCAGCTGCATTATCAATTGTAAATTTAATATCCCCAGTCGTACGGCACTGGTTTTTCATAATCGAGACACATGGTTTTACTCCTTTATCATTTGGAATAAGTGATAGGCAATGTCGATGTCATACACAATTACATATTTGTCATTCTGCCTGTTTTTTCCACATCCAATACTTGGCTTGTAAACTACCTCAATGTACGTATAATATATTGAATTATACAAGCATGTGAATTTGAAACAAACTCTTGGAAGCGATACCAGAATATGGTACCATGAGTATTTGCCTGTAGGTTATTACAGAAGGGTTGAGAATATGTGCCGATCCACGGCAATATGAGAAGTACCTGATCAAATATTCAAGATGATTTCAAGGAGTCTGTGTGGTGAGTTCATATTAATGAGCCGAATAAATGTCAAGTGTAAAATGTATGACCTATTAGATGAATGTGAATAATGAAACGTGGAACTGATAACGAATATGATTAGTTACATGTTTGATTTTAGGTGTGTTCTTGAATAGTGATTAACCTAACCTAAAACATAGTGATCAGTATCAAGCCAGAAGCAATTGATGTTGCAGAAGCTGTATTCAATAGAACCAGTAGCATCATAGATAACAGGTGGGTGCATTTAGTCTATGGTGATATAGTATTGGAAATTGATGAGATGACAGTGTAGAACCAAAACAGCGAGTAATTGGATGCAAAGTCAGGAATTGTGCTGCTGGTTGGTCACTGGGGCTTGAAAACACATTCTGAAGAACTAATATGGTGAAACAATCAACTGAAGAAGTAAGTGATATAGTATCATTTGGTAGGGATCATTCAAGGTGGGGTAGATATTACAAAGGCAGTGGAGCAAAAGACGCATAACTAATGCGGCCAATTGATGAGCCTTCGATTCATAGTTAATTATTAGTGATATATGACGAATACATTTAGGAACATGAATGATATGAGTGTACAATTATTTGTAGTATAGGGGTTATCGATAGGTCGTTTGGAGGGGTCAGAACAGAAAAATGAACCAAGAGATTTGGGCGTACTGCATACAGCGCAGGGGGCCTCTCTGGATGGATTGGATAACGTTGAAAAAAGAACCATGAAATCTGGGCGTACTGCATGTACCTAAGGGCGCTTTTTACAGGTTAGATGGGTGAATTGAAAAAAGAACCTGGCGATTTGGGCGTACTGCATACACCGAGGGCGCCTTTTCAAGGAAGGAAAAACAGGCCGGGCGTACTGCATATACTAGAGGGTGCCTTTTCAGAGCAGGCTTTCTAATAACAACAGCGACGTCAAATATAGAGCAAAGAGTAATGTAACTAAAGAAATATACAATACCGGCCTCTGGCATACTAAATATCTAGTTATACTAACAAAAAGAAAGTTACAGAAAACATTACAGTAGACTGAAATGACTTAA